>JAPTGZ010000002.1:17222390-17233577 GCA_029814645.1 Fowleria isostigma
GGTTGGGGGGTGGGGGGGGTTCCTTAGATGTTCCATTAAGTTGTATATCGGTGTAAATGAGTGCGTTGTGTTTCTAATCGCTGTGTCCATCAGTGTATGGGCTACCTTTGAAGTTCTTGATGACTAGTTTCTTGGCGGCCCCAGGTTTACTGTTGGAGAAGGTGCCGGATCCTGCGGTCTTCATCAGTCCGTTGGCATGGTGTCCATCGCCACCGGACAGAAACACGGCTTTGCTTTTGTTATTGGAGCACGAAGCGGCAGCCTCCTCAGCCATTTTCACATCCAGTCCAATGAAATCCACTGAATCCTCGAACCTCAACTTCTTCTGAATGTGCACCGGAGTGGGAGAACAGGAGGAGGAGGAGGAAGAAGAAGAAGAGGAGGAATTCAGGGTCTTGGGAGGCGAAGAGGAGATCGTGTCAGTAGTGTCTTCCCTCTCGGAGCCGTTTATTTTCCTCTTCTTCGGAGATGTGATGCTTCCGCTGTCGGTTTTGACATCAGTAGCCGCTGGTCTAGCCTCCTGGGTTGGCGGTGGTGGGGGATTAGGGGAAGATAAACCTGTTGGAAACATGAAAAAACGGGAATTCTAATTCTTAGCAGCCAGTCTTCTGATCCGAAACTTCCAGACTTGCCGGATGAGCTAAACGTCCGCGAGCGGGTTTTCTACGTAATTACGAACACGTTGTAGCCAAAGTGCTTTATCCGGTAGAAAACAGACAATAAATTCCAAACTACACACACACACTGCTTTCACTTGGACCTAGCCTTGTCTCTTTCTTGTTATTGCTGGTAGAAGAAGAAAGATGGTTGGCTATTGCTTCCTCTTTTTGCCTCGCTTGTCGAACCGCGTTGGACTCCGGTACAGCGCGAGCGGCTCCGAGAAGCGAAATTAAAACCCAATTATTTACACGCGAGATGTTACGAGAGAAAAAACGGCTTCACATCATAGTTAATCACCCGCTGATAAACACAGGAAAATTCGCTCGTAAAAGCTAGTCAGTGACCCCACCGGAAGTACTTTGTACAAAAGTACTTTTTGCACCAGCGTTTTTTTTTCTTTTTTTTTTTTTTTTCAACAACGCCTCAACGCACTGACACGTGTGACCACAAGATGGCGCCACTCACACGTCGACAGGCTTTATTTCAGTGGTGGACAAACTTTTTACAGTGGAAATATACTTTTTTTTTTTTTTTTTTTTTTAACCAAGTGTCCCCAACTCTCACTTAACCGATTAGGATCCAGTGGAACATTTGTGTCAATTCCCAAATACATGTTTCCTCCATATTTATTTTAGTTTGTTCTGTTTTTTATTTCAAGCTCATAAAATCATCCAATAACAAAGAATATAATGCAACACAAACACAATTTTGGGCGATCGAAAAGGAGTGGGCAGAAGTATAACTTATAGAGCTGTATAGAGCTGTTTTAAAATTAGTCTCAAGAAAAGACTAAGTATGAATTTCCCAAAATTAAAATACATTTGTAAATAATAATTATTCTGTGCATGTTTTAATTGTTTTATTATAGGGCAATGTTGGTTATTTTAAAACATGATTTTTATTCATTTATTTATTTATTTTAAACTTCCCTTTCTATGTATGTATTAAAATGATGTATGTGCTATTGATGGATCCCAGACACAGTAAAAATGCCAGCGTTAACACCCACAGAGTTTATATGAGCCTACACTCATATAGAGTAGGCTCTATGGGTGTTAAATTAACACTGGCATTTTTTACTGTGTAGTTGTTACCTTGGTAGCAACTAATGGGTATTTTTAAACAAATAAACTATAGACTCCCACCCCCTTTTTCCAAAATAAAAATTAAGTTCAGCTTCCTTTGCTTTGCTAACACACTTTTTTAAAATACATTTTTACAGTAACAAAAAACCTCCTTATAATGATAGTCTGTGTTAATTAATTAGTTACAAATAGCCATCTTTAAGTGGTTTATCGCCATTTATTGTAATATCTTCTGTATTTTGTGTTTTGTTCAGTGAAAATCAGGAATTTTCTAACATTTAATTCATTGATCATGTCAATGTTCATAAAAGGTTAGAGTAATATTGAGGGTTATTAGATCAAAAACAAAACTGAAGAAAAATGACTTTTTCAGCAAATATATGATTAACTGAACAGTGTGCCCATTCCCTGGCACTGACACAACTCCATGAGTTTAACTGGCAGAGGTGGCAAAAGTACTCACATTCTGTACTTAAGTAGAAGTACAACTACTTGTGTGAAAAAATACTCACTAAATACTGAGTAAATACTCAGAAAATACTATAAAAGTAGAAGTACTAATTCAACTTTAAGTAAAAGTTAAAAAAAAGGGCAACTTTTCAAACGTAATCAAATACAAAAATAAAAAGTAATACTGTTTTTGTACTGTTTTTGGTTTTTTTTTTGCCATGAATACAACAGTAAAAAGTAACAAGCCTATTCTGAGAATGTAAGGAGTATAATGTACAGATATTCATGCAAAAATATAGGGAGTAAAAGTAAAAAGTTGCCAGAAAAAGAAATACTCAGGTAAAGTACAGATACCTAAAAAAGTACGTAAGTACAGTAACAAAGTACTTATACTTCATTACTTTCCATCTCTGTTTACTGGTGAATCAATGTTTTACAACAGTGGTTCTCAAACTTTTTACAGTGGAGTATCCCCGGAAATAGACATTTTAGCCAAGTACCCCCAACTCTCAATTAAGCAGTTACAAATGAGGTAAAATTGGTTCCCATGTCAGTTTTTATTTTCAAATCTTTGTAAACAAACAACATACATATAACTTTAATATATCAAATCTTTATAAGTAAATTTTGTGTGCAAAATATAAACTGAAAATGAATAGGTCACTAATGAGTAAATGAACTCTTCATCAACAAAAAATGACTTAATTACTTAAATAAACTCATCTTTAATAATATAAAATAGAAAAGAGGTGTGGGCATCCTTGATGGTCTTTCTCAAGCAACAACAGATCATACTTACCTATAAGGCTATTATTGAATGTGATTGTTTATATATTTTTCTATTTTTTGTGTGCCATTAGTATTGTTATTTTAATATTTTTTCCCCCTTTTTTATTTTATTTCTCTTTTACACAGTTTTTGTTTGTGTGTGCAGTGAGGATAGCTTGCATTTCATTAAAAATTAATGTGGTATGTTTTGATATGTATGTTTTTTTTCTATTGAAAATTACTAATTAAAAAAACACTGTTAAAAAGAATAATGATATAAAATAGAAATGTTCTTAAAATGTTACCAAAGTTTAGGAGGGGCTTTGAGTTTTTAAAAATATTGAAATGAAATTAGGTCACGACTGCCAATTTTATTATATGAATGTATTTATTGTGTTTTAGATTTCATCATTAATTCTCATTAATTATTTGTATTCAGTACATGATGACTTATTTAATGTATTTTTCCCAGTACCCCCTGGGCTTCTTCCAAGTACCCCTGGGGGTACATGTACCCCCATTTGAGACAGACTGTTTTAGAAGATGACAGCATTTCCATAGTAACTACACAGCCTCTGAACATCCAAATAGGTCATATTTGATGACCATGAAAAGATGAATAACTATATTTTACACCAATTATTTACATGAATCAGTAGATTAACAGGTGTTAAACAGTTTATATCAGTACATAATTTTAGATTTCATCATTAATTCTAGATAGATGGTAGATGTTTTATTTTTATGGGTCAAAATAGGTTAAATATAGAGAAAATTTAATTTGGGAATTGACACAATGGTAGTGCTGGGTCTAAGGTCTGGGTTAAGCATTTTTGATTGAAAAAATTAGGCAACATTTGTTACTGTGCCAAAGGCTTCTATTTATATTTACAAAACTTTGTAAACAAACAACATATGTAATAAATTAAAAAATATATATATCAAAAATCTTTGTAAGTAAAGTTTATGTGCAAAATAGAAACGGATAAAAAAAAAATTTAATTGGTCATCAATTTGTAAATGAACCTTTCATCAACAAAAACTAATACTTAGCTACTCACTGAATAATATAAAATTGAAACATTCTTAAAATGTTATTAAAGCTTGATAAAAGCTACAACAAGAGTGGTGTGCCCCACTTCCATTGATTATTTTTAGAAGTTTATTTTACTAAATTTTTCTATTTTACTTTATTTTCACCTTCCCAAGTTTCCATTTTGGAAACTTGCATTGTTGTGCAGTTGATTTTGTTCATTCATTCATTCATTCATTCATTCATTCATTCATTCATTTTCTGAACCCGCTTTATCCTCACTAGGGTCACGGGGGTCGCTTGGAGCCTATCCCAGCTACTTAAGGGTGAAAGCGGGGTACACTCTGGACATTTCACCAGTTCATCACAGGGCTGACATATAGACACAAACAACCAATCTCGCATTCACACCTATGGACAATTTAGATTAACCAATTAACCTATTAGTGCAGTGGTTCTCAGGTCCAGTCCACGTGGCCCAGTGTCCTACATGTTTTAGATAGTTCCCTCCTCCACCACACCTGAAAGCCATTACATCATTATCAGGCTTCTGCAGAGCTGGATGATGAGCTGAATATTAATTGAACCAGGTGTGGGGGAAGAGGGAAATATCTAAAACACGCAGGACACTGGGCCACGAGGACTGGATTTGAGAAACATTGTATTAGTGCATGTCTTTGGATGGTGGGAGGAAACTGGAGTACCTGGAGAAAACCCACGTAGACACGGGGAGAACATGCAAACTCCACACAGAAAGGTCCCACCCATCGACTGGTGTTGAAGTGGAACCCAGGACCTTCTTACTGTGAGGCACGAGTGCTAACCACTGCACTACCTTGTCACCCTTTGGTTTGGTTATGCAAGAAAAAAAATTTAAAAAGCTAAACAAATAAAAAGTTTCAAATAAAAAGTTACTAAAGCTTAAACAAGATGATTGACAGTACAACTAGGAGTGTCAGTTTTATTATATGAATGTATTTATTGTGTTTTATATTTCAGCATTAATTCTCATTTATTTTGGATTCAGAACATGATGACTAATATCATACTATTTACATCACAGATATTAATTGTACATTTTTTACCTTCAAAGCTCTTCATGGCAACATGAATCATCACTTTGTGAAACCATTACATTGCTTTAAAAGACTTTAAATAAACAAAAAATATACCAAACTTCAAATGTTATGCACCATATTCCCTTTATATTGTATGCGAATTGTAGTAGTAGCCCACAGTAGTATCCTTCTACAGGCAACAAACTTTGATCTTTTCTTATTCTTACGTATTCATTTAGAGCATTTTGGGGAAACAAGACCCACATTATATTCTTGTTTTATTTTATTTTGTATGAAAAGGTTTAATTTATAATCTCACAAGCACAAAACTAGTAAAACTCAAAGGACCCGTTATCACTGAAACGCTGTCATACACATATGGGCTCTTTTACAACATATTGTTTATTTAAGCTTGAACTATTTTACTGAACCGAGCTCCATCCACATTGAGGGTGCAGGTCTGGGGAGCAGCTTTCATAATCGAATGCGGCCCTACGTGCTATCGAACGTAGTGACGTAATGACGTCAGACGTAAACCGGTGTACGTCGTTACCGCCGGCCCTCCTCTGCTAAACAAACGTGGGATTGCTATCGCTTTATAATATAGCTTCACAGTATATTGCTTATTTTAATCGTGTTTACCGTATCTTAGTTAGTACAGTAAGTGCTGACAATCTTTGTTGTAGTTAAGAGAGCGCCGTAACTCGACCAACGAGGATGTTTAAAAAGTATGTTGACGATTCTTTCCGTATCGTAGCGTTAGCTTAGCCAGGCAGCTAACTCATTTGCAGTAGCGTCTTTGAGCTTGTGTGAAGACTGATAATGAATTGCGTGATCAGAAAATATGTTTTTTGCTACTTTGTCATTGTATGTTCTATAATGTCATGCCAGGACAGCACTTGACTAGAGTAATAACTTGGATATATAAGTGGCAGTTGATTGGCTCTGAAACCTTTACATTTCGTCTTATTAAAGTTATTTACTTATTGCTACCATGCGTTGTAAAATTGACCCACCCTACTTAAGAACAAGAAATACTGGTCACGTTTGTTATGGATTGTGTCATTTCAGACACAATGAATCCAGTGTCACACGGCTAAATGCATGATAACAATAGAAGAATAACAGTGTATATCTGTAGGCCTACGTGTAGAAGAGTCAAAGCGATCTGTCAACAGCCTGTGTTTAGCCACTGAGAATGTAAACGAAAAACTGGTTAAGGAGGCAAAAGTTCTCTTTATAGCTACATTACATTCAGTTGTGCTCATAAGTTTAAATACCCTGACAGAATGTGCAGGAGACGTTCCACCACGACAGTGATCCAAAACACAAGACCAAGTCGACCTGTCATTGACTACAGCAGAACAAAGTGAAGGAGTGTCCATCTCAGTCTCCTGAATTTAGTATCATTGATCCACTTAGGAGAGGTCTCAAACATGCAGTTCATACAAGAAAACCCAAAATCTTAAAGTAGTGGTATTCAAACTGCTTGTCAGATTTAATGAGGTGAACATATGTAAGGGTCAACCATTCTGTCTGACATTCTTGAACCATTGAAATTCTATGCAAATTATCTATTTTGTGGAGAGTTTATTGCAAACGGCATACTTTTCTTTTCATACATGAATGACAAATCTAAACAGGTCTGACCAAAATCACTTTGTAATATCTGAAGGCCATATAAGATGAAATAATATCAGTCTGAGGAAAAAAAAAATCAGGAATACACCTTTTGATTAAACATAAAATAGATTTTTTTTAACGTGTAGAATATTACTCAGGTCAAAAATGCTGGCAGGCCATAAATTATGCATTTTAGGACAGAGGCCATATGAAATTTGGCTGCGGGCTGCAATTGGCCTGGGCTGCACTTTGGACATGCCTGTCTTTAAGGAACTGAAGGTTTTTTGCTGAGAAGAATGGGCAGCTTTACCGTCTGAGAAAAAGTGCCTTATCCACAACTACTGCAAAAGTCTTGAAGCTGTCATTGATGTTAAACGGGTGGGGGCCAATACAGAGGGATAAGAACTAGGAAGGGTATGTAAACTTTGGATCAGGGTCATTTGGATAGTTTCTGTTGTTAGTATGATTTAAAAAGAGCAAATGCACTTGTTTGATGATAAATAGCTTCACCCAACCACTAACCATGAATGAAAGAAAAGTTTTAGTGTATCATTTATAGTCTCTGAAAAATGGCCCAAGAATCACAAATTCTGCGGGGGTATGTAAGCTTACACATGTAAAATGCATTTCTACATCTAAAACGGTGACTGAACATATAAATCATGTAAATATTGAGCAGACATTTTTAGTATGTTAATCTGAGCATCTGCAGATGCATAGACAGATACAGTATGCCCACTGTCTGATTTATACAGTTAATCGAAGTTGCTGAATAATGATATGATCAGTTCATTACATTTTGTAAATTTCACCTGTTAGGTGTGATCTTAAAAACTGTATATTTTGTCTTTTCTCTTTCAGATTTGATGAGAAGGAAAATGTGTCAAACTGTATTCAGTTGAAAACATCAGTGATCAAAGGAATCAAGAATCAGCTGTTGGAACAGTTTCCAGAAATCGAGTCATGGCTTAATCACATAATGCCAAAAAAAGATCCAGTCAAAATAGTGAGATGGTATGATTTTTCTTGTAATTTGTTTCATTAATGTTCTCACAGGACAATTTCTGCTGCAGTTTTTTCTAATATCTTTTGTTCCTACAGCCATGAACACATTGAAATTTTGACAGTGAACGGAGAACTTCTTTTCTTCAGACAGAGAGAAGGACCGTTCTACCCAACGCTCCGACTGCTACATAAATGTATGGTTACACTATGATGATTTGTTAATATATATATATATATATATTTTGTTTTTTTGTTTAATGTGATAATAATGCTTCATTCTCTTTATAGATCCTTTCATTCTTCCCCACCAGCAAGTAGATAAAGGGGCAATTAAATTTGTCTTGAGTGGAGCAAACATCATGTGTCCTGGACTGACATCACCAGGTGCTAAACTTTACCCAGCTGAAGCCGACACAGTCGTTGTATCCTTTCACAAGTGATGTCACGCCTCAGCCTGTGGGGTATTTATGTTTTAATAGGTCTTATTTCATTCAGTATTATCTAAACTACTTTATAAGGTAAATAAGATAAACAGCTTACGTGACATGACAAACTGTCAAACATGCATGAGTAAAGTTTAATTCAAAATTATATTCATGAAGCAGCACAGCACCAGTTCCATGATTTCAAGAAATATATGAAAAGTAGGGCTGCGTAGAACTTGAAAAACATGTTTAGTTGATGGTATAACATTAATAAAGCAGGAAAAAAAAAATGTGTATGGGGGACCCAGTGTGATATTTGCAGCACTTCCCAAAAAAGTTTTTCCTCTATATTTAATCATCCTTAAAGGGTTTATTGCCATTTATTGTAATATATCTTCTGTTTTTTTTTTTTTAGTGTTTTTTCAGTAAAAATCAGGTATTTTCCAACATAAAATTTATTAATCATGTAGATGTTGATAAAAGTTTATAGTAAAGTTGAGGATTATTTTATCAAAAACTGAAGAAAAGTGACTTTTTCAGCAAAATCATAAACCCAGTGTCTCCATCCATTGTTATTGATCCAACTCCATGGGTTTTACTGGTGAATCAGTGTTGTAGAGGATGATGGTATTTCCATGGTAACTATGAAGCCTCTGAATGTCATATCTGATGATCATGAAAAAGATGACCAACTGTATTTTACACCAATTATTTACATGTATTAGTGGATCAACAGGGATTAAATTGTTTATCAGTAGATGGTTTTGGTCGATGGTGGATGTTTGGGTCCTTATGGGTTAAAAAAAGTTAAATATAGAGAAAATTTCATTTGGGAACTGACACAAAAGTAGTGATGGGTCTTTATGGGTTAAGATACATTCTCAGAGTATATATATCTGCATCTGATGTCAACTTTGATCCGATTTATATTTTCCTCAATACATGGTTCAGGCCATAATGGCGGAGGGGAAACAACATGCACTTTGTGTCGGAGTTATGAAGATGTCTGCAGATAGCATGTAAGATCTGAGTACATTTTACAGACACTTCCTTTTGGTTAGTACTTGACAATGTTTGATACTTAAACCGATGTATTCCGCGCAAACAGAGAAAAAGTCAACAAGGGAATTGGCATCGAGAACGTCCACTATCTGAATGACGGACTCTGGCACATGAAGACGTATAAATGATGAGACGAGTGCCTGCAACACCAGCTCCTGGAACGTGTGGAGATTGTAACAGCAAGGCATGTGCTGCCAGTCAACTGTTTACACCCATGGACTTAGCTGTGTAACCTGCTGGAGGCTTTGAATCATTTGCAATTATGCACAAATAAAACAAGATCCTGCTTCAAATCTGATTCTCAGTTGGTATTTTGGATATAACTCAATTAAAGATGAGCTGCCTATAAACTAGGGCTGCACGATATTGGAAAAAAAACTGACATTGCAATTTTATTTTTTTAACCCTGTGGTATTGTGATTTTCGGTGATTTTTTTTTACACTATTTGTCAATATTTTAGTTTTACAAAACAAGAACATTAAAGAGAGGTCTAGGGATGACATTTATGGCATTAGACATGCACACGATATAGATCATTGTTAATTATTAATCAATACTGTCACTGTAAAGTCTGTCCATTTTCTCCAGCGCTTTTTTCCCAGCTCCCCCTGGTAGGTAAGGTAAAAGTCATACATTCCATCAGTCTAATAATGCTTTGAATAATAGAAATAAAGAGGCCCACCGTGGGGGGCTTCTTCTGTAGCCAACATTTTGTTATGACTTTCTTAGCTGATGCCAACAGGACCTTTAGGAGGTAAATGTCATTTGAATCCAGTTCATCTGGGAAGCAACCAAGATATAAAACTGTAAAAGAGCAGCTGATGTTAAAGCCCAGTGTTTTCCATATGATTTTGGTTACCTCCAACCAAAAAGGGTTGAACGAGTGAGCATGACCAAAAGATGTGTCCATGATCTGCTGTGGTCTCCCCTGTTTTTGGTGATTTTTTTCATTATTTATGTAGATTCTCTTGCTTGTTTTTGGTGATTTTCTGTTATTTTCCTCTTTCTTTTTGGCGATTTTCTGTAATTTCCTTCATCGTTTTTGGTAATTTTCTTGTTCATTCCTCATTTTCCAACGTTACCATCAACTGTCAGAAAGCCTTGAAATCAGATGAGAGCATGTTGAGTTCATTTCCCGCTCACACTGCAGAACCTGCGATGTGATTATTGTGCACACGTACTTTTGCGATGACGATGCTCAAACCATTTATTGCGCAGCTCTACTATAAACATACACTTAAATATAATTATCTACACAGTTGTCTGTCAAGTACCACTACATATTTGTATAGTTGCCGAAGGCGTGTCAAGTTGATTCACAAGGTTATATCAGGGCAACACAACCTCTATCACGCTTGGTTTATAAATTCACTGAAGTCACAGCAAATGCAACACTCCAAAAATAAACCCCTCCTTTTGTAAGACCTGAATGTTCAGTTATTTTGCATTCACTAAGAGATGTTTCTAATGTTTTATTCTCTCCGTTCTTACTAATAAAGGTGAGGTGACTAAAATAAACCTGCTCATCATTAGTTTCAACCTTTAAGATCATACATTTATAATCCAGTTTAATATCTAATGGTATTATGAAAACAGAATTCTTTGCACCAGCAATGTAGATGTCCATCTCAGGGAGTGGGGCTCACCCTCAGTGTTTAGAATATTAAATGAAAACCCTCTGATATTACTCGAATATAACATGTCAGGGGGGGAGGGGGGTATTTCCTCAGCACTGGGTAGTTTTTATTAAGCAAATGAGCTCCTAAACACTTAATGTTTCATGTCCAGTGTAATTATGCACCACAAAGGCTTTAGCAAGGTTTTATATGGAAACAAATCTGTCTCATCAAACTGAATTATAAAAGCCATTCAATTTCTAACGCTAATTTTTTTTTGTACTGGAATTAAGTATTTGATTTTTTTTTTTTGTCTCTGAATTCATCTCTTGAATTGAATTGACTTTATTTGTCATTGCACATATTTCAGAGCAACGAAATTCGTCTTGCCAGTTACAACC
>JAPTGZ010000002.1:17233677-17245871 GCA_029814645.1 Fowleria isostigma
ACTAGAACCAGGAAGTATGACCATATTAGTCCTGTGCTCAGGTCTCTGCATTGGCTTCCTGTGGCTCAGAGAATAGAATTTATAACAGCTCTGCTGGTGTACAAGTCTCTCCATGGTCTAACACCAAAGTACATCTGTGACATGTTGGTCCCATATGAACCATCTCGGAGCCTGTGAACCTCAGGGAGTGGTCTTCTGCTGGTGCCCAGAGTCAGGACTAAACGTGGTGAAACTGCGTTTCAGTTCCATGCAGCTAAACTCTGGAACAGACTTCCTGATGATGTGAGATAGGCCTCAACTCTGACAATGTTTAGGTCCAGGCTGAAAACGGCTCTGTTCAACTGTGCATAGAACAACTGAAAGGATTCTATCTGCATTCTTCTCTTTTACTTTAACTGATTAGTATTTATGTTTTATTGTTTTAATTGTAATTGTGTTTTTAATTTTCTCTTTTCTGTTTCTGTACAGCACTTTGAATTGCCCTGTGTTATGAATTGTGCTATATAAATAAACGCCTTGCCTTACTGATATCTTTATGTGTCATAAAGTGTTAAATTCTGCTCTGTGGAGTGGTTTGTTTGGACTAGTGATAAGTTGCTGCCAGCTTTTTCACTGAAACGTTATGAAATCCTAATTGGTGCACATGTGACACAACCTCTGAGATATTAACTCACCAACACGTAGTGACAAGGCTACATGAAAATATCTTGTTATAACATCTCATAGATGATGTAACACTGACCCATTATACTTACCAAGCAAAACTGCATTCACGTAGTCTGCCTCACTGCCAGCCTTCATGCTTTTATCTTTTTACAGAACAGATGCACATGCACAAAAGGCAAAGATCAGACATGGAGAACACTAGCAGTCAAGGATTAAACACAAAACAAGTCAGGATTAATCTGTAAACTGATATGCAATGAAAGCCAGTGAAATGTCAATGTAATGTGATATAAAAATACCCAAAATAAAAAGAAAAGGATCAGACTGTGTAATTGGTTCTGTTCAAACTTTTGGCAAAAAAGAACTGATCAGAATTTGGTAAAAGTACTCACATTCTGTAGAAGTACAGCTCCTTGTGTGAAAAAATACTCTCGTAAAAGTAGAAGTACTGATTCAACTCCTTTGCTTAAATAAGAGTACAGCTTCTCAGTTGTAATAAAGTACAAAAGTAATAAAGAGTAAAACATTTTTTAGATTTAAACAGGCACAATCCTAAAAATGTACATTTATAAAAAAAAAAAAATTCTACAGTGAATTTAACCCTGCACCAGGTCAATTACCCGACAGATAATCTGCAAAAAATATGAAGGGATGGGTTAAACAAAAAAAGAATTTTCATGGGTATGGGCACTACAACGGCGTATGAGGACCACATAAGAAAATCAAATCGCTTGTCACTATGAAGTCTTAACATTTCGAGAATAAAGTCATAGTATAATGAGAAAAAACTCATTATTTAATGAACATAATGTTGTACTCTTCTGAGATTAAAGTCGCAATATTTCGAGAATAAAGTCTTAGTTTTCAAAAAACTCATTACTTACCGTAAATGTCTTACTTTTATGAGAGGGGAGATAAAGTCCCAGCAATCTGGTTGGTCCAGTTCAACAGAAGTAAAGTTGCTGCTTCGCTTGTTGCAGAAACTATGTCAGATTTATTTTCAAAATATTACAACTTTAATGATTTGTTAATAATTTTTTTTTAACTATGACTTTATCTCATTATGACTTCATTCTCAAAATATGACTATAATCTCATAGTGACAAGCAATTTTATTTTATGTGGCCCTAACACACCATCGTAGGACATACCTTTAATTTGAAAAAACTAACGAGCCTACTCTGTACAGATATTTATGTAAAAATGTAGGGAGTAAAAATAAAAGTTGCCAGAAAAATAAATACTCAAGTAAAGTACAGATACCTAAAAAAATCTACTTAAATACGGTAACGAAGTACTTGTACTTTGTTACTTCTCACCTCTGCAGATGAAAAACACCTGAGTCACTTTTACTGCAGTTTCAAACAGTTTATCAAACACAGCAGAACCAGTTTGTACGTTTTTCTTAGAAGAAAAATCACCACCACAAAAGCACATAAGTCAGAAATTAGATTTATTTAATTTCAGTTATTCAAAAGTCACTTTTGAAAGGAGTCGTCCGGTCAGTTCAACACCGGTGTGCTATTTAAAATCCAGTGAGGGACTGAAACTCTAGTTGGCCCAAATAAAGAAACATGGATTTCACAATTTTTTGTCTCTTTTTTAACAGATGGCAAGATTTTTTTCACCCTTACTTCAGCACTGAGGTATATTTATTCTCCTTTATCTGTAAATGCCAATTTGTACAATGTCATGTCCTTCATACACGGAGATAACCAAGCATAAATGCACTTCATTTAGGGTCGGGCAGGGACATGGTATCGTCATTGGTGCAAAACATACAGCCATTAAATCAGACAATGCTATATTCTAAGACCAAACAAAGATCATACAACAGTTAAATAGTTACAGACATTTGCCTATTTTTTTTGGAAATCAAATTATATAATAAAAGCAGTTTACCCTAAAGACAAAAGAAGAGCTAGAAGGTCCAGATAATCTTGTCTCATGTCACAATATTTATATATATTTTCCAGCTCAGATTAAAACCAATAGATATTTTTCACAGCACACATTTTGGTGATTCTAGTAACATTAATGATGGATTTGTTCCGTACAGGTTTTCTACACTGACATGGAATGCAGTTTTTCTTAAATAAAGGAGTGAAATCATGCTTTTTAGAATGGAATTTTGCATTATAAAACATTTCCTTTTGGTCTACATAAACTGTAAATGCTATGTTTGGGTCGGAATTCTTCATTAATTCAACTCCACAGGTCCATCTTCAAACCCATTTCTGAGTAATGACAGTAGACAGGTAGTTTTGAGCACTAGCCCTTTAAAAATAATGAACCACTTCACACCCCACCCTCTCCAGGATGCTGACTGTGCTGTTTAGCCATCTTTGTAGTTTTCAGGATATAGTACGCTGGTCTAGTGATAACAAAAGTTTTTGGAAATTATAGTTTACATTTAATAATGGCAAAAGCGGTAAACTGTGTCCTTCAGCCTCATAGGTCTGAGGCAGAGTTTGATCTGGAGGAGGACAGAGAAGAAGAACCTCTAAGAATCACAACTTCTGCTAATAACCAACTACCACAGTCGTTCTCAAGTCCACTAAGTGAACCTGGGAAACCCAATCAAGACAAAGAAAGTTGAGTTTAAGCATCATTTACCTTCTATAATTTGCAACATGGTGTTTTTACTGCATTGTGTCAAAAAGTCAGTTTAAATATGCTTCAGATTCCTTTAAAACCAAACCGGAAATTAGCAAACGAACTAGCATAGCATCTACCACCACTAATAAAATAGATGGAAATTTCTTAAAAATCACTCAAGTCAAATTGGCCAGTTAAGGTGTTAAAGGCCAGGACATGCCTTTCCTAGATGGGTGTGTAAAATATTAGGTGTAAATATGCTTTAGATGTGCTTAAAACTAAACTGGAAACTAGCAAACGAACTAGCATAGCATCTACCACCACCAGTAAAAAAAGATGGAAATTTCTTCAAAATCATAATCAGACCAGTCAGTTAAGGTGTTAAAGGTCTAGACATGTCTTTCCTTGAATAGTGTGTCAAAATATTAGGTGTAAATATGCTTTTAAAACCGAAACGGAAATTAGTTGTATAGACTACAGTCGCTGCTGCTGATGGCATACTCCGAGAGATGTCTTGCAAATGTAGCAATGCAACAACTCGTAAACGCAACAAATTAAGAAGAAATTAAAACCAGTTGTAGAAATCCATTAGATTTCTGCCAAAATGAATATAAAGATAGCTTTGCAGCACTTGGAGGGTTCAAAGTCAAACTTTAAGAAATATTCGAGTTCGCAAATACACAAATAAATGTACCAAAAGCTATAACCGAGGGTTTAGTAAAATAACACCCCTTTAATAAAATTACACTTGTTAATTTTCTTTCACATTGAGTGAAAATATCTGCTGTGAAAAACATCTACTGACTCCATTTACCTACACCACAAAAGAAAAGGGGTGTTGAATGTGCAAAAAGGTACAAAATACATAAAAGTAATACTCCCACACTGGATCCAGTTTTACAAACAGCTTGAGAAACCATTTCCCAAACTTTAGGTTTGCCATCACAGAAGCAAAACTTTAAAATGCCACATCCAGTCCAAATAATGACTCTTTTAGTCATTGTCTGAACCTTCTGGAGCGTAAAACTCCAGCAAGTCGCGGAAATCATGTCCATAAGGACGAAGTCTGTAAACTCCAAACATCATAACCTGCATCTGATTGGGTGACATCCCGTTGAATGTGACCGCCATGTCTGAGCAGCAGCCCTCCACCACGTTAGAGGGGTTGTCTTTCATGCTCTCAGATATCAGGCTGTTGACGCTCTTGCTGTTAAACAGGCCTTTCCCGTGTGCGTCTTCCCCGTTCTCTGCAAACACGCCTGTATATTTAAGACACACAGCCAGCTGCTTGTCTTCGCTCAGCTTCCATAGTGTGCGTCCTCTCTCTGGACATTTGTCCTGGTCCTCAAACACATTCACCAGCCTTTTCAGAGCTTCGTAGCTCAGAACGATCCCGCTGTCATACAATACGTATTCCAGCTCCCCTGACTTCATTGCGTGGCCCAGATAGAAGGGCTCACTGGGATCCTTTGTGAGCACCAGATGCTTTAGGTTCTCAATGATGGCAAATGTCGTGGGTTGTGCCACAAAAAACCACCGCAGGTCCCCAGCGTTATCGTAAGCGTGCTTCAAAGCCTTCCGTAACCTGGCCCAGTCATCTTTTTCATTGAGGTCTACGGCCTCCAGGGCCTTGGATGACTCTGACGTGTAAAACACAGCCTTGTCACAGTGTTTGCTCCATGTGTCCACAGCAGTAGCCCAGTAAACCAGGATCTTTGGCTGGACCATGATAATGCAATACACTCGGACCTGATTGCTCCACTCTTGCGCTTGACTGTCAGTGAGGCGTTTTAGCTCATCTTTACTCGCAGCTTTGACGTGATGGTGATGATGGTTGTCCTCTTTTCTGGAGTCGGGGATGGGGCTGAAACTAGTGAGGAGTGACAGCACCAAGCAGAAAACCCCACCCATCGCCATCCCCTTCATGAAAGAGCCTCCTTCAGTTATCATTTTGGCAGCTGACACTGAAAACAAAAAAAGACAAATAATAGTGTTACTCAGTACAACCTTATTTAGAATTAGGGGTGTAAGGAAATACCGGCTCTGCAATATATCACGACATTTTATTTCACAATACTGTATCAGTATCATGAAATGAAAGATATTTTCATACACCCCTAGTCATCCATGAGATCTGTTAAAACACAAGAAATCAAGGGAATGAGTACTATGTAGGTATTATTGTGATATCTAGGTCATGCATGTAGCTTTTTAAATTGATAACATTGTCCATTATGCATTGTTCTCACAGCTAATAGAATATGAACATTTGAGCAGGACCTTGAACTGTAATGTCTGTAAAACTTCATTTTGTTAATTTGTTTATGTTTTGGGTGTTCTTTGTACTGGTAACGCTAGATGTTAAAATTCTATTTATCCAAATCCTGCACTTTAACTTTTTACAGAGGAAAGTTTTGTGATACAGCAATAATCCTGGTCTGATCAAATATAAATGTGTCTAGTATCTGTGCATATTTCTGGTGTAATTCAATTTCCCATCAAATAATCTTTTAAAGAAGAAACAAAACAAACAAAAAATATTGCCTTGTTAACAGTATTGTGATATATCATGATATACTATATCATGATACCAGTATTGCGATTTTTGTTGTATCACCAGATTCATGCCAATACACATCCCTATTTAAAATAAAATAAATAAATAAATGAATTAGTTGAGAGATTATTAATAAACAGCAGCTTTTACCCTTTTCAGACCTGGTTTCAACATGCATTTTTCTAATCAGATCACAAATAAACAGCTCAAAATATGACACATATTGCTTTAGAATGAGTCTCCACAAAGGTTTTATTTTCTCACTCTATAAACCAAATTAATAAACCCAATTAGCACATCTATAATCCAAATGGAGCACAACATTTCGATTGCCTCCAGCAAATTTGAATGACAGCAGTCCACAATTAACAGGCTGGCTCTGATTTTTGTCAAAGACTCATTGTGAAAGAGTGTTTTTCTAATTAATATCAGAAATGAATTCACTGCAACGCTCAAGGTAGGGTTTTGTGTAATGCTTGTTATTCAGTGCACAAGCTGATGTAAGTCAATTGACCTAAAATGTTGCAGCTTTAACTATTTTCATTTTCATTTATTTTCACTGTTTCTCTTACATAACATGCTTTAGTGATAACTGGATTTTCAAAAACTTATAACATGTTTGTGAATTAAAACAGTTTCCGTTTATCTTTGTGGGCGTTTCAGATGTCTGCCAAACTATACAGCAGATGTAAATGCATCCTGAGCTGAGACTGAACCATGAAATAAATGTTAATGTATGGCCTGAACAGGGTCTTTTATCAAAGGTTTCACTTCTGATCAAAATCCAGTAACAAACACTACAGAGATACAGATCAGAGGGAAAAAAACAAAACAAACAATGCACCTTTTGAGAAATACTTTCAAGCCAACATGGAGGAAAAGCTCCTCTGTTGCTAGGCAATGGCCAGCAATTCCAGCTCTTCAATCCAAGTTCAGTAACCAGGTGCATTTCCTGGTTTCTGAGAGTTCACAAGAAACAATTTAAAGTATTTCAAGTATCAGAGCTTCGGGAGTCTCATAATTGATGAAACCATTTAGAAAAACAGTGGTACAATATAATTAAAAAAAAATTCAAAACATTACTTCCCTTTCTCAACTTGACTGGAAGTTTTAATATTTAAGAATAACCTTTTTGAGCCACTGGCCTATATTGATGTTTTTTTTATTAAAATTAAACTCATTAACAACAACAACAATAATAATAATAATAATACTTGTTACAAAAGAAATCTGATTAGCCAGAGTAACTATGTATTAGCCTATCATTGGTTCATATTACTTGTACTAGTTTACCATTATCTGCATTAGCATATCAGTATCAACCCCTCTCACATCCTTACTGTCAGTATATCAGTGTCTATATCGATGTCTGTCTCAGCATTCACCTTTTCAGTGACACTGCTAACTATCTGTATAACTAACTGCATCTACTAAGATGGATGCAACCGCCAAGACCTCCTGCTTATTTCTCATCCTGCATTAATCAACATCTGGATAAGAACCCAGGACCACCTGGACCTACTGAATTACTGCTCGAATCTGAACTGGACTGTACTGCTTGCCTTTGTCTGCTCTCTTTAATAAATCTTCCATAATCAACTCTCTGACCGGAGTGATGTTTTCTTTATTATTATTGAAAAAGAGTGTGGACACTCAGCAATGCTAATTATGCAGCTGTTGAACTTGAATAAGCACTTTATCCAATTTGCATAGTTGTTTGCTCAAACAGATCTGCACTTCCTGAAAAACACGTCTAAATAAGACAGAGTACTGTCACTATCAGTGCAACCTTCACGAATGAAGTCTGCATGCATGTAGTGAGCAAACATCTAGCTAAGGTAAATGCAGTTAAACTAGATCACTAATCCTACCTCTGTGTACATTTCAATCAGTAAAGCAGGACGACTCTGGTGTTTGAGTGTCATATATATTTACCTTCTGTGCCTGAGGGTTTCATCTATGAGGCTGTGATTCATGCTTAGTGAAAGAACTGCAATGATTAGTTAACCAAAAGAACAGCAATCTGCTCCTTTAACAATCCTGTTTTTATAAATTGACAAAGATCATCAATGGTGAGGATTAGTTCATGATTTTTAGTGTCAATAATAGGGATGTAAGAACATATTGGTTCCACAATATATAATTTCCCAACACTGTATCGGTATTGTGAAATGAAATATCGTGATATTTTCTTACACCCCTTGTCATAAGAAATGGAGGGAATGAGTCCTACAAAAGCAATACTGTGATTATGTAAGTCATGCATGTAGTTTTTTTAAAAATTGGTAACATTTTCCACTATGCATTCTCTTCACAACTAATTGAATATGAACATTTGGAACAGGATCTTAAAGTGTAATGTCTGTAAAACCTCATTTTGTTTATTTACACATTTTTTGTGTGTATTCTTTGTACTGGTAAGGCCAGATGTTAAAACTTTATGTATTCAAATCGTGCACTTTTAAGTATTTAATAGAGGAAAGTTAATCTTGTTTTGATCAAATATGTGTCTAGTATCTGTGCGTATTTCTGGTGTAATTAAATTTTCCCATGAAATGATCTTTTTAAAAGAAAGAAATTAAGCAAACAAAAAAAAAAAAGCCTTGTTAACAGTATCATTGCGATATATCTTATCGTGATCCCAATATTCATTTGTATTGTATAGCTAAATTCTTGCCAATACTTGCTACTAATAATTAAGCTTTCTTGTGTAGTTCAACCTTGGGTTGTCTGTGATATATCTCAGAGAATAGTGAAGAATGTCCATTAGCTAATTATATTTTGTCTGCCCTACAACAGATAAGACAAACACATTTACTCGTCTCACCAGATCACAAAAAACATGACAATACTACACTTTCAGGGAACATTACTCAGATATTCGACAAACCATTTTCCTGTTACTGACTGATCAACGTATTATTTACATTTATACTAAATGAACTGAACTAAAATTCAGATAAAGCATACTGTCAGGATGGTATTTAGCTTTTACATCTTACACAAGTCACAGTTTTGGTGAAATGCCACGTTACACTCGTAGGTATGCGACTGTTGATGTTCCTGTTCTTTGTTTTTTTTTCCGAAACCTGAACTCGACTTAAACAAAAATAGTTAAGTTACGACAGAGCAGTGTCTGACCTGATGTTCTCATCACGAGTGTTAACATAAAACGACAGGGTTTACCGGGTTTCTGTGTATACAGTTAGCTGGATGCGTACCATATGGAACACACTGTGGCTAACTCGGGGATTTTATAAGCGACATTAAGACAGAAATAAATAATAATTACTTTACCTAGCTACGTGCTGCCGTGAGAGATGTACTCCTGCTTCGGCTTACCTCCTACTTTTCCTGTTTGGCAGGATTTCCAGCGTCAGCAAGAGAGTTAATTAACAACTAGGTAGGGCCATGTTTGCCTCCAGGTTTACATTAGTATTAAACCTCAACTCTGCCACTTCCGCCCTCTGTGATCACGTGACCCAGATACGGTCTCGTTCGAATAATTTTATCGGTTTACTAGTCTTTTTCATTTTATCACATTCTAAACCCATTTTATATAAACTGTTATTAAAAAAAATGTTATCATATTTCGATTACATTTTTTCCCCTAAAAAGAGGTATAGATTTACTTGTCTTAAAATAGCTGTTTTTATTTGCTTCCTGCCTTATTCACAGCTTTTATTTTTGACAAATTAAGATCATTTCAATTAGAATTTTGAGTTGTATCATGTTTTTTTGTGAATCAGGAAAATGACTATGAATTAATATGAAATTAATAGTGTTGCTGAGCACTTTCATGCCATTTTTGCGGTGAACCAGAGATGCAAGAGCTCAAAAAATTACCCACTGTAATAAAAATAGATTGCGATTTAAAAGTATTTGAAAAATAAATGTACCCCTTAAACAAAGCAGTTTTATGAAAAAAAAAACCCTCCCAATATCCTAAAAAAAATAAACTTGTAATTCAGATACAATTGTATAAAGAAATAATACCAAAAAATCCTCAAATAAAATAGACCTCTACAAAAAAGTGTCTCAAAATAAAATAGAGCAATATTCTGGACACAGGAAGTATAGACCAAATGCACTGTAATATTGACATGATTGTTGTGCTGTCAGTTTTACATTTACAAAGTAAAGAAAATAGTCTTTCCTCAGCAAAATCTTACTGGTTACACTCATGAATACGTGGCCAAAAGTTTAAGGAAGGATTCCTGGATTCCTGACTTATTTGTGAATTATTTGTCAAAAAAGTCTTTCAACCCATAAGGACCCAGTGTGACATTTGTGTCACGTCCCTAATACATTTTTCTCTGTAAGTAACCGTCCTTAAGTGGTTTATCGGCATTTATAGTAATATTGTCTTCTGTATGTTGTGTTTTATTCTGTAAAAATCAGCTATTTTCCAGCATTTAATTCATTAATTATGTGGATGTTCATAAAAGTTTAAAGTAAAATTGAGGATTATTTTATCATGGACAGAGAAAACTGAAGAAAAAGTTTTACAGTAAATCTATCATTCGCTGAACATAAAATCCAGTGTGTCCATCCACTGTCATTGATCCAACTCCATGGGTTTTACTGGTGACTCAATGTTGTAGAAGGTGACGGTGTTTCCATGGTAACTACAGAGCCTCTAAACTTCCAGGTCATATCTGATGACCATGAAAAAATGAATAACTGTATTTACACCAATTATTGACATGTATTAGTGAATCAACAGGATTTATATCAGTAGATGGTTTTGGTAGATGTGGATGTTTGGGTCTTTATGGTTAAAAAAGGTTAAATATAGAGGGAAAATTTCATTTGGGAACTGATATAAAAGTAGTGCTGGGTCTTTATGGGTTAAACTTATACAGTGCTTCTAAGTGTTCTTTAATGCATCTCAGCCACACAAAAAAACTGTTGCTCAAACATAAACTGTGTACTGTGCAGCCTTTGTTTTATTTACAGGGTTATATGGCCAGGGTTGTTTCTAGCTTCATGGGGGGGGGCATGAGCAAGATGTAGTTTGTTAAACTACGATGAAGAGATCTCTAACCCTTTTGATGGTTGATGAAGATGATAAAGTCTATTACTTGTCATGAGCAAAACAGACTACAGGTAAAATTAAACATCCTAAGTTGAGCCACAGACAAGTTAAAGTGATACTATACTATACTATACTATACTATACTATAAGGAAACCAACAATTTTCTATATGTCAGTAAATAAGGCAGATTTTTGACTGTTTATAAAAAAAATGTTGACTCTAAATATGAAAAAACAACTACTGAGATGTCTTTTTGATGCAATTATGGTGTTTTTTTTTTTTTGTTTAATACTCTCGCAAGTGGGAATGGTAGATGGGTAGCTGTCAGTCATTCTCATCATACCTATTAACGGTCTACTAAGTGCTTAACTGCGTGACAGTATGGTCCAACAATTATGACCTAATGACACAAAAATATCACATGGTAGAAATTCCAGTATTAACATCTACAGTGTCTATATGAGCCTACACTCATACAGTGTAGGCTCATCTGGGTGTTAAAGTTACACTGACTTTTTTTTTTTTACTGTGCAGCCACAGCTTATTATAGCAGTTTATTTTATTTATATCCTAATTTTTTTTTTTTTTTTTAAGTATATAAGAGATGTAATAAACACATGAGATAGCTACAGATAGAGGCAGGACATTTGAAATCTCCTCAGATGAGGAGGAACATGCATGTTTGAAGCCCCCTGGTGGCTTGGGGGCGTTAGCATTTACCTGGTTCACCAGGAAACGCAATATTTGTTTTAATGCTGGTAACACATTTGCTGTATACCCAATAGTACTGTACATATATCACCACAAAAACTGAGAAATATGTGGTCATGTAGTTAAGAAAAAAACATGAATACTGTAGAAGGTATATGGGATCATCTGGACAGAGAAAAGGATAAAAGATTGTCCAAGTCTCTGGGATATTCTGATGATGTTAACACAAGATAATTTAAGAAAACATCCAGTCAACCACAGTTGAATATTTAATGAATGCAAATGGAGGTCACACTAAATACTGACTTTACCTGCAAAAGCTGTTTAGTTCTGTTTAAATTTTTTTTTATTGTATGCGACCAGGTCAAAACAATAAAACAGAACATAATTCTATAATTTCTAGTGGGTACTTTATTCCCCAAAGTAATGAAAACAGTAGTAGTTTTCTTTAAAAAAAAAAATAAAATAAAAATAAATCTCTCTGCAGAACATTTACAAATACCTGGGGATCCCACAGGCAAATGGTAATCATGATGAGGCAGCTCAGAGGTCAGCCACAGCCAAATACCTCCAGAGGGTAAGGCAGGTCCTGAAAAGTCAGCTGAACGGCAAAAATAAGATCC
>JAPTGZ010000002.1:17283760-17296568 GCA_029814645.1 Fowleria isostigma
GAGATTGAATTGGTCTGTACATGGAACCTGAACTGGGTCATTTTTGGATTTCATAAATTCCTCCTGCGGGCCGCATTTGGCCCCCGGGCTGCATGTTTGAGACCCCTGCTCTACACTGTTGTACATGCACTCATTTTTTAAGGAATTTCTCCTTTTCTTGTAAATATTAAAACACTAAACATAAAAAGTAAATCATATGGTTGATTACAAAATGTATTACTAACATGTAGATTTTCTTAAATATTACTCCAATGGAATCATTTTTGTAAAATAAATATTTAGCATTGATTAATTTATTTGCATTATTTTTGGTTTTATTCTTTAAAAATGTCAGTATCATAAATTTCAATTTTCTGCAAGCAGTAATTAATAAAGTATTTTTTAACAGTTTCAACTCTGTATAACAAAGGAGGGTTAAAGTGTTAGTGAGACAATTTCTGGTCCAACCCTGGGTTTTCAGTGTCAGGTATTTCACTTCCATGTCCTTTCAGTACCAAGGTTATGTGATCATGCCTGTTTGTCTGTGCACCAGGATTACACAAAAAGCTGCTGTGCTGATTTTCACCAAATGTGGTGGAACAGTAGGACATGAGTCAAAGATGAATACCTGAAGTTTTGGACAAGATTCATAAAAAAGGAGAACAGTTGTTTTACTCTTCCTACAACAGCTGCGGGCTAACTTAGGATTTACAATGACCCAATCAGTTAAAAAAGTAAATAAATAGACAAATAAATAAACTGAACATCCACTGACCAATCAATTGTAAGACTTCTGTTACCATGATTACAGTCATTGATTAAAATATTCCATGGAAATAAGTAACAAGAATGGAAAACACATGCCGATGATGGTGTTTGTCAGTAACCAGTCGTAGTAAGTGTTCACAATTTTTTTCCTAAAAAAGGAAAAAGGTTATATTTTCATTTACTTCATCCACTAAAAATGCCTTCAGTATTATTGTGATATTTTTGCAATGTCAGACAATATAAAATACTAACTGAAGATGAGCTCAAGGACACACAGTAATCAAATTAAATTAAAGTTTCATATGATTTAAGTGCACTAGGGGCTATTACAGTCCAGTCTATACATGAAATTAATGACTATTTTGAGGTTTTTGTCTTTGCATGGTTTAATTTTAAGGTAAAGTTAATTACCACTAAGAACAAGAGAACATTGCACTGCCCAACATCAACAAAAATGATGTAAAGCACAAAACATTGTAAGTGACTATTACATTTGTTTAATCAATAATTCAAACAAATTTTTTATAAATATTCAACTCAAAGACACTATATTTGTCCTCAAGGGTCAGTTTAAAGTACAGAGTAGTACAGAATGTAAGAAACCACAAATATATGTATATTATAATAACTTAGGTCAGGGGTCTCAAACATGCGGCCCGCCAAAGGGTCCAGTCTGGCCCGCAGGAGGAATTTAATTCAAAAATTACACTGATGATACGAATCACTTCAGGTTCCACAAACAGACCAATTTAATCCCAAGTGGGTCAGATCGGTAAAATACAATCATAATAACCTAGAAATACTCACAACTTGTATGTCATTTTACTGTATTTACACAAAAACAAACTATCATTTCACAAAAAACACGAATAACAGGAACAAATATTAGCATTTTGAAATATTTGAAGCGCAAGTTTACCAATATTCTGCCTGTTATTAAATGTTTTGTATATTTGTGATCTGTAAAAGATAAACTAAGGTGTAATATTGTTAAAATTGAATTATGTTTTCTTAAGAAATTTCAGTTTGTTCATGTTATTCACATTGGTTTAAAGGATAGTTTATAGACGTTAACATTTTCATGGTATAATTTTACTTTTTTTTGCTCTAGAGGGAAGTTTGGAGTTATCATTATTTATATATATTATTATGGGTTTTTTTTGTTTGTTTTTTTTGGTTCGGCCCACTTCAGATCAAATTTGGCTGAATGTGGCCCCTGAACTAAATGAGTTTGAGACCCCTGATTTAGTTGAAAGGAGATGGGCTAACATCAGTGCAAATATAACTGTAGGTATTGTAATGATTGTGGGATGGAACTGCCTCCAGCAAGTGGTGTATAACTGTACAAAATTTAGAGCAACAAAAGCATGAGGATAAAAATGCTAGTAATACAGTTGTGGAAAAAATATTACACCATCCTATGTTTTCTTCAATTTCTTGTTCTTTTAATGCGTGGTACAACTAAGGGTACATGTATTTGGACAAATATAATGATAAAAAACAAAAATAGCTCACAAGAGTCTAATTTAAGAGCTTATATGTATCCATTTTCCATGGTTTTCTTGATAATAACCAAATCACATGAGTTGTTAGATCAATATCTATGACATTGTACTGAAAAAAACAGTGCTTTTATTCATTACATGTTTTCTTTTCTGTTTTAGTCACATGATACACACTGGAGTTAGTACTTGATTGCATAATCATTGTTTTGATGACCTGATGGTTCAATAATTTTTCCACAACTATAAATACTGGTAATTAAAGTAATAAAAATATTTTTCACTTAAGTGGAGATATGATTTTTTTTCTTTTTTTTTTTGTTTATTTTGAGCTTGTGCACTCCATGTACAATACTTATTATATACATTTCATTATATGTACACACACACACACACACACACACACACACACACACACACACACACACACACACACACACACACACACACACACATTTGTATGAAGAATCTGCAGTAAACAGAGAATTTTACGCAAACAATATGCATAGAGAAATATACATCGAGAAATATACATAGAAAAATTGGTTGTAAACATTATAAAACATGAATATATACAGCAGTTCACTATTAAAATACACCCCCTAATAGCTCAAAAGGGATACTAGGAACAAATAAATAATGTGGGGGAGAGAACTGTATAACATAAATGCCTTTTTTTTTTTTTAAGTAATGTAGGAGCATAACGAATTTGTTATACATATTTGAACAAGTTAAGGTCTGAAGCTATTACGACGGTGTATAACGGCCACAGAAGAAAAACAAATCGCTTATCACTGCGAGAATAAAGTCATAATATTCTGAGAATAAAGTTGTAGGTTTAAAAAACTCGTAATATTCCGAGAGTAAAGTCACAATATTACGAGAATAAATTCGTAGTTTTAAAAACTCGAAAATAGTGTTGTATTTTTATGAGTCGTGATATTTTGAAATTAATTTGACGGTTGCAGTTTCCTGATGCAGCAATTTTACTCCTGTTGAACTTGATCAACCAGGTAATGCACCAGTCACATTGGCATCCATTAAATAATTTTCGTATTTTTATGATACCATAATATTATGACTATTCTCGAAATATTATACCTTTATTCTCGGAGTAACAAGTGATTTGTTTTTCCTTCTGTGGCCGTCGTATGAAGCAACTTTTTTCTTTCTTTTTTTTTGTTGTTCCACACTCCGAGGCAGTAGGTGGCGCTGTGTACCCGATGAATGAAGCCGAATGTGGGAGTCAACATAGCAAACTATGCTGTAGCTTCACCAGCTAAGTCTGCCACAAACTGCCAGCTATGTAGTCTGACCAACCCGCCTGGACAATCACCGGCGGAAAGCAGAAGCTGGATATTTAGATTTTTCCGACAGAATGACGCAGACCAACGGGGATACTTCGACTTCACAGCTCTGTTAAACAACTGTGACCTCATCCAATTACCTACAACAATAACAACAGCCGCCGCCGCTGGCTAACAGGCTAGCATTAGCATTTGAACAGCTGTCATCCCGGAAGGCCGCCGCAACCGTCGCACCGGGTGGGGATTTAACTTTCTCCCCGTAACGTCTGGATTCGACCAACTTCAAGTCTCTCGCCAATGATAAACAGCTATTGGTTTTCTCCTGGTAAGAATGGATTCCCCTTTGAGCTTTGGGATAGCCGACGAGGAGTGCTTGGCAATATCCTTTTTCAATTACAACCTTTTTTTGAGTGTTTTATTTCCAGCTTGCTTTAGCTTTTTGGCTAACGTTAGCTTTCACTGTTGCTGAATGATTTCCCAGGTAAGGTCAGTGCGCTTCAATAAGGCTAATATTATGTAATCATTTAATAATTGGATTGCAATAAGCGAGTTCAGTCCTATGAATGTGTTAGCTCAGTATATTAATGTCTGCAGCAGGCTGTTAGGTCAGTCTTGCATTAACAATATTGTTATAATAAGCTAATTAAATCCTTTTTTATTGTGAAGCAGAATAACGTTAGCCATCTTTTAGTTTACTTTTCACTGGCTGCCTTTTACGATTTGATCCTCTAATTTGCCTTCTTCCTTTTTGGCTTGATGATATTCCACCCTCCACATTAATTTGCCTAATATTGTTTTAGCATGGCTTTTTACCTGCTTCTGTAATCCAGTCTAATCACACTAATCAAACCCAAGCATTGACCATACCGTAGAGAGGCCATGTCATTTTCTGCAGTTAATGATCAATAACTCATTGCTGTTTGGGATGTCCATGCGACTTCATGCTCAGTCACAATAATTCCTTGATTGTGCTGCTCACACTGTGAGAGGTCAGGAGCTGAGGTCTGGCCAGAAGGAGCCCAGACTGCTGTCACTAATTGAGCGCAGTGGAGAGTTTATGTAAGTATCAGACAACGTGGTGACTGAAATTCTTCATCTGCTTTTATCAGGGAGTGGGATGTCACAGGTTATGCTTCTGTTATGCTGTTATCACATTGAGATTTTAGATTGTTGCCTGCACTACTTTCCTCCAAAGTAGTTTAATATGTTGGCATCTCCTCTGATACTACTAGTTGCAAGCTGTTTATCTCAACTGTCACACTCCTGTGGGAAGGTTTCTGTATTCACTAGGAGGTGTTATGTGTATTATAGGAGATGGCTTCAGGGTACCTGTGGTGTTTTACACAAGGGCTAAGAAAATTTAGCTTAAAAGAAGACTCATATTTTGATTAAGGTAAAATGTGCCAAAACAATTGCTTTTACTCAAACTAAACAGTCAGTAGTCAAGACATTCAGTTTACTCACATATTTGGCTAAGAAAATTCATTTAAAGACTCACCACATCCAAACACATTTTTTTGTTTGATATCAACCTAAACTAAATTAAAATATTTTTTATATTGTTTTTCATTGAAAATGAAACAAAATGACATTGCTCATATCAATAATGGTCAAAATAAGGTTTTTAATTGTAGACTGTCCAGCCTTGTTAAACCAGACTAGTATTAATTTTGAGGACTACAGTCACGGAAAAAATATTAGACCATCAAAAGTAATCAAAAGCAATGGTTATGCAATCAAGTGCTAACTCCTGTGTGTATCATGTGACTAGAACAGACTGAAAAGAAAACATGGAATGCCTAAAAGCACTGTTTTTGGCAATTCAATGCCATAGCTATTGATGTAAGCACTTATTACTTTTGGTTATTATCAAAAAACACATGGAAAATGGATATATATCAGCTCTTGAATTAAACTCTTATGAGCTATTGTTGTTATCATTATATTTGTCCAAATAAATGCGCCTTTAGTTGTACCAGATATTAAAATGAACAAGAAATTAAAACAGGGTGGTCTAATAATTTTTTCTGTGACTGTATGTAAGGCAGTGGTTATGGTCATATGCACTCCATCATGCAGTGTGTAGAATAGACAACTCAAGAGGGTATTTTTGTACATTGTGTTATTTTTTGTTTAATTTTTTTTTTTTTGTCTTTGTCAGTGTTGTAGGGTGTCTTCTTATACAAGGAACTGGTGATAGGTTATATGGCTTTAGAGATTTTGCAGACATTACAGAATCCAATCATGAATTTATTTTCAAGAAAAATGTTTTGGGCTCAGTTTGCCATCCTCCAGGGCAGTCAAAGTCACTTAATTCCCAAGTCACATGTCCAAAACCTGATGCATTTCCTCTCAGCAGCTCCACCATTTGTTTAGTAAAAGGGGGTTGTTGTGGATGACAGCAGGGGGTGTGTTAAACATTCAGTGTTGTTGTTGTTGTTTTTTTTTTTTCTTGTGGCAGGTAGTGGCGTGCACTAATGCGAGGGAAAAGGCAATTAGACCCAGTAACAGCTCGCTCACTACCCATTATCCAGAATTCCTTCTCTAAATCCTGGACTGTAATGAGACTCACATGGATGCACAAGTTCCATGCTCAGCTAACTGTGTTAAAACCACACACACTACACTCCAGGAGCTGACCTAATAGAGAGAATGTTGTCACTGAGGCCAGGTGCTGGCAGGGTTTCAGTTGTTGCTTTATAGTGTGAGACTCTCACATTGACGTTTGTTGAATGTCCTTAATTACTTCTGGTTTGGATGAAATTGTGGTAAATGACTTTGTGTTAAAGAGGGAGTAAAAACAGCCTGTCAGCGAAGTAACAGTGTCATTTTTCAATATTTGAGTTTTGTTGATGCTCCTTAATGTGTGGTCTGTAATTTGATATTCTCTGTGGCAGATTTGTTAAACAAAAATCCCATTAAGCCTGAGTGTATCAGTGTCAGGATGTTCTGTTCTTGACTTGGCAGTTTTGCATGTATTTGCATTTTGCACCAGTGGTGACATAGTTTTGTTGACTTTTCAGTAATGCACTAAATACAGGTGCAGTATTTGTTTGTTAGCCAAATAATCAGTATGAATTTTTATTGTGAGTATCTGCCAATTGCATATCAATTCATGCCTATGGTAGGAACAGATAACAAAGGGAAGACAAGCACAAAGGTATACAGAAGAGTGTATGTCGACATATCTGAAAATATCAAATAAATGCCAACATCATTAAGTTACAGTTATATTTCTAAGAATTTTTATTTTTCTAAATCCATGCTGAATCTGCACTGTGGTTACAGTTGGTGGGTTCCTTCAAACTCTTTTGTAATGTAGCTTATAGTATCACGGGCCCATGGTGATTCTGAGGAACTTTAAGTCTCTCTGACACATTTTGTCCAGCTAAGCTGAATCATTTTCCTCTTCCTAACGGTAATCTGAAAGGAAGTGTGTGCAGCGCCTTACTTGCTGTTCTGGCTCAGGCTGTTATTCAGCCTTTGTTAAAGTGACAATATGACCCAGCCCACATTAACACACATCTCAGTTTTGATGGTGCTTTTATGGACTCTTTCATGGCCTTCATTTTACCACAGATCCTCTGAATGTGCAGTGGATTGTTACACTGTTATTGTTCACTTGTGTAGTTGTTGCTCTCAGCTGAACTGGAGATTGAATTGCATGTGCATGCTCTTTTTTCAGATTAAAAATTTTACACTGACATCCCATTTTAATCACATTATAATTCAAATCTAATTCTAACACCTCATTTTCTCATATTGCATTTCAAATGTTAATTTATTTGAAGACTTTCATCCTGAATGTTTTGCATGAGATATTCTCCATTTAAGTTTGCATCAGACTGACTGCTCTGAGAAACAAATTGTGTTTGTTACATTCAATAATGTGGTTTATTACGTACTTTATCAAATGATATGAAAACACCTTAGTGCTGATTTTAAGTGAAATCTGTGCTAATCTCGTCCAGATTGGGTGTGTTGGCTACTCCTGATGTTGTCGTGTCTCGTCCAGTGGCTCAGCTGTCTATACCCATCAATTCTAATTTTGAGGTTATTCGAGGTAAGTCATGTTTTTACCCTCAATATGAGTGTCATATGTTGTTTTATATCAGTAGTATTTATATGTAACAATGTGCTACAGTCAGTTCTGTGTTTATTTGTATTTTCCACAAGAGTCCTTCCTAAAGAGTTGGTGTGTTTGTGCAGTTCATCCTCTAACCACAGCTTGTAGCATTAGACCTCACATTCTTAAAAACCCTTGTATAGCTACCTGGACTTGCCCTGAGTAAACATGGAAGACAAAGTGTGACAAGTAACACACATATACTAGGGAATGTTGAAATAGTTTATAACACAACTCCCTTACTATGACAACAGACCTTTGAACTGCATAGAGCCCGCTTAAATGTGTTTTCTCTTTCATTTCAGAGGCGGACGAGGCTCTTCTAATTGACTTCTCTGTAGATTGTAAGTGTTTTTAATTTGTCCTGCTTGAGGTTCTTTTCCTTGTTTGCTTTGTTTTAAAACTGGGATTATACTTTAATCCTAGTAAAGCGTGGCTTTGGATAATGTTTGTGTTGTGGCAATAAAAGCGCAGCAGAACTTTTCTTGCTACACAGTCTCTCTATCCCACCGCTCCACGTTAGAGCATGCCTTGAGCCAAACGTCTACCTCCTTATTTAGTGCCAGGCGCTGGTCATGAGTTACCAGGGCTTTCTGAAAGAATGCTGAAGTGGTTCACTGTTGAATCACTTTTCTTTGTTTTCTAGACGATGCTTTCCCAAAGTCTTAAGATGCTTAACTTAATGTGTATGTGTCTCTTAAGCCTGTGTTAGGATTCGAATCAAAGGAGAAAAGGCCCCCGAGCTGCTGTTAGAGCTTCAAGACGATGAGCGCACTCAGACTTTTCTCACACAGGTGAAGAGTGCTCAGCAGCAAGGTAAGACTCCACTCTCTGACAGTATCTAAAGCAGCTGGATGATAAATTATTTAATTGCTCATCTAACATTTATTTACAAAGGGTGGATTACACTCCTCACTGATTTCCTGTGTATTCTGGTTGCAACCTGCACACTGGTGGAAAGGCTCATTAGCCCGCTATTTATAAAATCAGGTTCAGTTTTACAGGTGGCAACACATTTTATAGACCAAATAAACTGGAGACTCTTGTGTATGCTTATGTGGTAGAATCCAATGTACTTTAATTCGTTGTCAAATTGGGGATTTATGTTTTATGCAGCTTTATACTTCTCCACTTCTCTTGTACTTTTTACTCCATTATATTTGTCTGACAGCTTTAGCTCTGTTTCAGAACAGTGTTTTTCATCTCCTTCTTGTCCAGTAAAAATTACATATCTCCAAATGTTTTAAATTTTAACGTTGGTGATAAACTGATGCATTAAATGTTTTTTTATACCTTAAGTTTATGCAAGTTGAGCAAACTACTGCTAGTATTTCCGAGACTATATAAACTGTTTAAAAACTAGAATTCACTCAAAAAATGCATTATGATGAAGCCAAAAAGATAACTATTTTTCTAAGCTCTAGATAAGGTAGCTTTAGAAAAATGTGGTTATCACAGGAAACTGACAACGAACATGTAGTCATCTTATAGAATCTGATGCATTTCTGTAAACTGAAAGGCAGCAGTCACATGGAAAAAAATAAGTAGCTCATTGAAATGGAAATGTTTTAGCAGATGTTTCAGCAACGGAGTTTCAAGTGGGTTTGTCGTGGAGCAGAACTTTTTTATTTATTTATTAGAGACAGTGCATATTAATGAACATCTACAACAATTGCATCTGTAAATATGCCAGACCATAGCAACTGTGCTGATTTTAATCTGTAGTCCCGAGGCAGGTGAAAAGAAAGAGCTTGGTTTGCCTTCATCCAATGTTTAAGTTGTGATTTGAATTAAGCATATGGTTGTGAGTCTTTGACGTTATTTCTGTTCCTCCTGGTTAATGATCACTGTCATTAGCTTTTATTCACTGCAGTTACTTTAACATGCTGTATCAAACAGCAGTGTCAGCAGAACTGAACCATTTTTTTAGTGCTTTCATTGGTGAGCTTCCTTTCAAATCTGTGAATCTTGTATTTCCTGGAACAACAACTCTGCTGGGTGTTGGGTAACATCATCAGAGTGCATATTTGTACTTAGTGTGGTAGTTTCCCAGTGGCTTGGGTTGTCAGTCTGAAACACACATTGTATTGTCTACTTTTTCAACAAACTATGACTTGGCTAATTTCTGGAGAGATGTATTTATGGCATTTGCAAACCCTCATATATGGAGAAATGCTTGATAATAACATGTGACTTTTCTTCTTTAAATCACTCAGTTGAATCTAAACTCACAAAACCAGAAGCGATGGAGCAGATTACACCAACTGGTCCAAGGGGACCGGTCCCTATCCCACCTCAAAGAGTGAGTAAGGGCACTAACTCTCTGGGCTCTGGAGCCAACCTGCCTAAAACTAGCAGTGCCCTACCTCCCAACCTCAACAACAGCACTTCAACAAATCAAACCAATGCAGGTAAATCATGGATACACTCTTTTTAAATACAGAAACATCAATATGGAAAAATGATTATGCATAAAAAACTATTACACTGATGTCTGAATGTCGGTGTCCTTTAAATGAGTTGAACTGGCTGTGTGAACTGGCTGCTGGTTTGAGTAAGGGTCATAATAATTAATAGCCCCTTTTCTACCAACATTTCTAGGAGCTTTTATTTGCGACACACTAATGAGTCTGAAAATAAACCTTGTCATCTGTCTACTTCTTGTAGCATCTCTTCGTTTGCTCCATTTTTCAAATGATCAAAACACAAATAAGGTGACAATTGTAGAAATGGAATGAACAAGTTGCAGTCACATATTGGATTAAACATTGTAGTTGAATTTAAATGTGGATCTGAAAAGTTTTATCTCCTGTACTAGATAGTTTTTTTCAGGGAAAGTTTAGAGTCCAGGGAAGTTTTTTTTCCCTTTGGTAATTTTGGAGGCAATGCATTGAAGTTTTTGAAAATCCCAGGTAAATAATAAAAGTTCATGTGGTGGAAAAAGGGGTTAATGTATAATTTTTTAGCGTTTGCTCACCTGCCACCAATGATCAAACTTTTTCATCAGTTATTTCCCTGGTGAACATCCTGTCTCATATTTATACTAGAAAAGAAACTATAGTAAAGAACTATCTCTATCTGTGCTTATATATACTCATTGGTGTATGAGTGTGTGTGAACTGGTGAACATGAGGCTTTGTAAAGCACTCTGGACATCATGAAGGTGTGGTAAAGCACTATATAAGTGCAGTCCATTTACTATCTACCATTTTAAGATGTCGCAAATCATATCCCGCAAAAATTGTCAAGGTTTTGGTTGGCTAATGATGGGCGCACTTGTTATCGAATCTATTGTCTATAGTCAACTTGTCGAGCTGCACTGGTGTAAAATTAGAGTTATTGTTCTGTTACAGAACTGAGTGTTTTAATGAACTTTAATTATTACTTTCAGTTCATTCACTTGCCTCAGACTTTGGCTTTGAGGACAGCTTTAACCACACTCTCAAAGTGGAGGAAAAGAAGAATCACCAGAATCGTATCGTTGCCTCCAGGGAGGCTCCTCCTCCCCCTGTTCCCCCTCTACCTCCTCGCAAAGCCTCCTACACTCCGACTAATCCTCTTCCTCCTGCACCAGTCCCCAAAGAGAGAGCCATCTCTTTACAGGCCAAAGACAATGCTTTCATCACAAGCACCAAACCAGAGTAAGTGTAAAAAAAAGTTTACAAGTTTAGGAAATCTTGAACAGAATCTGTTTGACCTGTTGGGTTTAATAATGCCTTTTTACTTTTTGTATTGCAGTAGTTATAGATCAGGGTTTGATCGTGTGGACAGGCCACCGTCTTGGTGTGACAGTCCTACGACAAACAGCATGAGGCAGGCCATGTTCTCCAGTCAGGCAGGGCAAAGAGAATATCTCATCAAACATCGCCTGGGTAAGAAGGAAAACGAGTATGTGGACATCAAGAACTTTAGGTAAGAAGGACCTCATATTTAAAATAGACGGATGCGAATACAGTGATAATATGCTGTAACCTGTAAGTCAATATATAAATACCGCTTGTGTCTTCAGGTTTTTCACAGGGACATGGAATGTGAATGGCCAGTCTCCAGACAGCAGTCTTGAGCCCTGGCTCTGCTGTGACACAGAACCTCCTGACATTTATGCTCTGGGGTCAGTGAGAGTTTATCATCATTTTCAGATCATAATGATTTGCATTTTGCTCTTTCCGTCCAGTGTACTCATTTGTTTTTATAACTCCAGCTTTCAGGAACTGGACTTGAGCACTGAAGCTTTTTTCTACATGGACTCTTCCAAAGAACAGCTGTGGGTTGAAGCTGTGGAGAGGAGTTTACATCCAAAGGCCAAGTACAAGAGGGTGAGCAAGACTAAAAAGAAGAATGGCATTTTGAGGGCGAATGGATATATTCCCATGGATGAACATATATAGTGTATAGTTGTCAGTCAACTGAATTGAGAGAAAAAGTAAAATCAGCATTTTACAATTTTCTATTGTCTGCGAAAGACCTACTAGACTACTGGAGCTCCCCAAAATAGAAAATGTCACCATCTAAAAGAGCACTGTTATGATTAGGATCATATTGATACACAGATGGTAATTTATGGGTGATGTATTAGGCTCCATTGTGATATAAAATGTACCCTTCATGTTAAGTCACATGGGAGCACATGCACATTGAATAACATCAGAATTTTATTCACTGAAACTCAGAATAATGTAAATGACATTATCCTTCAATGATAAAATTAGTCACTGTATACCGCTCCAAGCTTTGAGTAAAAAGGTTTTTCAAGACATAAGGAAAAAAGTAAATGCAATTACAGGAGATCATAAATAACTTCAAAACTACTGAGAAATTAACTTAGAAGTTGAGGTATAGAGTTGCCTAGACTGTCATAAAACATAAACTCTAATTAAACTGATAAAGTACAGCTGTGTACATCTACAGGTGTGCCTGCATTATTCTATAATCACTTTGTCATGATTTCTCTCCATATAAAACAGGATTTTATAGGTAAGCTGCAGCTATAGAGTGCACATCATTTAAAACAAACTGTTGCTGAAAGAAGCATAATAGTGTGTGTCAAAGGCAGGCTTTTAGCTAGCAATACGTCCAGGCGTACATCGGACGCCCTGTCTTAAAAATACGAGTAAAATGGACGCCCT
>JAPTGZ010000002.1:17299208-17311371 GCA_029814645.1 Fowleria isostigma
ACGAGTTGACTAGATGAGTTATGACTTGGTAAGAGGCGTTGAGAAGAGTTGATGAGCTGAGTTTCGATGAGTTGAGTTGATAAGATTAACATTCTGTTCCACATCACAATTCACAGAGTCATGACTCGGGAGTAGTCGTCTTTCCCCACACACTTGAAGATTTGGGGCGTAAATATTGAACAAATTTAATATTTACGATTGTCGTTCCCAACCCGTTTTGGAGCCAATTATTGGGACAAATTCACTCTTAACACACTTCAGACCACAGGATCATCTTATAGGATCATCTTATAAGACATAAAATCATCTGGTGTTTGTCGTCCTATATCAGGACAACCTGATTATCTTAAAGTGTGTACCTTGCTGAAGACTCCAAACATGTTAAGATGTTTGAGTGATAATTTAGTTAGCTACCCTGTAAGAATCTCTCTGTTATAGTATTTGTACTGTTTGTGTGAATTGTCTGTGAATGTAAATGGCTGTTTAGAAAAAAAAAAGGATACAGACTGTAAACAGGAAATCTGCTGTTGCCCTTGAATGTATATAATGTGTCATGATTTCAGCAGAGTGTCTTTTGACTTGTCCATCAAATACACTAACCGATGCCATTTTTTTATGCGTAGCTGAACATCCAGCGGCAGACCAAAAGAGCCTTCATTGACTTCACTGAGGGAGAGATAAACTTCATCCCCACCTACAAATATGACCCTAAAACAGATCGATGGGACTCGAGGTAAAACCGTATCCCTTTGTTTCATGTGTGAAGTTGTCTGAAGGAATACTGAAAATTCCCTCAGGGTTTTTATTGCATTGCCTTGATTTGACCACAGTCACAGTTCTTTATTCCCCCTTTCTGGCCTTATCATTACACTAACACTGTCAGCAGTACTGTATGAGTGGCTGATGCCTGACCCTTGACTGTTTTCCACAGTGGGAAGTGTCGTGTCCCGGCCTGGTGTGACAGAATCCTGTGGAGGGGCAGCAGTGTCAAGCAGCTCAAGTACAGAAGTCACATGGAACTGCAAACGAGTGATCACAAGCCTGTCAGCTCGCTCTTCAATATAGGGGTAAGAAGGAATGCACTCGTATATAAACATCTCATGTACCTGTAAGGTTCTTCGCAGTAGAGTAATATAGTTATTTATTGCAATACAGTTGAGACTGACACTGCCAGTGGTTGGAATGTAGCTAAAGACTTTGACCCAAAAGGTCTGAGGTCATGAAAAGCTGATGTTTTAGAGAAGCATAATCCTCACAAGAAAGAGATGGAAGCAAACATGGTCTTCCAGAACACGATGAATGACTATAAAGTACTCTTACAGCATTATAAAGCAGTGCAAACATGATTGCAAGGGTAAATTAGACAAAAACATTATGCATAAACTGGACAAAAACTGGACCACCTGAATTAACAAAGTATAAATGTAAGGGCTTCATTATGGCAGTAACAAGTTCTTTAACCCTGACCGATGCATTGAGTGACTAGTCATTTCTTAAACAACCATTCATTTGTAACAGAGAATAAAGACTGGCCAAGACTAGAATTTGTTGGGGTCATCTCATTTATGAAAGAGTGATTTGGGAAACACGGGACAGCTGCATAAGACTTTTGTCACCAATTTTTTATCAAATCTGTAAAATCCAAGTCATAACCTAAGTATCACAAATCCATAAGTCTTTCTGTGATTATGCATCTTAATCTCTTCCTTCATGATGAAACTTTGAAGTTTACTCCACCACAAGTAAACAAGTCAGCGTGTTGACAGAGCTGGTTAATCACTCGGGCATTCCTGCAAATTCGTTGCAGGCAGTTTATTGTGGGACACGTAGCTCTACACAGCTGCAGTAGCAGCAGCAAAAAATGTCAACCATGCAAAACCCAGCGGGTTCTCTCTGTGTGGAACTTCCCACAATGCAGCGCCATGACAAATTTCCAGAAATGCCCAAGTCATCTGCCACTTATGTTTGCAAACACGCTGACTTGTTTGTGGTGGAATAAACTTCAAAGTTATTCACTGTGAGCGAAGAGATTAGGGTACATAATCACAGAAAATCTTAGGGATTTGTGATATTTCAGCTATGATTCAAGTTTTACAGATTTGATGAAAATTTGGTGATGAAAGTCTTATGCAGCTTTAAGTAGTTTACTTAAAGTAAGTTTGTGAATGTACAACTTTTTATTTGTAACTGAATATTGTGGTAACTTCTTTATTACTTTTACTCAAATAAGGATTTGAATACTTCTTCCACTGCTGCATAATTTTGATGACAATCAAAACATTAATATTTCTATGACTTGCAGTATTGAGGGGATTTGTGTGTTTTTTTTTTTTTTGACAGGTTAAGGTGGTAGATGAGCAGCGCCACAAAAAAGTGTTTGAAGAGATCGTCCGGGCAATGGACAGGATGGAGAATGACTTCCTCCCATCGGTATCTCTGAGCAGGAGAGAAGTAAGAATAAAATGATCATGTGTTGTTGCTCCTCATCATAATGAGGACTCTTACTTTGTTATTTCCTCCTCAGCAATGAAGGAAGAAGCGCTGATAGTTAATAATCTGTAAAACCTTCATTAAGAAATAGTGTACTGAATTTTTGGGTAATGGTACTGGTGATTTAAGAACTTGTTTCTCTTTGTCTTGCAGTTTACATTTGAGAATGTGAAATTCCGGCAGCTTCAGAAGGAACGCTTCCTAATAACAAATGACGGGCAGGTCCCCTGTCACTTTGCCTTCATTCCCAAACTCAACGACTCACAGTACTGCAAAGCATGGCTTCGTGCTGAACCAAGTGATGGATTCTTAGAGCCCAGTAGGTGTTTTTTCATTACTATACAATATATTCCCTTCTATTTTTCTTTTATACCTGAGCTTTTGTTGACTGCAGCATCATTTGGCATCATAAACATTTTTGTACTCTTACATATATTCTATTTAAATAGACAGTCTTCCTAATTTGATTATTACATTATTTGAATAAATTTGGACAAAATTTCATATAATTGTAAAGTATGTTTTTAAAAAAATACATATAACAAAACTATTATGGAAACAGTATTCACTAATGGTGATTACACCCAGCAGTTTTTCATTCTGCAACAGAACTTATCCCCAGTATATCCAGTGTGTTGTTTAATGATCTGTGGGTTAATGTGGCCTCTTCTCTCATCCACAAACAACCACTAGAACTTGTTAAAGTTACTCTGATTTCTGTTTGGAAATGTTATTTCATCCAACTTATTGCACCTGATGCAAGAAAATGTTTTCTCATATTTAATGCCAGCAAATGACTCTCTCATTAGATGTAAAATATTAACTGTCAAGCTTATACTAGGTTAATATAAACAGAAAAAGAAAATTAAAGCAATTGTTCTTAGACCAAGTAATCATCACCTAAAATGTCAATATTGTGATAGCCTGTAGCCTGTAGCCATTAGAGTCACGCTGGAGAAAAACAAATAAAATAACACCCATAAAAACTCACTGGCAAACACCTTCCACTATCCACTGTCGTTCTGTATTCACACTGAGAGCGCTTACAAGTTTAGCCTGAATGGTGCCACCTACTCTCAACTAACAACTGTCTTAAATTTAATTCACAATGTTCTTAAAAGAGCTTAAGATGTCATACATGTAACTTGCTGAAACCTACATGAACTCAATAAGCCTTGCTGTATCTGAACAGATGAGACCCTGGAGATCTATCTGGAGGCATATGTCAGTAAAGACTCTGTTACGCTGCTCAACTCCGGAGAGGACTCCATAGAGGACATACTGGTGCTCCATCTGGACCGTGGCAAGGACTACTTCATTACCATCTCTGGCAACTACCTGCCCAGCTGCTTTGGCACCTCACTGGAGACTCTGTGTCGCATGAAGAAGCCCATCAGAGAGATCCCCATCACCAAGCTCATCGACCTGGTGAGAGGAAAAAAAAAAAGCGAAAGGGAAAAGCAGTTTTTCTTCAGCATGAGAAATGCAACACTTCCCCACGCAGTGAAGCAGTGTAGCTCAGATTGTAATTTGATGGCGGTTTCCTCCTCTGTTCAGCTCCAGAAACCTGAGCAGGTACACGTGAGGACTTGCTCACTCCTTCAGGGTAAACTTGGTCAAATAGAGGGCCTATATTTGGAGAGCATATAATGTACTAGTCTATATGCAGTGTGCTTGAGTGGTCCAAGGAATGAGGAAGTAGCAGCAGTATAGCAAGGGAGCTCCTAAAAGCACATGGAGAACTGAGTCAGGTTTGACCCACATTAGTCTGTTGATATAAATAGACTCTACTGTTCTAAACATGTACACTTCTGTCTGTTTCCACAGTGCTATTTTTGACTTTATCTGATTTGGCTTTGAAATGGTGTGCTCCTTTCATTTAATTCCCTTCAAAATCTAATTAAGTATTTTCATTTTCCTGCTGTTCCTGTGTGTATGTGGATGAAATGATTTATGCAATCTCTATCTACTTTTCTGTTTTTATGCAAAGTACTATCTACTTTTTTCCTTCTTTTATTTCTCTCCGTCGCCTCTTCCTGCCTTGATCACTCATTTCCAACTCTTCACTGTGGTTGTGGGCTGGCTTCTTGCTCAGGGAGAGGACAGCTACATGGAGAAGGTAAAATATTAACGAGGATAATGTTCAGCTAGCACGATAAACATCTTCAGTTTCACTTTAATTAGAATCAGCTTTATGGAATATTATATATCTTTGTCCTTTGTTCATGCCAGACATGAAAACTGTCCTGAGTGTCATTAAATATTTATATCAGGAACTGATATCACGAGAACAATGATGTACTCCAGGTTACATTCTGTTAATGGTTAAGTTAAGATTTATACTCTATTTCAGATATATTTCTGGTTTATTTTATGAAAGCTGCTAACCTAAAAATGTATGGCAGATTTGGACATGACCTTATAATAATGATAAATTGTAGCAGGAAAAAAGCAGACAGCTGATGCATCATTCAGAAAAAATGAACTACCTCTTTATCCATTGCACACTTGTTGAAGTAGCCTTGTGCGTGAAACTTAGAAATAAATAATACATAAATCAATCACAGACCATCTAACTCTGACTGTAGAAAATAAAGGTTTTTTAGATCCTACTTTTTTAACGAATGCGAATCTAAAAAAACCTTTATGATCTTGTCAACTTAATAGATTTCACTGTTCTTTTGGATTTGAGGTTACTTTTACTGGAAATTGTGCTGAGTAGTAATGTAAGTAGGGATGCAGCCATTATGCGGTTTCACAATTTACTATGATTAAAAATGTCACGGTTGATTAATTGTAAAAGTTCTGCAACACCGTGTTTCTGTTGTAACTCTCAAAAACAGGAAGATTATGCCGGACATGTTGCTAGAACTTGCATGGAGCAAAAACAAAGTTACACCTGGGACGCACCACCTTAGCATAACAAGGATAACATACCTATCCATGGAAGAGGAAACATGTAGCCAAGCTTTTTCCACGAAATATTCATCTGTGTGGGAGCTTTTTGGTTAAACCAACAATAGCGAGGGTATAATTGAAGATGACGGATCAACAACATGCAAAACTTGACGTAAAAAAGTTGCAGCTAAAAATGCTAATACCTCTAACTTGATGCAGCAAATGTGGGCTCATCACCCAGCTTTATACCCCAGAGTAAAAGGTCATATACATATTGCTATATTTTTTGGATGATAGGTTGCTCCGGAGTATAAGTCCCACCAGTCAAAATATGAATCATGAAGAAGAAAAAAACCATATATAAGTCGCACTGGACTATAAGCCGCCTTTTTTTTTTTTTTTTAAATTTATTTTGTAAATGAAGAACAGACATTTCAACTTGAAAGGCATGTTATAATAATACAATAGAATAAAGAACAACAGGCTGAATAGGTGTACGGTATGTTAACGTAACACATTAATGGTTATTTATATACACTAGAGCATAAAGAACATAACAGGGAGGATGAATAGGAGGAATAAAAATAACAAAATTGCAAGTCTAAAAACCAAGATACCAGTAGTTGTCACAAGACTAGAGCACCCTCTGGCAGCTGTAGGTAATGTTTACTCCTTGGTCATGTCAGTCAGTATGAAATAACGTGAAATTATATATTTTAACATACACAAGTCACACCTGAGTGTAAGTCGCAGGACCAGCCAAACTCTGAAAAAAAGTGTGACTAATAATTGGGAAAATATGGTAAATACATAAGTTAAATTAGGTTAGTTGCAAGTTACTTCATGAAAAGGAATTGGTAAGGAACTAAATGTGTCTCAATCAGTAGTGAGAGTTGAGCTTAGTACAAGGTAAATAAACAAACCAGTGTGGTGTAATGTCAGTCCATGGGAGACGAATGATGTAAAACTATCAAGGTCTTCAGTCAGTGAAATTTAACACTACATTTTTTTTAAAAATGTAACGTTAAATAGCAAAAAATAATAAAGTTATAGGCAGAATTGTCTTAGGCTACATTATGTTAGAAATTTTGATGAATTATTAAAGTATTTTTTAAGATTAATTTAAAAAATCTATGTGGATGACAGTTGATGACAGTGAAACTGTAGTTTATTGCTCATATCTCCCCTTAGGGATCAATAAATATTAGTCTTGGATTAATAGTATTAACATTATTTATACATATATAATTATTACTGTATTTAAATACTGAACATCAACTTCAGTCATTACTGAAATCAATCAATATATAATAATTATGATACTCGTGAAACCATGATTATTCCTTAGACAATAATCGTACCAACAAAATCCATAATTGTTGCATTCCTAGATGTAAGTCCCCTAAATGTTTAGCCAACGTTAAAAACGTTAATTTATAAGTGCTAGTGCCACTTTCATAATTTATTTTTGGAAAAAGTCAGAATAAAGGCATGGAGTTAGAGTTGCACAATATATAATTTGAGCATTGTCATCGCAATGTACGTGTGTGCAATAGTCACATCACAAGTTCTGCAATGTAGGAGGAAAATGAACTCAACTTGCTTTCGTCTAATTTCAAGGGCACCTGACACACTGAGTACAGCCATCCACCAGTTACAGTCGTTCTTAATCAGTTTGCAGACAGGCCACACCCTTGCACATGGAGTGAGTCGCTAGTAATGACATTAAAAAATGAGTAACAGACAAGCGAAAATCACAAAAACTAAAAAGAAAATCACCAAAACAAAGAAAATCATTGAAAACGAAGAAGAAAATCACCGAAAACAAAGTAGGAAATCACAGAAATCAAAGAAAATCACATAAAAAGAGGAAAATTACTGAAAAGAAGAAAATCACCAAAAACAAACAAGAAAATCACTAAAAGCAAAGTAGGAAATCACCAAAAATGAGGAAGAAAATAGCAATACAGTATATATTGCAGGGATAAAAAAAATCTCAATGTTAGTTTTTACCAATATCATGCAGCCCTACATGGGGTAGAGAAAAAAAACTACTATTGTGATGGGATACTTGCTGAAGTTTGCTGAAATTGGTGGTAGAGTAGTTACTTTACAAATGCAGACATGAGAGCTCAGAGATGACTGCTCTCAACTGATAGTTTGTAAAATGTCCTGTTGGTGCTGATTGAGCTACCAAACCCTGTTAATCAGATGTACAAAAATCAAATATTGGGAAAATACTTCTTTTTATTGCCTAATGTCTCTGCTGTTGGATGAGAAGATTTAAACCCGCCTCCTCATACTGTGACTATTTAGTTAAAGCTAGGCCAATGACCCCTTTTCTTATCTGGGTGATAAAAGCACAGCCGTTAGATTGAGCTTGACTTTATTGTATATTAGTGCACAGATGAAAGGTCGCAATACCATTAGTCTCAGAAGTGAGTCAGTGCATATTTCAGAAAAGCCACCAAGGGCACCAATCGGTAACCGACAGGAAGCCACAGACCCGACCGTGCCAGCTTAGTTATAATCTGTGTGTGCGGATCAGTCACCCATTAAATCTCCCATGGACCATTGAGAGAAGTCCAGTGAAAGTTCGAGACACACTCACTAAATCTCATTTCACAGCAGGTCACCCTCACTGCTCAGCCCCTTCATACACATGATTAAGCTAATGAGAACAAGTGTCCGTTCAGCTAACATCAAACACTCATTTTACCCCCAGTGATTACACTTCTCTCCCATTTCTATAGCTTGTTGCTGACGGGTGAAACTGAATAGCGCCAGAGTAAACAGATAGCCACTTAGAATATAAATTGTGCCCTGTTTTTTTTTTTTTTTTTTTCAACACTGTAGCAATTCAATACATATTAAGTTAAAACTTTCTTGGTCTTGAAGCCTCTCCGGGGGATTCACCACTCAGTAAACATGCTTTATAATCACAGCCTCTGTTAAAACATTTTACAGCATATCACATTAGTTCTGCATGTTAGCATCACCCCCCATTAAAGCCCCACTCCAGTTTCCTCTGCCTTTATGTGCAGCCTCACTAGCAGAGGTTATTTTTGGAAGTCTCTCATGAGTCTCGGGGATCCATTTGCAGAGACAAAAAGAATGTGATATCCAGCTCTTAGTAAAATGGCTCTGCTTCAAGTCTCCAGATGCCAGAGATAATCTTAACCTCTAATCCATCACTAATTGATCACTAGTGTCATGTGCTGTCATTCTAGTAGTTTCTGTTACATTTGGATCAAAGCATTATGAATTGCATAATAGAGGATTTAATGTTATAAATCTGTCATTTGTTTCTGTTTTAATATTGGTTTGAGAGCCTATAAATCTGTAAACTAGTGGCTGTGTTGTTTCCCATCAGGAGAAGTCCAAGATGAGCTTCCTGATGGTTGATGGTGCAAGTACCGAGGACAAACCTCTAAAGATCCCCAAGGAGGTCTGGATTCTGGTCAATCACCTGTTCACCAAGTCCTGTGATCAGGTAAGAAAACTTCAGCTGATGATTTAAGACCAAAAAATACTGCACTAATTATGTTTTCTAGTCTGTAACTTCATACTGTGGAGATGTATTTCACATTAACCCACTTCAAATAACTCAAATGAATACTTTAATAATCAGTGTGGGGTTTATGACGGTAGATTTGTGTCTTTATTGTTTCAATCAAAACTTTATTGTTCAATCAAAAGAATTCACTTCAATCCTAGAAATAATGTAAATGTGTAACATGACCAAAATGTTGAGAAAGACTTAGAAATGTTAAAATCTCATAAGATGTGACAAGACTAAAAGAGCTAATCAGACAGTAGTGTTGTAAAGATGCAACAAGTACATAGATTTCAGAAACTTAAGATTGGAAGAATCAGTGTAAATGCAGATTTTTGACAATTTGTAATGTGTTATTTTGGGATCCCCAGGAGACACTGTACCATACCATACCATACCCTACTCTACCCTGCCTACCACACCATAGCACACCACATCATACCATACCCTACCCTACCCTACCTCAACGTACCATACCAATTTTATTTATAAAGCACTTTAAAAACTTGACAGCTGGCCAAAGTACAAAGTACACAAACCATAAAATTAGGGAATAAATAAGTAAAACTATGATAATACAAGAAGTACAACAAAATACAACCATCATAAAAACAAAAACAAATTCAAATCTGGTAAAAACTACATAGGAAATATCAAAAACATCTCACTCATTGATTATAAGCCAGCAAGAAAGAGTGTGTTTTTAGACATGATTTAAATACAGGCACAGACTGTATCTGTATCTGCAAAGGTTGGGAATCGGCTCTTTAAGGCATCAATAAGGCACTGATTTCACTCTAGTGAATTGTTTTAACAGTAAATGCACACAGAGATACTCAGGTGTACGGTTGTAAATCCTCAGTATTTGTCTTGTATTGTGTGTCTCCCAGGAGGACCTGTTTCAGACACCAGGCCTGCAAGAGGAGCTGCAAACCATCATCGACTGTCTGGACACCAGCATCCCAGACTCCATCCGTATCCTTCTACAACTGGCTTCACTCAATCTGCCAACATGCACAACAGCAATAATACAACACGTACCATATATTAACAACATTAAGGCACATGATTACTCACATATTTAGTGATTTCACACTTGCATTATGTTGTGTCTTGATCATGTGGATAAGTTAATAAGATAAACACTGGTAGTGATGTGATCTTCTGGAAACGAGGGTCATGTCTTGTGCTTCTTAGTGTTCAAGTTGTACATTTGCAGAAAAATGATTAGACCATCAAAAGTCATTAAAACAATGGTTATGCAATCAAGTACTAACTCCTGTGTGTATCATGTGACTAAAACAGACAGAAAAGAAAACATGAAATACCTAAAAGCACTGTTTTTGTCAGTACAGTGTCATAAATATTGATGTAAGAACTTACATGATTTTGGTTATTAACAAGAAAAACATAGAAAATTGATATCAGCTCTAAAATTAAACTCATTTGAGCTATTTTTGTACCTTTATTTGTACCAGGAATTAAAATGAACAAGAACTTGAAGAAAACACAGGATGGTCTAAACATTTTTTTTCCACGACTGTAGATTGCACTTTTCAATGTAATTTTCAAATGTAGAACCATTTTTAGTTGTCTGCATTTTCTATTTAATTGGCTATGAAGAGATCTCTTTGTAATATCAGACATATGAGTTACTTTCTCTTCTAGTCTTTCCTCTTTACGGTCACAGGAGTTATCCGGTCTGGGAGTTTAGTTGAGACTGATGATTGGTGTCTTTTCCACCACAGGAACTTTTTATCGTTTTGAAAAACCTTGGTGCCTTTCCACCAAAATTACCTGGGCAAAAGACATTTCCTTAGCCAATTTTACTGGGGAAAAAAAATGACCTTGTAGGTGGGGGTAGGACTTTTCAGATTTCATAGAATTCTTAAGGGGGGAGGGTTGTGTACAGAAGAACACTGATTGATGGAACACACTTGGCATCATTCCACACTTACATTCATCCACAATGTTTAAGTCAGTATGTGGCTGCAACATAGTTAAGAATATTTTTACAAGCTTCACTTTATGTTTTGATCATTTGGAAAATGGAACAAAATGTTTGTTTACAAACATAAGCAGCAGATAACTAGGGCTTTTCCAGAAATTTGTCACACCGTTGCATTGTGGGAGGTGTAGCTCCAAACAGAAAACTCGCTGTGTTTCGCTTGGTGTAATCACAGACAGACTTATGGATTCATGCCACTTAGGATATGACTCAGATTTTACAGATTTGATGAAAAATTGGTGACATAAGTCCTATACAGCTTTAATATAAGACATATAGTCTATACCTGTGTATTCTTGTTCTGTGTAAACATGAATTCTTCCCTTAAGCTCAGCTGAATGTGACACCTCAGGACTAAATTAGACTCATCTCTTGGATACCTTTTCAAATTACAGTTTGTATAGTACAAGTATCACATCCATGTTGATGTAAGAAAATATGTGTGTCAGTGATGTCTGGACTCTGGACCGGCTTGTTCTCTCCTTAACTCTGTCATAGCTGGTTGTAACCACTCTGTGGCCGAGGCACTGCTCATTTTCTTGGAGGCCTTGCCGGAGCCAGTGGTTTGTTATGAACTCTACCAAAGGTGCCTAGACTGTGCTCACGACAGCCGCCTCTGCAAACAGGTAGAGTGACACCTCTTCACATTTATGCAATTCACTTTGCATTATGTACTTATGCATTTCCGTGTCATGGTTATCTGATCATGATCTTAACCTTTGTCTCTATTTTGATAATTGACAGTTGATCTCCCAGCTGCCCCGGGCTCATCGCAATGTGTTCCGCTATTTAATGGCCTTTTTAAAGGAACTTCTCAAGCACTCGCACAACAACAACCTAACAGCCAGCCTCATAGGTATGAGATATAGAATATATATTCTATATATGGTCATTAATACTTAGTACTTTTAGACTTTTATAGCTGTTATTGCTTAACCTATTTACCTGAGTATATTTAAGGTTCATTTATGCTCGCTTTACGTATGTAAATAGGTACGCCTGTTCCTAACATTGACATTTATCACAGCCTTCATATTTCCATGTCTTGTATGTTGGAATGAGTGTTTCTCAATCAGTCCAGCAGAGGGCGCTGCTCTTAATTACTATGCTGGGCAAGGAGGTTTTACTAATGTAGATACAGTGATCCCTCGCTATAACGCGGTTTACTTTTCACGGTTTCGCTACTTCACGGATTTGCATCGTGCATTGTG
>JAPTGZ010000002.1:17352923-17373420 GCA_029814645.1 Fowleria isostigma
GAAGTCTCTGTACAATAAAAAATCAAGTCAGGGCATTAAAGTACAACAATGATATCAAATCTGTAATATACCAAAAATAGTAACTGAGCCAACAGAAAATTTAAAAAAAATTAAGTTAAAAAAAAAAAAAAAAAAGTAAAAGGTAGGGTGGAGGTGTGTGACATCAATCTGAAGGAAGTGTTTGTAAAGATTGGAAATAATCCAAAAAAGATCGCCATTTATTAAAAAAATTAGTTGTGGAACCTTGCAGTTAAATATAAACATTTTCATATAATTTTACTGTATTTATGCTAAACCAAACTACAATTTCTCAAATGTGAATTACTTGAACAAATATAAATCCACTGTGATCTGTAAGTTGTAATATACATCGGTAAATGATAAACTGAGGCAGAATATAGTTAAAATTGCCCTTACTTTCTTAACAAATTCCAGATTCTTCATGTTATTCACACTGTTTTAAATGACTGTGTAGATGTAAACATTATTATAATGTAATGTTGCTTTTTTTTAACCCTAAAACAGAGGAAAGTTTGAAGTTTACATTATTTATATTATTATGTAATTATTTTCCTGGTCTGGCCCAATTCAGATCAAATTTGGCTGAATGTGGCCCCTGAACCAAAATGAGTTTGAGACCCCTGCTCGAGAATGACATGTAATTTGTAATAGTAATGCATTTTTTAACAAGGTAAATGAACTTTTTTAGGAGATACGTCATATCAGACACACTTTAAGCATGCTGACAGGCTCCAAGTATTGATGCACAACTTTGTGATTACATCAAGTTGTGCTTCTGTTATATGCTTAGGTCTACACATCTGTATTTTGTGTATTTTATTCTTTCTTTCTGTGTTTCAGGAGCCTGGTGGAGGAAGGGGAGGAGAGGCTGTGCATCCTGTGACTCGAGACTGAAGAGCTTGGTGTAAGGCTTCACGCTCCCCCCACACACGGATTAGAAAAATGACAGAGAAATGCAAAATAAAAAGAAACCGCAGCCCAAATAAGCATTAGGATGAAGCTTAAGGTACCGGAGCAGCAATTTGAGCTGATGTAAACTTATCATGACAGATTAATGTGTCTGGAGGCTTAAGCTGGGCCATTGATAACAGGCCGCTGGCAGATGACCCCTAAACTACAAGAAGGATGGAGCTGTCTAAAAGTGGTGGGCGGACGGGGGCCGTGCGATGAGTGCGTATCCATTCAGTGTCTGGCAGTGATATTTCCTTAAGTGGCTTTTATCTATACCACCTCACTGATAGGATTCATAACCGTTTTGTCCAGTTTTTGTTGAACGCTGAAGTCGTCCACTGAAACACACAACACAGATAGTGACAGAACCAAAGTGAGCGGCTCCATGGAGTCATTCTCCTCTGATACCACCTCGTCCATCACTCAAACAAGGCCTGATTACCGCTCTTAACCCCTGCCCTCTTCAGTGTTACCCAACATATTGACAGCTCACTCTTTCCAGTAACGTGGTGGCATTTCCCCATTTTCTTTGCTTTTACAGCCATGTTTGGTTTGCAGTTGGTTCATGATGTTGTTTTTTTCTAAAGCTCTTACAAAATGTGCACCTGGGTCTTTTCTTTTTTTTTTTTTTCTAAGTAAAGCCTGTGCGATTCATCATTTCTTCTTTGAAAGTAATGTCTCAATTTGCTGTCATTTCAGAAGTAAGCATTTGGTAATACATTCCATGGTAATGTTTTCCTCATTTTCTACATGACTTTAAAGTACGTCTGTGATAAATCATTTTTGGTTCCCGCTTCAAACTGCGAAGCTCTGTGATTTAAATTAAATAAAAGTAGTTGCTTGACAGATCAGCTCAGACAGTGTGATTTCTTTTTCTGAAAATCAATGTTTCATGAGAACCTCGGGCTTAAGATTCTTTCGCTGTACTATGAAAGTGTGCAAAGAGCTGAGTGATTTATGTTGAGTGATCCTTCTCTCATTCATCTTCATGCTTAACGTGAGATTTGAACATTCCCAGCTATTAGCGATCTCAAAGGCTTGTTAGCTCTGTCATAAAGATGAAAAATGCTGCTAATAACAGATCAGATAAGATTAGACACACTCTGTGAACTTGTGGTGATGAGGAGTTAGCCTCGGAAATAAGTGAGTTCAGAGTCTGCAGAAGGGGCTGGGACTTTGCAGCCACAGTGACTTCTTTTAATTGTCCTGACATGAAGCATGACCGGCCGATGTGTCTGTTTTCTCAAGGCTGCAGTGCTCGATAAAGCCCTTAGAGGACGGGGACTCAGGTTTCCCTTTGGTTCTTTAATGATCAAATAAAAGACTAAAAACAGTTAGATGTTTTTGGATCTCATAGGATGATACAGTCTCTAATTGTGGTCAAGAGAAAAACATGAAACATTAAAGAGGTCATTGTGATCTTGGTGGTTTTCCCAGGGCCGTTTCTCGCTTCACTGGGGCCCTAACAAAATGCTATTTGGGGGCCCCTAGTTTGTCAAACTACGATGAAGAAATACCTAGCCCTTTAGATGGTTTACTAAGATGTTCTTCTTCTGTAGCCCCTTTTACACAGCACTTTTGTTATGGGAATATTTTGCTTTTTTTCTGCAACGATGTCTGTGTAAACGCAATGGTGGGATCATTTGGTCCCACCTTTACTGGGGCTTTGTAACACCTATGGAGGTAGTAACAGATCCACGATAAAGGTGGGATCATGATTCTAGAACGCTGTGTAAAAGGAAAACCTCTCCACAACCAAGGTGCGATGTTTTGAGAGCGGCGACCCCCGGCATAGGAGAGACAGTGGCACATATGGAGGCACTGACATGATTTCATAGCTACTTGCCATTTTCACCCGATGCGGTGGGCACAAACGAAGCCAACAGTGGTATGCACCTGCTGCCTCTCCCACATCGAGGGATTTAAAAAAGCGTCACTGCCCCTTTGATTCTGGAATGTAGGTCCTCTGTGTAAAACTCCAGCCTGTTCACCTCTGTTATGCCTTTGACTTGGCTGTGTAAATTGGTCAATGGTGGAAAAAAGTTGGGATCAACATCTTGCTTTTTTTTCCAGGACCTCTGTGTAAAACTGCCATGTCCACTAGTAATAACAAAATGAATTCAATATGTATTGCTGAAAAAGGAATGGGAAGAGGAAAACTTATTAAATCCCAACCCCATCTCTCATTTATACAACATAACATTACTTTCACTTCTTTACCTATAGGTGCATTACATTGACCAATTAACCTATTCAGGTCCATGTCTTTGGCCCAAAAAAGGTCCATGGTTTGCTGAAATTGGGCACTGGAATTGAACCCAAGATCTTTTCACTGTGAGGCAAAAGTGTTCACCACTGTGCCACCTCATGTAATATATTAATGTACTCATTACAGCTACCTGAGGTAATTTACAGGTTAGCTGACACGACATATAATTCAATATGATTTAATGTGAACATCAGCTAATGCAACTAAGTTACTCTGGGTATTGCTAATAAAGATTAGTAAACTTCATTACAGAGACCCATGGAGGGCTGGTTAGTTTAACTACTTAAAACAAATATGGCAGGGATGCCTGTTGGGGAGAAAATTAATTTCTATTCAATTAACAAGAACTCCAAATGTCCAAATTGGCAACTGAACCAATGCTGACTATAACCCACTAAGGACACAGACTCTTCCTTCTTGTTGGCTTTGGATAAACTAAACGAGTGAGTTATATATAAATGAACTGTAAAGACCATAGCTGTTCTTTGTACCAGGCTGTGAACATGCTTATATCTGCTGTAATATGTTAACATGGGGGTCTATGGAGTTTGACTGGCTTTAAGACCCAGCTCCTGGTGGACATTTAACTTACTGCTAATTATGACACTTCCACATTGACTTCATTTTTCGGCCCCAAAAGTGTCCGTTTCAGTCGCACCAAATATACACATCTGCAATTAGAGAATCCTCATTAAAATCTATTAAATATACACAAATATTCAACCCTTCTGGGGGAAGTTTCACTCAGTTCTCTGTGATTTGTTGGGATATGCAATCCCAAATACTTGTTATGTTCTATACCTCGGACATTTGGAATAAATGGTGCATAAAGGAGACTGATATTCTATCAAGATCCTCTTGGTGGCTGAGAAGAAGGCCATAACAAAGACCTGGCTTCAGACTGATGCTCCATCTTACAAACAATGGCTTTCAATCATGGATGATATGCTTGTCTTGAAGCATCTTCCATATAAACTGAAGTTGAAAGAAAATCTCTGTATTAAAAATGGGGGGTGGCAGGCGTTCAGGAAAAAATGTGTCTAATACAGGACCCAAACACATTCTGACACAAACACAGGCTGTTCTTTTCATTTGTTTCTTTTTGTCTCTTTTCTTGCTCCTCAACCTGAGGAGATTGGTTGTATTATACTATGGAAAATTAGAAATAAATAAAAATTTTAACATATGTAGGGCTTTTCATGTACCAAATCATAAAAAGTCTGCAAAACCACAGATATTTTCAGAACAATGTAATGAAGTGACCTAATAAAATCAATGAAAAAATAAATGAAATCTTTGGTGGCCCTGAAGCCAATTTTTCAGAAAACATTCCACACAACATGCCATCTAACTGTCACCAGGACCCATCACCAGAAGATCTTTTTTTTTTTTTTTTTTTTTTTTTTTTTTTTTAACTTTTTTAAACCATAATGGCCCAAACAGCCACTGGTAATGAAAACCTTCTACTGATGAAACATTTTTAGTATCTATTGTTCCACTAATTTTATCAATCCATGTAAATAATTGGTGTAAATATTCAGTTTTTCATCTTTTCATGGTCATCAGATATGACCCATTTGGATGTTCAGAGACTCCGTAGTGAACATGGAAACACCACCATCTTCTTGATGAAGATTCCCCAGTAAAACCCATGGATTTTGATCAATGACAGTGGATGAACACATCTACTTTGTATTCAGTTAACAAAATATTTTGCAAAAAAAAAAAAAAAATCTTCAATTTTCTCTGTTTGGGATATTAAAACCCTTGACTGTAATCTGAGCTTTAATGAATTTCTACATGATCAATATGATGTTCAGTTGATGATATATATTACTGGAAAAACTCACTTATTCTTCAGTTTTCTCTGTTTTGATATAATAACCTTTATATTCACTCTGAGCTTTTATAAACACCTACATGATCAGTGAATTCAATATAGGAAAAATACATGATTTACACTAAAAAAAAACTTTAAAATAAAGAGGATATTATTGCAATAAATGATAATAAATCACTTAAGAATGAGTAAATATAGAGAAACTGCCAAAAAGTAACCCTTTATGGGTTAATGAAAACTAACAAACATGTACTATACAAAGGTGAAAAGTGTTAACATCGTCTTAATATTAGCAAGGCCCAACATCAGCAACTAAATAAGTAAAGAAACAAGTAGACAGACCAATGTGTAGAACAAGCAGCTTAATATACAAGCAGAATAATAAGACAATATATACTGTACTGTAGATGGTAAGAATAATGTATAAGGCATTCATACTCATAACATCAGTAAAGAGATCATTGATCTAGTAATCAAAGAAAACAGAAGACAAAACTTTTAAATGCAAACTACAACAGGTGAAATAGCATTCTAGTCTTGATGGAGAAACCTCAGTGTATAATTCAGTCAATGGAGGACCTCAGCTTCTTTAAAACCAAAACCTCAGAGCTCATGTGGATCTTTAAGACCTTTTAATTCCGGCAATTACAGCTTCTTTTACACCACAGTTCAGTTTTCCTCTGACTCTGATATTTGTGAGTGTGGTGACCTTTGTGCTCCTCTGTACTCCCTTTGCTCCCATCATCAGCCCATGACAACTGAGAAAAATGCGCGTTAACCCCTCAAAGCTGGTCTGTGACACGGAGTGGCCCGGGGCAGGACTGCGGCAGCTCTGGTCCTTGAAGCTGGACAATTTGATTTGAAGGCGGAGACTTTCAAAGCTGAGTCATGGATCAGTGATCAGCGAGTGGCTTGGCCTTTTCATCCCTTTTGCTTTCATGGTTTCTGTGGATTGGGGGGGGTTGAAAAAGCCGCAAACTCCGACCAACACCAACAAACAGAGGAGTCACTGCTGGGAATAAATGAAAGTTTAGTCCCACTGGGTGACATTCAGTGTAAGATTGAAAGTTTCAGCATGATTTCACTGAAAGATTGAAGCTTGTGCTGAAAGAAAACATTTCACACAACATAAGCTGTGGACATAACATCCAGTGACTTCACACAGAGCAGGAATGTCTGTACATTAAGACTGGCAGGTTGAAGCAGATACATTGTGACATCTGAGCTCGTTGTATCTGTCCACATATCTTCAATCTGCAGCAGAGGAATCTGATTAAAGTCTGAGGTAATGTTAACCCTGGTCAGGTTGTGTGACTCAGCTCAGCTGCCACCTACACATAGGTATCCCCAAAATACTCTTATCTCTTCAGGTTCACCCAGACAAATAAACACTGTCTAAAGTGAGGACAAAAGTAATTTATTAAAGTCTCTTCAAGGCAGTGTAGACGTAGCGAACCAATCTGGTGTTTAGAAAGCAAATAAATAAGAGAGAGCGGGGTTGAATCAAGGAAGAAAATAAGAACAGTAAAAATATACAAAGGAGAAAGAGCTATTGAGAAAGTATTTCCTTAACAAGAGGGGAGAACATAATAAATTATGGGGCCCCTCTCCCTCGAGGCAGGACTGGCACGCCTGAGGGTAGCAGGAAGTGGGCATCCTTCTATTTTTATAGGGGTCGTGGACTGGCTTCCACTGTGGGAGCATCTCACAACACAAGACCAGAGTCCTGAGAGAAAACTGCAGCAGGAATGTTTACACACAAACGCACACAGCCTTTCACACACGGACTCTTTACGCTCTACTATGACGATGGTGGTAGTGTGACTGCATAACCCCCGGGTCCCCCATCATGTCATCGCTGTAGTTACGGCCCTCCTCATATCTGCGGTCCCTCTTGGATTGTATAACCGAGAGACTGCTGACAGCCGTGACCCCGCGTTTACCCCACACTCCCTTCACGTGTGTCCCGCAGCAGGTGGCAAACACCACCAACACAAGCCTCCTCTTATCTTTGATCTGCCATCGGTGTGGATTTTTTTGATACTTCTATTTTCTTGGCAAACACTTCAGCACCGACTTGTCTTGTGATTAGGAGATGAAGCAAAGCAGCATTTAAAAATCACCACTGATTTCCCCAAACTCCACACAGTGGGTTAGTCATGGCCAAAGTTGATAAAAGTTTCCCCTTTTGTCCCAAAGTGTTTAATTAATCAACTTCACAGGGCATGTTGGATGGAAGTGGATAAAAGTCTGGGCTACAGGGAGCAAAGAAAACAGCCAGGATTTGTATTCTACTGCAGTGGCTTTCATACCCATTAAAGGATGTTAGCATCTTTTTAGGCATAGTGACTTTATTGTCCAAGTCGAGCTTACACACATTCAACCATTTGCACTTCTGGATTCTTGGCAGACGGCCGACGTGGATCTTGGCCACCCCTGAATTTGGTTCTCGTGTTAAGCTTCACCTTGTCAGTGAAGGGGCTGCTCCCTGCACTTACCCTACATATAGGAACTGATGTCCTGCTTGTAATGGTTTCTTATCTGTTTTAATAAATTATATCACATATTTGCTGCACAAGCCCCCCCCCCCCCACACACAGCACTTAAGATGGTTATTTTCTGGAATTTCTGAGCTGAGACTTGAGTGTAAAAGATGAAACTCTCTGATACATGCTTTCTTTACATGTTGTGTGTTCTTCTCTCTCCTATGAACCACTCTTAAATTCCATTTATACATAATTCTACTAGCCTACTTAAGAATTAGTAATTGTTATGTAACTTTATGACATGTACATATATATATGTATGCATATCTATCTCTCTTTCTATATATATATATTAAATATAGGCTATGATTGAAAAAGTGTGCAGTACAACAATATTAATAAAGTCATTTGACTGTATTAACTGCTTTTAGTGCACTGTAAAAAATGACTGTAGAATTAGCACCAAAAATTTGTAAAATTACGATATAAAAAACTGTGAGTGACCATACAATGCAGAGTTGTTTATTTAAAAAAAATAATAAAATAAATGTGTTAACAATTAAATCAAATATAGCTGTAGTTTTTATAGGTAATGTTAACAAAACATATTTGTACATAGAAATTATGTATTTTTATTGTTTTGAGAAAATAAAACTATAAATTAAAAACAATGTGGTGCCATTTAAATTGCAAGTCCATAATTTGAAATAACAGCTGATTCATTCACTTTTTAAAGATAAAAATGTAATTTAAAAAGTAAATTGAAAATTTTAAATGTAAATATCACTGAAATTCAATGTTAAATATACATATAAAAAATGTTAAATCTACATATTGCTATGTAAATATGTTTACAGTTTAATGCATTTTTTATAATATTGTTCTAGTAATCACAGCTGCCAGTTTTTTTTTCCAAACAAACAAAGGTATTTTTTTTTAATTTTTTTTTTTACAATGTATAGATCAATAAAGTGTCTTAAAACTCACCGGCTCATCCATAATAACAGTCTTATGTTGAGGATTTAGGTTGGTTTTTATGCAAACATCTTTAACCTCATTCCTGAATGCTTTAATGTCTCTCTTTTGCTTTATTACAACTGCAAAACTCTAACGCTTGCAAACATTAGCTCTGAAAAGAAGTTCATTAATGTTAACCAATAGAATACTGAAGTTTTGCCCCTTCCATTGTGCCCCAATGGAACGTAACTGGAAAAAATATGAATGGCACTCAATAGGGACAGGTAAGTTACTTTTTCATTCTGGTTGAATTGTGCCTCTGTTTATACCTACAATATTTATCAGTTTAACAGATCTGTTTTTTTTTCTAAGTTAAAAGAGTCACTGTTCATGGCCAAAATGGCAAAGAAATATCTAGTTTGGTAATCAAAGAGTTAAATGGTCTAAACATGTCTTGTTGAATATTACCAAAGTGGGTGTTGTGTTGACACATTTTACCTCCCTCTTCATGAGAGAGGTGAAAATTATTAAGGCAACTGAAAATCACTGTAGTCTGGTCATAATAAAGTTACCGAGATACAGTATCTTCAATGACTCTGAACAGATTATGCTGAAAGACAGTTTATGATGAAAATAGACAAGTGCAACTTTCTTAATTTGTTAAAATTGTCTTGGAGGGATATTTAGCTTTTATAAATGTAATTATGCATTTTAAAACATTTATCTGTGGTCTACATAAACTGTAAATTTTATGCTTGGGTCTGAATTTTTCATTAATTCAACTCCACAGGCTTATCTTTAACCCTGTTTCTGAATAATGACATGAGAAAGGTCATTTTGAGCACTGGCCCTTGAAATGCAAATTAGCCTTTTCACACCCCACCCCCTCCAGGTTGTTGACTGTGCAGCTCTGTCCCATTCAGCCACTTGTGTTTGGAAATACAACCAACAACTGAACATTTTAGGTAATTGGCCTAAATTTTGACATATTTTCAGTATGGACTACAACCGCTGCTGCTGACAAACAATAATGGCATGCTCAGAGAAATGTTCGTCAGAAGTCTTGACCTCATATGTGCAAATGTTGTGACATAACTAGCTATAGACGTGATAAATTAAGAAGGAATTAAAAGGAGTTGTAGAAACCCACTCAATTTTTGCCAAAATTAATATAAATATAACTGCAGCACCTGAAGGGTTCACATTCAAACTTTACTATTATGGTCCACAAATACACAAATAAATAAACCAAAGACTAATAAAACTGGGTTTAGCAAAATATGACTCCTTTAAACCAAAACACATCATATATAAAGGATAGAATTCATTCAAAACTACCCATAAAAGTCCATCTTTATTGGCAATAACACAGTTTTCCCAGAACTAAGGTCCTATGGGGTACAAAGTGGAGAGGGCAGGACTTTGGCTTTAAAACTGCACTACGCACAGACATAGAATGTGTGAATGTTAAAAATATCACTTGTCTTGGTTGACACGTCTCTGTAACATCACATGGTAGTCGGGGACACTACCTCTGGATTGGCAGACCGGGGTGGATCGGGGAGGTGGTCCCCCTTTTCAAGAAGGGGGACCAGAGGGTGTGCTCCAACTATAGGGGGGATTACACCCCTCAGCATCCAGGGAAAGTCTATTCCATGGCACTGGAGAGGAGCATTCGACCAATAGTCAAACCTCAAATTCAGGATCAACAGTGCGGTTTTCATCCCGCTCGTGGAATGCTGGACCAGCTCTACACTCTTCACCGAGTGCTCAAGGGTTCATGGGAGTTTGCCCATCCAGTCCACATGTGTTTTGTGGATTTGGAGAAGGCGTTCAACCGTGTCCCTTGTAGTATCTCGTGGGGGGTACTTCAGGAGTATGAGGTTTGGGGCCCTTTCTTACTCTTTCTTACTTACTGAATGGCACTTTAAACACTGGCACTTTGAGGATGCTGCTCCGATTTTGGGTGGGCTCTACTGGGTTGCAATGACAATAAAGGTCTAACTAACTAACTTTGCTAAGGGCTGTCTGGTCCCTGTATGACCGAAGCAGGAGGTTGGTTCGCATTGAGAGCAGTAAGTCAGACCTGTTCCCGGTGCATGTTGGTCTTCGGCAGGGCCCTTTGTCACCGTTCTGTTCATAATCTTTATGGACAGAATTTCTGGATGCAGCCAGAGGGGGTCCAGTTCGGGGACCACAGGATTTCATCTCTGCTTTTTGCGGACGATGTCCTGTTGGCCTGATCGAAGTTGGACCTTCAGTATGCACTGGGGCAGTTTGCAGCCAAGTGTGAAGCGAGTGGGATGAAGATCAGCACCTCCAAATCTGAGGCCATGGTTCTTGACCGCAAAAAGGTGGCCTGCCCTCTCCGGGTCAGTGGAGAGTCTTTGCCCCAAGCGGAGGAGTTCAAGTATCTCGGGGTCTTGTTCAAGGGTGAGGGAAGGATGGAGCGTGAGATTGACAGGCAGATTGGTGCAGCATCTGCAGTGATGCGGTCGTTGTATCAGTCTGTTGTGGTGAAGAAGGAGCTCAGTCAAAAGGCGAAGCTCTTGATTTACCGGTTAATCTACGTTCCTACTCTCACCTATGGTCACAAACTTTGGGTCATGACCGAAAGGACAAGATCCTGGATACAAGCGGACGAAATCAGTTTCCTCTGTAGAGTGGCTGGGCGCACCCTTAGAGATAGGATGAGGAGCTCAGTCACCAGGGAGGAGCTTAGAGTAGAGCCACTGCTCTTCCGCATCAAGAGGGGCCAACTGAGGTGGCTGGGGCATCTGTTTCGGATGCCTCCTAGACGCCTCTGTGGGGAGGTGTTCCAGGCATGTCTCGTCAGGAGGAGACCTTGAGGAAGACCCAGGACACCTGAAGAGACTATGTCTCTAGGCTGGCCTGGGAACACCTCGGGGTCCCCCAGGAGGAGCTGGACGAAGTGTCTGGGGAGAGGAAAGTCTGGGCAACCCTGCTTAGACTGTTGCCTCTGGGACCTGGCCCCAGATAAATGGAGGAAGATGAGATGAGAGATGAGATGAGACTGTCAAATTGACGTAATACACCAGGATATCTGCTCATTAAAGCGAAAACTTCATATAATCATCATACATACATCTCTCAACATGTGGAAATCAAAAATAAGAACAGAACACTCAAGCTTCCTCTTTACATATCCTACAGACACAGAGTATTACTAGCTTGTATTTAACTGAGTTTTATTTTCATTACGTTTGTTTACATTCATAATAGTCGTCTCTGTTTATAGCCTACGTTAAGTCCTATTCCTCAGATCCTTGGGGAACAGTTTTGCTCTTCATCTGTAAAATGCAGCATTATATTCACCAGCCAGTGGCTCGCTTTGTCTCTCTACTTTCTGGTTCTCAGCAGGTAGATTATTAGAGATGGCAACAGTAAAGCAAACAATCAACTGCACCAGCAAACTCAAAGCAATGATTCAAAAGAAGATACAGTCACGGAGAAAAATAATTAGACCATCCTATGTTTTCTTCAATTTCTTGTTCATTTTAATGGTGCAACCAAAGGTACATTTATTTGGACAAATATAATGATAACAACAAAAATAGCTCCCAAGAGTTTAATTTCAGAGCTGATATGTATCCATTTTCCATGGTTTTCTGATAATAACCAAAATCACATGTTCTTACATCAATAGCTATGACATTGTACTGACAAAAACAATGCTTTTAGGCATTCCATGTTTTCTTTTCTTTCTGTTTTACTCATATGATACACACAAGAGTTAGTACTTCATTGCACACTATTTTTGATGACTTTTGATTTTCTAATGTTTTCCACTACTGTATAAGTCATCTTTTTTGTCATTACAGATAAGCATTTTAGTCATGGTTTAAATAAAAATATGGATCATTACAGCTTTATTTTATGAATCCTTTCCCACACTTATGACTGGGACTTTAAATGGGTCACTGAGCTTTTTTTTATTGGGTCACAGATTGTCAAAGAAATGAATAAGAGTAATATGTGAAATCAAAGAAGAGTGTTTGGTGGAAGACTTTATAAAGGTTGATCAGTCCAAAACCCCATGGGTAGTCGAAGATAATGACGTAATATGATGAAAATATTGGTATTGATTGTGAAAGGATCAATAAATTTATAGCAGTTCAAGTCATATTTTTGTACATTTTGAGATAAAAATGACCTTTGGGGCTTCAGCTGAATAAATTTTGGATTTACTGCCTGAAGTGACTGTTTATCAATGGATTTAATGATGATAAATGGAAGCATTTATTAATTTATTGACTTATCAAAGCTTGGTGCTCAACCTTTGCTTTTAAGGACTAAAATCCGGAGCAGCAGTAGTCCAAACTATCATAATATGCACTGGGAGAAAGAAATCACATGTGTCACAGTTTATGTCGGCAGTCGTAGCCTGGAGCAATGACTGGTTTCAAATTTGGAACAAGCTACGAAATCATTTTCTTCGTGCACCAGTCATTCATCTTTTTCCCAGACACCCAGACATCTAAGGCCTGCTTCCTCTCAAACATGACACGACCGGCAGGTAAGCAACATTTTCCATTCCCGAATCCCATGTAGGTTTTTAAATTATAACATAACATACATTAAAATGTAATCTACCTATAATTGACGTGGCTTCCACAACTTGAATGGAAATCTGTCTTGTTTGACAAAAACCTCTCCATGTCATGTTAAGGACAACAACATATGGACCAAATTGAGATTACTGCATGGTGTTAAAGAGGTTATCTACCAACTTAATCACCAAACTCTACACTTCATTATTTAAATTAATGGGAGGCAGCTTTTTACTCAACATGGGTTCGCTTCTGGTTGAATTCCCAGTCAAAGTGGACTATGTGCTCGTCTTGTCTCCTTAAACCTCTCACAGGTGATCATTAAATGGACGGCTGAGTGTTCATCCACCAGTGGATCGGAGTCTTTGTGCCATTTCACCTCAGAGACTCACCAGAGGACCTGTCAGACCTGAGATGTTTTACAGCTCAGTTTGCAGACAAAACACTTCACAACCAAATCCCCTCAACGACATCTGCTGCCAATTTAGCTGAGGCATTCCTGCAGTCGGTGCTGTTTAATATTCACAGGGGTTAGGATCTGCCAGGACAAGGGTGGATGGGGACGGCGGTGGGAAGGGGGACCCAGCGCCTACAATCCCTGTGTCCGCAGTCCAGACATGGTGAAAAATGAGGGGTTAACAAAGAGTGAACTGGAGCCGGGACGGGTTAACTGGGCTAATTTGCAGGGATAATAATGGTGTTCATGCAAGGCCTTTGGGGAGCGGCGGTGTGGAACACAGACCTGACGCTGCAACCCACACAGGAAGTTTACAACATGGCCCAGAAAATCAAAATGTATTTAATCATCAAACAAGCGGTGAGGAGCTGGCGGCAAGGCCAGAGCCAGCAGCCATCCTGAAGATGAAGACAAATGTTTAGAGAGGGGGCCCGACAGAGCTCCACATCTACACCTCACAGGTTTCACAGCGCTCAAACTCTAGATTTTATTGGCCAACGCAAAGCACAGAAAGTCAGAGGTGCATATTTTTTACTGCACTTGCCAACAGCCTTAAGCAACGTATTAACAATATACAGTGTATTTTTTAATTAGATTCATATGAGTTTATATTATTATGCCATGAAACGAGCTGTAAACTTGGACGCATTACAGCTTTTAAGGAAAATTACCAGTAAATAGTACAGCTAAAAATGTTATTTTATTAGCTGTAATCAAAATATCCAACGTAACAGCACATATGTGCTGCTCAGTTGAGTTAAGAGAGAAAAATTACGCAGTTAATTGATAATTAGACCCAAGGCCTCTTTACATATGGCCACACAACGTCCTTGTGAATTTTTAGGGATATATCCCAGGCACAACTTTAGAAAGAAAACATTTCCCCCTTTTAGTCCTCATTTATCTGTTTATGCTTACTTCTATGAGAATGTGTATTTTTAGTGGATATTAAGTTTTTTGATGAAATACAATACTTTAACATAAAAGCAAAAATACACAGAAACCAAAATACTAAAGTTTCAGTTTTCAGTGGGAAGTATTTGTGGGAATATTTATTTTTCATCAAGTACAGAAGCTATCAATATCTCCCACGCTGTTTAGGGGTGAAATGACAGTATAAGTCAAAATAAATTCTGTCTATATTTTTTGCGGTATGTGTCCTCATTCCCAAATGAAAGCGCCCACCCTGTTGAGAGGATGGTATTTCAGCAGTTGACACAAGCGGGGCTGCCTAATGACGCTCCTGAAAGGGTGATGCGGATCGTGCGACACCTCTGTTGCTCCCTCATGAAAGGACGCAGCTTGCCATGGCAACTGCATAAACATCTGTCTCACAATTTAAAAGGGGGTCTCAAGGGAATACACAAAGCTGCAATGTATTAAATATAGGCTTGTATGCATATATATGTGTATTTGCTTAGTGGCTGGGGATCCTGGCATAATAATCTGAGCATTGCATCTCATATATGCGCTGATGTGTGGTATTTGCAGAATTATACGACACGTGATGACAGAAGTCAGCTACTGTATAATGTGCTTCTCTTATGAATTGAAATAAATTTAAGATTACTGTAATTTTTTTTTTTATTCAGTCGCTTTAAATTACAGTACCAACATGTCTCCTTTTCAACTTCATTTAATCATACCTTTCCCTGTATTTCTGAGTCATGTAACTATGTCAAAACATATTTAAGGGATGTGTTGATACATGGCAAGGTGAGCCATCCACGCTCTTTAACGTGTTTTGCATTCCCACCTTGTAAATGCACTGTGGAGCGATGTGCTTGATGCTGACAGAATCCATAAACATATAAGGAAGTTTGTTCATGCTGCAAGTGAAAGGACCTCCTGGTGACTGAAATGCATGCAGTGGCCTCATTTTCAAAAGTGATTTATGGCAATATGATTTATGGCCAAACACCATTAACTATGTAAGTAGTGCAGGCGAGGAGCAGGGCTTAACATCTTGTCCTTAAAAAAATCCTGGCACAGAAACACACACAGTTTATGTTTAACAGTACCAACGTTCAAATAAAATTAACTGTAATCCTCGTCAGCAGCACCGACTTTTTAAACACATTAAAGCAGTGATTATTTGCTCAGTAGAGTGGCAGTAAAAGTCATTTTTTAGAGGAATTTTGTTATGTTAATGATGCTTATAATCAAAGGTTTGATCGGTGCATACAATGTTTTTACAACCCCTTCCAAAAAATAACTTTCATACGTAACAGTGGAGGAAATCTAATTGAAGTTGGCATGAAAAACTTGCAGAAAAGTAACTGTGAGTTATAATATCTGCAGTTAAGAGCGGTAGATTTCGATCTGGAAGTCTCAGCTGTGGTTGGTTTGTGCCTTCACATATTGTCTAGACTGTAAATGAAGCAAACCAAACGTGATAATAACCTGTCAGATATCCAGTTTGAACACAGAGCAGGACTGTTTTTCAGGAGGCGCTGACCGTTTGTTTTAGTGTCCGTTTGTTGCCTTTTGAGTTGTGTTTTTGGCCGACGGTGAAAGGTCTACGAAGAGCTGCCAGCTGCTGAGGTCACCACACTGTGAATTTCTAGTAAACTGTGACCAAAGTTACTTTCAGTGAACCAGACACACCAAACAAACAATGCAGCGAGTCTTTTACTTCCATGCACTTTATCACAGCATTTTAGAGCTAAGTGTAAACACATGTTTGTATTCAATCAACTGTTTTTTATTTGTGAAAATGCCAGTACATCTGAAAGATACTAAACAAAATGTGTAGAATGTGGTAAAAACACATAAAGGCTTAAACCACACCAAGGAAAAGCAAAAAAAAAATAAAAAAAATACAGGAAACATAATATTTTGAAAGTTAGTATAAAAAAAATAATGCTAAAATACAAAAACAAAGGAATAACTGTCAAGTTCAATCTGCACATCTCAAACGTGATCATTATTAACTAATGGTTGTGGCAATAGGGCATTTCTAGGTCTCCTTACTCTGATACAAAAGGTTCCATTGAATAAACATTTTCTAGATGGAATATGATAATTCCAAATGTGCCATTGATTTTTTTATTTATATGGAAATTTATGGGTTTTATGTACCTTCATCTGACAGTGTAGAGTTGAAAGGAGATAATAAAAATGGGCAGAGAGAAACAAACATGACATGCAACACTAGACATGGACTGGAGGTTAAAATGGGGGCATTATGACTGATACTGGGTTGGTTGGATATTAACCCCTATTAACCCATGAAGACCCAGTGTTACTGTTGTGGCATCTCTAATTTTTATATATATATATATATTTATGTAGGGCTGGTTATATCAAAAACTTTTCTTTTTTTTAGTAGGGATCCATCCTTTTTCTACATGAGTTGAATATATCCTAGATTTTAATTTTTCATATATTTTATTATACACAGCACATATCATATAATACATATATAATATATATGTATATGCATTATCAACACCAAACATGTGCAAGGGTAATTTTTTATTTAAAAAAAAAATTATTATTTTCAATAAAAAAAGCACCTCTGAAAATCAGTAATTAGGAACATTTTCTCATTTAATATATTGCAACAAGAAGTAAGAGGCATGAATGTCAAAGAAATACTCTGCATTCGGATAAATTTCAACAGCAACACAAAATCCAGATATGTGAATGAAGAACATGTGATACTGAAAACCAGTCAACAAAACATTTAAATGTTATTTCAAAAGAGGCAGAGGCAGATCTGTTTGGTTTTGTTTTGTTAAAAGCAAATTGATCTGTTTAATGTCCATGTTTACTTAACCTATAAAAATTCAGTGTTACTTTTACATCAGTACCCAAATACAAATTTTTCTATATCTAACCTTTCTCAAGTAATTTGTCACCATTTATTATAAAATTATCGTCTGTAATTTGTCTTTCAGTAAGCAACATATATTTTCCGATATTTAATTCACTGATCATGTAGATGTTTATAAAAGTTGAGATTAAAGATGAGGGTTATTATATCAGATGCAGAGAAAACTGAAGGAAAAAGGGACTTTTTCATGAAATATACCATTAACTGAATCTAAACCCAGTGTGTTCATCCACTATCAATGTTCCAACTTCATGGGTTTTACTGGTGAATCAATGTTGTAGAGGATGACGGTGTTTCCATGGTAACTACAGAGCCTCTGAATCTCCAAATGGGTCATATCTGATGACCATGAAAAGATGACAAACTGCATTTTGCACTAATTACTTAATTGTGTTGATAGGATTAGTGGATCAGAAATGATTAAACAGCTTAGATCAGTAGATGTTTAGGTCATCAGTGTCTGTTTAGGTCTTTATGGGTTAACCACTAAAATAAGATGACAGGACCAATAATAGGGATTTTTGAATACTTTTCCTACTGATACAGATATGTTTTTATTTATTCCTCCTTTTTTTTTTATTTAAAAAAAACTGTTTGTGCAACGACACAAAAATGAGTAAACTGGTGCCAAATGCTCAGACAAACCACATTGTTTTTGTTAGGCTTAAAACTGTGGAGGCTGTGGATAATACTAGACATAGAAGATGCATAGGTTTGAATCTGTCACAATGAAAGCGCTACAACAGCAAGTGGAGTTATAAACTTAAGGTTTTTTTAGTGGTGATTTAGGTTCTGAATGTATTCTTTACATTATGGGCCAGATTTACTCAAGGTTTGCGTGTATCCAAATGTGTGCAAAAACTCAATTTACATGCAAGTAAAAATACAACCTGATTTACTATCAGTGCGTATTAATGGTTGCGTCTTTCAAAGGTGCAAAATAGTGCGTCTGAGCCAGTTAGTACATTTGGTCAAATGAATATGTAATATGGGGCATTTAATCACAAGTGTGCGTGAACTGGGAGGAGAAAATGTAAATATATTAATGCAGCACACGCAATGGGATTTAACAAACCCGAACACAATTTTACTGATAGAAACTGCGTCTATATTTAATGCGTCTCAAAAGGACATGCAAAGGGGGTTGGCATGTGTTTGTAAATGCCTTTTTCACCCTCTACCACCCTCTTAATGCTCCTCTGAACATTTATGAATGAATGAATGAGGAAACACTCATCAGAATTAGAATCAGAGTCAGAATAGCCTTTATTGTCATTGCACATATTTCAGAGCAACAAAACTGGAGCTGGTAACAAATATTCACAAACATAGGGGGAGACAGATGACACATTGCCGGTTTCAAGATCAAGATAGTAAGATAGTAAGAGATAGGACACAATAGGAAGATGCCAAAAAAGGATGGGTAGAAATCTCCATATACACTGAAATGAGGGTTTAAACCAGTGAAAAAAATACATCATTATGCAAAACAGTTTTATATGACAGTAGTAGACATGATATACACAAACACATGACAGGTTCTGTGGGAGGGCCGGTAGACAGAGACAAAATACTGCTTTCATATTCCGCAAGGTTCGCTAGCTGCCAATAGGCACTCAGTGAATACAACTCCAGTTTCTGCGTGGGGGGGAAATAATACGAGGGTTGGCACGGAGTCCGTAGGAAGAAGAGTCCAAATGTCCTTCAGAGATACAGCAGTGGGAAAACAAGCCTCGTGTTATGAATTCCAACGTCGAGGACAACAGATTTGTGATAGGACAAAATACACCTTGTCTCCAAAATGATAACCTTGTGGACGCATTACGCACAGAGATCCACGGACTAGCGTGAATTAAGTGCTCCTATGAGCATCATCGGTCCAGCACAAATTGTGCAGATGGAAACTGGACTCAAATGCATGGTTCAGGCAGAAAGAACAAAGCCGAGTGCGGTGCCCAGTGCCACTCCATGGTGCACTTGTCCCAAGCCTCCACTGTCTCACCTGCGTCAGGGGATTTAAAAATCCATCACCAAGGGGTGACGTTTTGATGACAGCGGTCACTCGTGCAGGAGAGACATTCCAAACAGGACCATAAGTACCGCAATGTAATGCAACTCCCTCTCTTTCAAACCTCCTGGCAACTTTCCATTTCCTTGCGTATGATCATTATAGTGGACTGTCTCCATTAGTGCTGGTGTATCCTATGGTCCAGTGGACTGTCTCCATTGCGCAGCGTTGTTCATGAAAACATATGTAAAATCCTCATTTAAACAGGGTGGTCTTTAACATGTTTGCACCTGTGATCATTTGCGCAGGAAATCTTGATAAATCACCCGGAAACTGCGGTCTAACCCCCTCACACAAAATTCTAAATGGTACTCGCACATTACTACAAGCAAAATGGGATCTTAGTAAATCTGGCCCTATGTTATCAGGCCATAATGTTGATCTGGTTTGAACTCGATCTATTGCTGGTCATTCACTGATTTATCCTCCTAAACTTGATGTATCAGGTGCAGGTTCCGTTTGCAAAGGAATAATACATATAAGAAAAATGCTATTCTTTTAAAATCAATCTGCTTTCCACACAGATTTACTTATACCTAAAATACCATTTATGTGTAGACGTAAATGTACAGACAAATATCTGTTTCACAAATTATCAATATTATAGTTGATGGAGCCTTAGTAATTCATTAATCATCATTAATCTTTTAAAACCATTTATATCATATTTGCTACACTAGGTTCTGAGACCTTTATCTTATTAACAAGATCAATACTTTCCTTAAAAATTTGTTGTATGTGACCCCATATGTGTTTTCTGCCCCCTACAGCCAGTGGAAAGGCTTTTTTTTTTTTCCCCCAATATGACCGATAATGTTAAATCACTCAATATTCATTTTGCAGAAAACTCTTTGGGAATTTTCAAAAAGTTACATTAAGAAGAACATTTATATTGTTATTCTGTTGAAAATTGTAAAATATTGTAATCATGGTGCCATTCAAGGGAAATAAAGAGGCTGTAAAACATTTTATGTAAAAAAAAAAAACTACCTGAAATGTTTTATATTTTACAAATGTTGATGGTAAAATGTATTTTTAT
>JAPTGZ010000002.1:17398874-17426973 GCA_029814645.1 Fowleria isostigma
ATATTTTCTTGTGGTCGACAAACTGTAAATGCTACGTTTGGGTCTGAATTCTTCATTAATTAAACTCCACAGGTCCATCTTCAAGTCCATTTCTGAATAATGACATAAGACCATTTAAATACAGTGAACCACTTCACACCCCACCCCCTCCAGGATGTTGACTGTGCAGTTCAGCCATCTTTGTACTTTTCAAGATACAGTTCATTGGTCGAGCTAGTATAACAAAAGTTTTTGGAAATTATGATTTATAATTAATAATGGCAACAATGGCAAACTGTGTCCTTCAGCCTTATAGCTCTGAGGCTGACCTGGAGGAGGACAAAGAAGAGAAACCAGAGGGGAACTACAACTTTTGCTAATAACTTTACCACGGTCATTCTCAAGTCTGCTAAGTGAACCCAGGAAACTCGACTGATCGAGATGCAGAAAGGTAGGGTTAAGTATTATTCAATATCTATAATTTGCAACAGTGTTTTTACAGCATTTTGTTTAAAAAGTCAGTCTAAATATGCTTTATTTGCTGTTAAAACCAAGCCAGAATTAGCGTGTTGTAAACATGTAATTAATTAATTAGCATCTAGTGCCACCAGTAAAAATACCTAGAAATCTCTTCAAAATCACTGAAATCACAATCATACTGGCCATTTAAGTTGTTAAGGGTCTAGACATGTCTTTCCTAGATGGGTGTGTGGAAATATTAGGTGTAAATATGCTTTAGATGTGTTTAAAACTGAACCAGAAATTAGCTGTATGGACCACAGTCACTGCTGCTGATGGCATACTCAGAGAAATGTTTGTCAGAAGTCTTAACCTTGATTGTGCAAACATAGTGACGTAACTACTTAGCAATGCACTTAATTTTTGCCAAAATGAATGTTTTGATAGCTCTGCTGCACCTGGAGGGTTCAAACTCAAACTTTATGAACTATTAGGGTCCACAAATACACAATTAAATGTACGAAAGGCTAAGAAAAGTGGATTTAGCAAAATATCACCCCTTTAAATGCTGCAAATACTCAACTGTTTTGTTGATCAGATTTGAGTATATTGCCCCCTTTGAACTGGGTGGACTTTGCAAAATGGAGCTGAACCAAAAAAGAACAGAAACAAAACAAAAAAAAAAAGAAACCTCAGACACTGTGCTTTAAGGGGTGTTTGTGGAGACAGCATTGAGATTCGCTGTGCCATTCACTTTGAGAGAGCTTCACAACTTCCTAAAGCTCCCCTTATTGTGTGCTATTCTGGCACTGAGCACAAGCACTGACCACTCAGTTCACAGAGAGGATTCTCACATTTTATTGGCAGAGTGAGGAAAGCTGGAGGACCTGAGTTGTCCTTCAAGTGCATAATTCCCTGGCTTTGACCCTGCTCATTGTTTCCACTTTTGTGCTACTGCCTGTGAAGACTTGTACGGGAAGCAGGAGTGACTTTAAAAGAAGTTTCACCTTGTCAAAATGTACAAAAAACAACCATGATCCATAATTCGATATAGATTGTAAAACCTTTCTACTGAAATGAGCTTCCAGACTTGTATTGCTTTGATCTTTTTGCTTTATAACTGATTAACCATGCCTTGACACTCTCTGGCTGCAGCCTCCTCTCACTATGGGTTTAATTTATAGTGACCCTCTGCGGGTTAGTGGTGTATAGTCGGCACCTCCTGCAGTGATATTGTGTCTTGTCGAGTTTCCCTGTCTCTCGGTGTCTGAGAGAGACACATGAATGGTTCCTGTGCTTCTTATTGTACCGCTCCTATGTTACATTTGTAGACACATGTAACATTAGTAAGTACAAGAGTTTAAAATCATGTTTTTTTAATGATCAGGCTGTTTTCATTGAAATGCAGTTTGTTTAGGTTCAGGATAGAAAATGAAACTGTGAAGGTGAGAAGTAAAATATTATGTGAGATTCTCTATGAAAACTTTTCACATAAAGACTTGGTTTACTTGGTGCCAAATTAAACATTCCTTCAAGGAAAATGGTGCAGTGGAGAAACCTAACGCTATAAAGTGTTATCTTTGGTAGAAGATTTTAATTGACTGAATCAGGCTCAAAGAAAAGATTTACTCCACAAGGATTGATTTAAGGTTTAGGTTTCTAAGAATAACTGTCCCCCATATGAAGAAATAAATTACGTAGGCATAGCATCTACTATCATTTTATGAATTCAGAAAAGCTGTTGGGCGTCGGTCCAACGATGTGTTAAGAAATTATTTTGTTCAATGCCAATAATAACATTCTTGCACCAGAGTTGGATCTAGCTCATCCATTAACAAAGTTCCTGTAAAACTCTGAGTTTCACCACTCGTCATCGAAAACATCCGAAGTAATTCTGCCAACAAAGTATTTTAGGGCTCAAAATGATTTCTCTTGGAAATTCCTCTATGAAATTACAGTTTTTCACTAGTCAGCAGTTACGATTTAGTATGTCGGGAACCACTGTTTCTCTTGAGAAAAGGCATTTCTGACTTGACAGAAAGTTGGTCGCACAGGAAAACACAACAAAGACAGACTCTAAGTAGGTAAAAAGCCTTTTGCTGTGTGATGCCGATTGTTTTACTACAAGTTTGATGGCATTTTCCACTAACAAAACTGAGCGTCTTCTCACTCCTGATTTTACAAACTCACCTTGCTCTAGAACGGCATTGGCCCCTTGTGGGAAAGACGGGGCCGTGGGCGTCTCCTTTTCCAGCCGGATGGTCTGTGGGTCTGACCGGTCCTTGCAGGGTTTTGCTGGACCAGCTTTCTCACCGTAGCTGCCTCTTCCAGCTCTCTGCCATGCTCCGTGGAGGCCATGGGACCTGGAGGAGGAGAGGCTTATTACAATAGATCCCCAAATTGCAGTATTTCACAGTCCTATTCAGAGGATCACATTTTGATCATGAGCCAAGTCTATCAGTGTTCAGGAAAATGTGAAGTGAGATCCAAGGAGGGATCACTGAGATAATGGATGAGGAAACAAGAGACATGTATAGATAAGTGTGTGTGGGCCTCTTTTAGCCCACCCAGCATTGTAGTTCATTAATTCAGCATGGTAAAACCAAAGCACACATAGACATAGGACTGGTTGAAGTGAGAAACCCAAACACTTGTGTCTCATGTCTCTGTCACTCTGCCTCAAGATTACAAACACCACAAAGCACCAGACCTTGCAGAGGTGCATCCCATCTCTGTGTTTTATCCAAGATTAGAAATGAATTTTAGGTATAAGGCTGTCTGTGTGCATGTGTGTGCACACATGTGTGTTTGAGAGTGATCCCAGATGTTCTTAGTCATCTCTCAATAACTGTGGCCTGATCCCCTTAAGCCCTTCTTTCCAAATGGTTTGGTCCACCTCAAGTGTCTTTATAACCTTTTAACCTATCACAAACTGAAAGACCTCCTCTTGGCATGTTTTGAAGCATAGCTTTAGTTGTAATGGGATATTTTTAACGTGGGTGATCTTTCACACTACAAGCAGTGCTTCAGTCTAGTGAAATTTGAGAAAAAGCAGGACTGGATTTGTTATTTGGCCACATTAAAATGTGTGAGCAGATATTGTACGGTTGTAACACATTTTCTTGCCTTTATATTTTTAAGAACAGTAGAGCGACAACACTATTGGAATAGTGAACAGAAAGTACATAAACATTTGTGTCCAGGATGCCCCGTAGTATTGCACATTTTATGGTAGAAATAAACTCCTTACAAGCTTATTTAAATTCTTTATTATTTTGAAGTAAAACTGGATGGATAATCTTGTGCTGCTTTCTGACTTTTCTCCAAATAGTTTTACATTCCCCAACCCTTCTCATAGATAACATTTTCCTTAGAGCCAATCAAATATCTTTTTTCAAGAAAATATAGATTGCCATTAGGAATTAACAATATAGCTGATTGATATAACCCACAAGGGGTTATGACATTGGTGTTTCCTCACTATAACCATTTATAGCAATCTCCAGATAATGACCTTTCTTGGGTTTACGACAGCTTGGACGAGGACACAGCTTAAGATAAGTCACCCAGTTGACTGTGAAGATGAGAAAACCAAGACGGCAGTAGTCAAGCAGCTTATAGAAGCCATGATGATGCAAGGATTGTTTGGTTCCTTAAGACTCTTTTCAGCTGTTATTGTTTTTAGTGGTGACACTGAAGAGTGTTATACTATATGAATACATACATACATATATATGTATATGTGTAAACAGGCAAAGTTGTAGCATGTTATTCTCTGTTGTTTGTAATGTGTTACTAGTAGGGGTGTAACCGTACAGAAAAATTTTGGTTTGGTCCGTTTTTGGTTCAGGGTTTTCGGTTATAAACCTTTTCAATACATTTTCGGTACAGTAAAGGAAACAAGAGTAGGGGGGTATACGGGGATGCGCTCTGTAAATACTGAAAACTGAAAGTGAAATTTAACATGCTTCAAATGTCTGTCTGACCTGGCTTCTGTGCCTCTGTTATACTCTCTGTTGTCATGTTCACCCCCCCTTATCAGTGCCCCAGCTTCAGATTAAAGTGTTTTTTGGTTTTTTTTGCCGTGGCACTGAGCGGTGCTGCGCTACTGCAGAATGTATATAGGGGAAGCCCTGCACATGGGTTCTGCTTGTGGCCACCCTGCTCATACTGTGTGCGTTCCACTTCAAGGTTCGTGCGGAAACTTAAGGTAAGTATTTGTGTTCTTCACATGGGCTACATGTATTCATTTGGTACACCTCCATATTGTATCGAAGGCCCCGAACTGAAACAGTTCTGAAGAAAAAAGTGCACCGTTACACCCCTAGCTGCCAGTCACTGTTTATAGCAGGTTTTTTTTTTTTTCTATCATTTGGGCACTTTGAATTCTTACACACAGCATAGATTCAGGCAAGAAATCCTAATGAAGTCAACACAAACAAACATGAAAGAGAATGAACAATATTATACACAGTATTTACTGTGTAATGAACACAATGAACTCCTTCACTATAATGTTGCATTTGTTTCTGTGGAAATTAGTAAATTAAGAAAATAACCACAAGTAAGGAAGAACAGTGTAGTTGTTTTAAAGCTGTTATAACCGTAGCACATAAACCATTTCCATAATGTACTGGGATAGAACATATTTCCTCACCTTTAGTTGTGACCGTTTAATAAAAAACCTAAAACCTTCCTTAAATGCCTCAAACATTGCTAAAAGCTAAGCTCAATTTGACTGGACGGCAGTTCTCCTCAGCATGCCATTAAAAAGGCAGACTGACTCTCTCTACAGTGCTGCTTAATTAACAAACTTCAGCAGTGGCATATTGAAAACATTTCTTTGAAAAGACTGCCATAAAAAAGGGAAAAGAGAAGTGTTTCTGGCTTTCAGCTTTAAACAATACTGAAGTGGCTGACTGAGCTAGACAGCTTGTTGAATATTTTCGATGTATATCCCTGAAACGCCAGACATCTCAAGTTCCATTTCCACACTAATCTTCTTCCGCAAGCACATTACACACTATATTTGTGGGCGAACAGTGGGCTAATTCATTTGCAGCAGGAAAAGTCTCTGTTGCATATTTCCGCATCTAAAGCCCATCATTGCCCCTAGGAACACTAATCTGCGCATTATCCTTTTGTTATTGTTCCAGATGCAGACTGAATGAGGGACGTTCACACATTCTGGAGGCATTTGGCTCATTTTGTTCAAATCCAGGGGGTTAACTGTTAAAACGCTCTGTGTTTGAGTAGATTTTAAGGCTAACAGAAGCTTAGTATTGTAGAGGGGCCCTGCTTCCCTTTGCCCCTGAAACACCCTCAGCATTTCAACGCAGAACACGCAGACTGTGGTCCTTGACATTTAATGTCTCCCAGTGATACTTACTCGAACTACAGTACAGTGAACATCTACTGCAGCTGATGTTTGAGCAGTGGACTACAGTAGCAAGCACTGCAAACACATGCACGGAGTCGCACTCAGTCACTATGCGCACTCATACACACACTGCAATGCACGATGGTAAAGTAATTGTACCTCAGCTCACACAACTCATCTGCTGTTCCTCTCCGGGTGGCTCAGGCTGTCATAACCCAGGTCCATAATGAGACAATTTAGATGTCTCCTGCCATGGCAAGCTGTCAGCCACTGCTCAGCACTGGGGTTTGAAGGGAGAACATCTCGTGATTCTCCTGACAAATCTCAACCTATCCAATCTGGCTACAGGATGGAAAAGTGTAATGAAAACTGCTAAAAATAAGCCAGCCTTCAGTGATAATGCTGGCAGTATAGATTAACTCTTGAGGCCTGTAGGGGAAGCATCAGAGTGTGACAGATATGACATACAGCAACAGCTTTGTATCCGTACTCATCTGTAAACACATATAGAGAAAACACATCTGTTGCATCTGGATTAGACCTTGTGATAGTTGCCATGGCATGTTTTTTATTGGATAATGTATATTTCATCTCCATAAACAAAGATATCTGAGCTATCTTATGGCTCTGAAATTGGATCCAGCTTCGGCTGTATCCCATTTGATCTTTTCCCATGAGAGATCCTCATGTTTATGTTCAGCTAGTAAAACATTAAAATGGCAGGATAACATATGTCTCACAATAAAAAGCATCTTATCTTTACTTTTGATTGCCTCAGAGTCTGGGATTTGCCCTTTTTCCACAAAATTTCAGCATGTCTTAACCCTGTTGGTAATTCCCTAATTAAAGTTTAATAAAGGAAGAATGTCAGGAATGTTTGGTTATTGTTCTTACTACTGGTGTGGCTTCTACCTGCTTAAAAAAAGAGAAGTAGGAGAAGTAGAGGTGGTCAGGCAGATAAGATAGAGTAGTTGATGGTGTCACAAACTGGCCACTTTCCAGGCTAATGATGAATAGGTGGTGGGCTGCTCCCTAATTCCCCGCCCTAGTTTCACCACCACCTCCTAAGGTGATATCTGTTATGTTGTCTTTTTCAAATGGCCGGCTCTCCGTCTTATTATTGCCCAGCGGAAAGTGGAATAGTGACAGCTTATCCCCGTTGATTCAGCCACAGTCCATCAGTGGGGCCTGGAGAGATATACATCTTCCAGTGCTTGTCCATCCAGTCAGAAAAGAGAAATGTCTGTCCTCTGGTTTAATGCCAAGTTCATCAGCTGTCCTCATGGCTGGCAAAAGCAAAGTGTATATCACAGTGTTGTGTGTCAATGCAGGAACACAAGCAGCATGGCAAATGGCCTAGAGCCGCTTATTAATAGTTGTAAAGCTGATTTGTGTGTATCGACTCCCAAAACAGCCACATAACAAATGTCTGCACTTGTAAACGCAGCCACAGTGTAATGGTTTTTCTGCTACTAGGATGTAAGATATTAAACTGCACCATTCTGTGAGTCTAACTATAGCAACAAGTAAGCAGAAGGGTTGTGTTCTGCATTGGCTTACAAACTGTTGCAATGTAAACATGCACAGTCAAGCATGGCCACCCAAATTTAATCCTTGCTGTGTTTAATTTTCTCTATGTCACTTCCAATTGATTTGCTGTCCCCTTGCATCTTATCTGTTTGTTTACTTGTCTTGCTCATCACTCTCAGTCACACTGATTATGAATCAGTTCTGTGCAATCTCATTGATCCCTTTTCACAGTTGGCTGAGCATCTCAAAAACATTTAATCTCTCTTCTGTGTTTTTTCTACAACCCTACATCACATATCGGACACCTCTGTGCAATAAATCTTGCTCAGCGCAGTTTGCACTGGTGTATCCTGGTGTGTAAACAAACAGCCGTTGTGAGAGGAGAGCGAGAGGAGAGGAGAAGAGAGGAAGTTTCAAAGATCATAGCATGATTTTTCTTTGTCTACAGGCATGAAAATACCCAATTGATCCAAGTGCTGCATAGGTCCTTTTACAAAGCCTCGGTCATATTACATGTTAGAGTAGTGGAAATATCCGGATTCAAGATCAGAGAATATTAATGCACAGCAGAAGGGTTTATATTAAGTTTTCATCATGTTTTTGTTCTCAGTTGGGTCACAGAAATATTAGTAGCACAAAGATGTCCCTGTTAATATTATAAGCTGTAGCCACATTTATGAATGACTTTCTAAATTAAAGAGTGTTCAGATTTATGACTACTTATATTAATGCAAGTAGCCCTGTGCAGTAATGTAGAAAACTGCGGATGCAATACACTGAGATATACCAAGAGTCAATGTACATTTTCATTGACAGGTGGGTCTGAATTGAACTGAATCCTAAAGCTTCTGTCTTTTCTATGTATCCAGTCTTTCCCTGTTTTTACTGCCATTGGACTAAATCAGAGACCCAGTTAAAGCTCTTGCCCTCTTTTCACAATAGCACATCTTAATTATACTCTAAACACTATTATTATCAGAACATTCCCACAACCAACAGCCAACACTAATGTTGTTTTTGGTTGTATTTGAAAAAATAGACAATACTTTGCAGTATTTGCTGAACACACATGATATAAAATGAACATAGCACTATCTCTGGCTTAACTGTACCTTATTATGTGCATGTGTAATTCTTATGGGTAACAAAACAATATTTGTGTTTGACAGAGAAAGAGGAAGAATAAATACCCTGGTGTGTGTAGCCATGGTTATTATTACCATGACGTTGGAGGAGCAGGCCTGCTGTCTCCATCATGTGCCTCTCTCCTTCATTCACTAAAAGGAGAGCAGTAGCTTTAGCTAATGAATCCCTCTATAGCACGCCATTACCACAGACATACTAACCCACACAGCCAGACAGAGACATGCTATGGACAGAAATGCTTCCCACTACATAAGCACATTAGAGGATCAGGATTATTTAGCCAAGGATGAGATGTGTTAATTGTGCCAGAACAAGCCAAACATTCTCTTAACCTACAATAAGCCCCAGCAGCACCACAGTATCGTACTGGGGATTTGCTAGCTGCCTGTTAGCCTCCCCTCACATTCATCCCGCACATATGGAGTAGTGCCTAACCAAGGAGGCAGCCCCTTGTTGTTCAGCTTTCACAATCCAACATTTAGTGTCGCAAATTCTGCTTATCGGATGCCTACCAGTAAGTCTGGGCCTTGGCAGAAACTGGTACCAATTGCTTCCCGACTTTCAGACCATGTTACCATGGCAGCCAGTTTGGAGCGAAAAGAATGACATTGTCAGCTGAAATCAGTCAGGTTCTCAATTTACAGATTTCACTGCACAAATGAACGGTCCTGTAACTGTCTGATGTTTTTAACCTCTCACTGCCACCACGTTTCGCCTCTGGGTGGGGGTTTATTTTGGTCGTGAGCACTTTCTTTGATTTCTGTGGGGAACTGTTTGATATGCAGCATTGTTGTACTGTGATAATGCAAGGCTTGTGGCTGAGTTGAAGGCTGGCTTTGTCTATACAAACTCCACTGAGGAAACCAAAAAGTGCATGAAAAGTTGTTCCCATTACTGCGGCTCTTAAATTTAACCCCTTGTCCTCCCTGCTCTGAAAGCAACCCCTGCTCTCACTGAAAGTTCAGAACAAATTAAAAACAAACTGTGCAACCCACTAGTTTCTGGCTTTGTGCAGATGTCCCTTTGAGTCAGTCAGCTGCCTGTGAAGTGTGGCGCAATATATGTTCCTGAATTAGAGAGTGTATGAAATGATGAGGTGTGAGACTGTGTACTCAGCTATGATCAGAGCAATGTGAGTTCAAAGGGCCGGTAGCAGTATTGAGCCAGCTAATGAAGCCACTGACTCTCCTCACCACTTGACTGCCTATTGGTTTATTCACAATCCTACTCTATTTGAAGAGGTGAATTTGTGGCTACAAGGTTACTGCAGGTTGAAGGCTTCTGTAAAGGAGCAACCAAACAGGCAAACACAAAAAAACTCAAAGAGAAGATGTTCTCCTTGACAGGCAAAAATGCAGAGACCATGAACAGGAGAGATGCTGGTGTTTCTGTCTGTGATCAGCACAATGGGCTAAATATATGCGTATGGCAGGTACAGTAGGTAGGTAAGGCTACCAACTGATGCCCTAATCTCTAGAGATTGTATGTCAAGGGCAAAGGGATCCTCCAACCAGCCGTTTCCATGGGCACGCTAATCAGATGTGAAATACACCCCCTCCCTTTCCTGTGTCATCACCCCCCTACCCCACATGCTGTGAACCTGCGTGTCTTCTCCCATTTGAGATGTGGGGAGAAGGAGAGAATCAGAAAGAGGGAAAGAAACGTCACTGCACAGGGTTTACTGCAGCTTATAATGCCTGAGGGGACACTGCTTCTCCCTATAGCATATACAGTACTATTAAAGGAAAATAGCAGCAACATTGCATCAGACTGTTACCTCCGTACCAAACTGAAGGATACAAAACAACTCAGCTGGGCATTAACTCAGTCTGTGTCTTTTAGATACTCAGCTCAGGTGCAAATACTTGATAACGATATAAAATAATAATCTTGTTTTATTTTAAGTAGGCCTCCATGGGGACTTTGTGATATTTCCTAACAATACTCAGTACTGTGAGGATGATATAACACAAAAATAAACAAACTAACCTTTCATTTGCCACCAAATTCACACCAGACAGTCTTAAGTAGCTGATGGACAGCTGGAAGTGTAGATATGTGCCCTATGCTCTGCTCTATCTGATAGATCAAGTGTTTTCATGATGAATATTAATTAATGCATGCGTATAAATCAAGTGACTTCTCTCACTTTAAGCATTTCAGACTTTATTTGATTTTTATTAATTAGTCTTAGAGACATTTGTGATGTGTTTATTTGCTCATGTTGTCATTGTAATGTTATTGAAAATAGACCTTATTAGTCAGCACTACTTTTAAGTTGTAAAACCTTTATATGCATTCCATTTAAAATATAGATTTATTATTACTCTTATGAACATGCATGCATAAATATACACCTGTGGGTGAATAAAACTGAGTAAGCACTTTTGTTACGCATAAATAGCGAAGAAATAAAGCTGGAGTTTTTTGCTGACAGGTTTAGCTTCTCAGTCCTGCAGGTGAGCTAAAACATAGTGTTTATTGGCCCGCTGAGTCCACCGGGTTTTCCTCAGCTGCCAGCATAAACAGTTTACCTGATGTGGATGCATGTTTATGAATTCCATATATTGTTTTGCTCTTCAATTTTACAAACATCTGCTTATGTTCAGGGGCTCTGAGTGCAGATGGCCTCTCCTCCACAGTTTATGAGACAGAGAAACACAGCAAGGGGCCTCATACTGTTCCAGGAAACCGTCTGTGGGGAGATCCACGCTATTAGTCGGTGGCAGAGCATTTGATTGGTCACCATTTAAGCGTATGTGTCTCCCAGGGCAGATAACATTTGTGATCAAAGTCAGAATGATCGTTGTGAATAATGCATGATTTCATAAATGAATGATTTCTATGTTTGTCACAGAAGGGACCTGGTTGTGTTGACAAGATCGTAGGATTTACATTTTCAAACATTTTGTTTAAACCCTGAATACAAGGTGCATGACCGCTTGAAACCACGTGACGTGCAACAGAAGAGCCTGTAATTCTTTGAGAATAAGTGAGACATGCACAAGCTGTTGCCTAAGGCTTTGAGTTTAGGCAGATCCCAGTGGGGGCATCACTAAATGAACCCACAATCTACTAAGTCCCTTTACACCATCCATCGCCCCGATCCACTGCCATCTTCACAGTTCTAAAATCCCTTGTCTGACTTAGAGCAGCCTAACAACAGCCAGCTGTGCAGCGCTTTTAACCATATGAGAAGTCTCACTGATCCATGATGGCGCCTATAGAGCTTTGACGTTAATGACATCAACATATAAACCATATTTCTTTAATTTTACATACTCTTTCACATCTTCTTTTCCCTGTAGCTGTTCAACAAGGAGGTTATACTACATATGGCATCTCTAAAGCAATATACAGAAGTCATATTTTTTTCATTCCGGGGTTCTACAAATTGAGCATGAATGTAATTAAAGCACCTGCATACCAACAGACCACAATATTTATTCTGCGGTCTGGCAGCCCGTTAATAAAAATGTCCACTCAGATCTCGATCAGGAATCCGATCTGCTGAGACTACTGCTATAAATGTAACACTTAATGTTCAAAAAGAGAGTCATAAATCACTTTAATTTTGGTGGAAAACAGAGCTTTTTTTTTTTTTTTTTTTTTAAATATCTGGCTCTAATTAAGTTGTAAGGAGTGCCCTGGGCCTGAGGATAGGGTCTGGTGATCACATGAGGTCTGGTTAACACAGGACCCCCTCCGCGACCCCCTCACTGCCCAATGTCCAAACCTCTAGGTTACAACACTAAAGGGAGGGGGGGCTTTGACTGTGTATACAAAGGAGTCAGGAAAAAGTCTGATTTAGCTCACGAGCAATTTAAGAAATTAAGCAGCCAGGTTTTTACACATATTAAATTCATAAAGACAGGGTAGATCACCAGCTGTGATGTTTTAGATGAAGTTGTGAGCCACTTTACCATGAAAAAAGTTACACAACCTTTAAGACAGCCTCCTTCATGTCTGCCCTATTATTTTTCTTTACTTTGCCCTGTCTTTTACTCCCTCTTGCTTTTCTCCCTTCACTGAATTTGCTCTCAAGGGAAGATCTAAGTGAGTAGATTTATTCATTCAAAGGGTTCTGAATTACATTACACCAGCCCAGCAGTCACATATGCCAAAGTCTTCAACAGCTGAGCTCCCTGGAGAGTGTTAGCCCAAAGGTTAGCCTTATATCCCTACCAAATGAGTTATGATTTTTTGCTAAATCTCTTCCTTAACTCCCACCCACTTCAGAGCAATTGTGAGTATGATTCACCAAGTATATAGGATGATAATATACAGATGTGAAGTGGCTTATCATAAGAAGGCTGCTCATTGAATCCCACTGCTGTACTGTATTCTCTATATGAATCTTAATAAAGGTCAGCATTTTAGATAAATCTGCTCTTAGAGTATGTACTTATGTAACATATAACAATAACAGCTATGAATGGCAAATAGAAACATTTTGGGAAAAATTAATGAGAACTGTTTTTTGGAATGACAACCAAACTACATACCACAAATACTCCAGAATCAAATATTATAGACCTCCAACATTGACTATGTTACTGTAACATGTCCAGAGATATAAATAAAAGATACCACCATTCTAGAAATTATCACCATAATCTCTTATGGTTGAAAAATAATCTTACAATATAGCATGAATACATGCTGTGTGAACTAGAAAAACACAGTTTTATTTGGCAGTTTATCACGGCTATAGCTCACAGGCTAATCAAAATACAAATCTATAAGGGTATACACACCAGTCATGGACTATTTAGCACATGTGTCTGGCTGCGAGTGTTGTGTCTTGTCTGTGCAGTATTGCTGCAAGCTCTATGCACTTTTTCTTGTAATGCTGCATGGAGAGGAAATCCAGGATCTTCATTAAACAGATTCATGGGATAGCTGGTATGTGTGTAGGTTTCTGTGTGTGACATAAACCCAGCTGGTGCTCACTAGCTCCTGTGCCTCTGTAAAGTCTCTGTGATTATTCATAACCTTTCCACTGCTCCCCCTTTCACACAACTGTTTGCTCATGTTATGCCTGGACATCTGGAAAAGTTTAGCTGCTTTTGTTCTCTTCACTGCCACCATAATCATGTCCAAAGGCACAAACACCTTCTTTACATTAGTGCCCAGAAACTGGGATTATGATTAAAAGCTTCCTGGTTACGGTTGGTGTAGATCTGTGGTGTAGCTCTATAGATGTTGTTTAACAAAATAATCAGACGTGGTGTTTAAAGCCTTAATGAGTGCCTGCATGTTCGCTCTCAATTTTTTTTTACCGTACACTGACCCGTAACACTTGGTTAAGCATCTGAGTGAGGCCTTTTACAGTACAGTATGTATACGTATGGTGGTACCACAGAACAGCCAGCCCCAACAATACATCAAAGTTTAATATGGAATAATAGCACTGCTGACAGCTCTCATAAAATTGCAAGCAGACGATTTCTCTGCCAGATAATGGCTCTGATACGGGCCTCGTGCCCTGCTCACAGTCACAACTGCCTCACCTGTTCAACTCAGGAGCCAATCAAGCAGCACAATTACTCTGTCTGTGTATGTGTGCGCGTGGGTAGGCATGTGTGTGTCGAGCCAGCTGCTATTGTTTTTATCTTGCGTGTCCCTTAGTGAAAACCGGCAGGATGTTTCTACCGTGGAGGAAAAAGGGAGCTTTGATATCTCTAAGAGGCTGTGACAGAGGAGAATCTTTTCAGAATAAGGACTGTTTATATACGAGTCTTAAGAGTTACACAGTGAAGAAGAGTGATCGGCCTCGGGATGAATTATGAATACCACATGTCTAAAGCTGGAGCCCACTCTTGAGCCAGAGTGCTTTTCAAGGATGGGTAATTGAAGAGCACTGGCAAAGGATGCTAATACTACACAGTGAAGGCCACTGCTTTTTGTGTCCTGAATGAATATTATAAGTAGCATTTGGTTGCTGAGGTGAATTGCCTGTTGCACTAGTTTTAGCTAATATTCATATACATCTCCAAATATAAACAAGTCCCACACTCCTGCACTCTTCCCCACCCTGTATCTGTCAGATATATTCAGATCTATATTCACTGCTTCACAACACCTTCCTGCAAGTGCACACACATGCTTTCTCTGTCTCACTGTCTATATCTCTCTCCTCTCTCAGACACACATGTACACACACAGATGCCTGAGAGAGAGAAAAAGCCTACTGAACTGGAAAAGCGTTTGTCTCAAGATGAAAGGCTTCACACCCACTGCCTACATGCAGAGCCTCTTCCGACACCTTCCCGCGACAGCGCATACTGTAGCAGAGGCTTGTGCTACGCAGACACACTCCAGCTAGCATCCCTCCCCACACCCATAAACGCCGCAACACACTTGCATCCCTTCTTTTCTTTCACTCCCTTTCTCTCTTCCTCTCTGTCAATGGAGCTCTGATACTACAGTAGCAGCCAGGGAACAGAGAAGCACATAAGCAGCATGACTTGAACAACGTTGAGCAGGATAAGCTCCCATGAAAGCCTGAGGCACAGCAGCCTTGTTTTCCCCATCTCTGGTGTAGCACGGTGGGCTCTCAGGCGTGGAACATGCTTAGCCACACGCAGGGCGTGAAAAACGACACTGACCATGATGCTAGATAATTGCTACCCATTTACTCATGTGCTGAGAGCCTCAGACAAAAATAGCATGTCACTGTAACGAATGTGCTGGGAAGCATGGGAACTGTGAGTGCTGTGGCCATAGATCGATACACAGAGTGGACAGCATCTCGCAAGTATAAAGTCTACACAGCATCTTCCAACCACAGTCTATACAGTACCTAACATACTGGATAACAAGTAACATATAGCTTACACAGTATTTATTATTAGGCCTATACCTTCTGGGATGTAGTGCATATGCAATCTTTTATCTGGTCAGTTCAGCATCTTGCAACCTATGTAATATAAACACAGCTTCAGTCTGTGTGTTTTCCAAGCAACTATAGTTGGTGGGTAGGTGATAAACCCAAGAATGCTCCAGACATTTACACAGGTTTAACTGTTGTTTTTTCACACCACAGTGTTACCTGCATCACATCTGCAGGCTGGCCGTTGCTCTTCAAACTAACCCAACAGCCACATTTCTCAAAATCCATTTGCTCCCTTGAGCCATCAAATAGATTATGCCCTGCCCCTGTATAATTGTCCCAAGTCAGTGTTATTGTTCAAAATATTAAACATTATGGATCCACGCGGGAATTGATATCTAGTCCAACAATGGCTCCAGAGACACAGCAGCACTTTACGGAAATTTACTGTGACAAGGCATCAAGACTGAACCCCTCAAGAGACAATCTGTGCATCTGGGATCTGTGTTCCCCTCATCGATGCGTACAACAATTACAGTCTTCATTATTATCTCCACAGGAAGCTCACATTCATATATGTTGGCCGTGTTGCCTGCTGCACGATCACAGTCATGTAATAATCGTATAGGACTTGGTCAGATGGAATACATCAAGCCATAAATTAAACAGGTTCACTCCATATGCCTCTCCACCTTTCAGAACATGTGCCATGCATATCTTGCATTTCATAACAGCCACAACAGTCACCCATACAGCCAGTCTGTGTATCACTCAGGAATAGCTCTGCTGTCCACACACATTAATGTCCATCATCAAAAACCTGTAATATTTCAATTCCAAGTCCCTGCTTACATCAAGGTGAGGTAGGGAGGAAAATGATCATTCTAAGCTAGAAATCACATTGAACTTTGCCATAAAACAGAAGGCAATACAATAGCAGACAGTATAACCACTGCAGTGCAGTACTGTATACAGCCAGGTGCTGATATTCCTGCCTTTTAGAGCCCACACAAGGCTAACCATGCTGGGTAACTGATCAACTACAGCTGCCTGCACAAGCCCAAGGCAAACAGGAGAGAAATAGAAAGCATAGAGAGAAGACCGGCGACGAGGCTGGCCGCTTCTGTACTCACCAGCACTGGCAGAACACAGCAGAGACACCAAGAGCACAATCACCAGCGTCAGGATCTTCACATTCATTTCTGCACTCCCCTCTGGCTCTCCGCTAGTCACTTGCTGATATACTGTAGTGGTGTGTGTGTGTGTGTGTGGATGGGAGGGAGAGAGAGAGAGAGAGAGTGAGAGAGAGAGAGAGAGAGAGAGAGAGAGAGAGAGGGAGAGCAGCTGAGCGAGCAAGAAAGAGAGAGAGAGAGAGAAAGAGAGAGAGAGAGACTGTTTGCTCCCCTGTGTATGTATGTGTGTGAGAAGTGATTGTGTCCTGGGAATGTGTGTGTATGTGGCGTGTGGTGGCTCCCTGACTGTGCCTGTGTATTTGCCTAAATGCGTATTTGTATATCAATGTGTGACAGCGCCACTCCAAGACTGAAGGCACGTCTTTATCTGAGCTCTCCCACGGAGGTGTGTGTGTATGTGTGTGTGTCTTCTTTTCTTCTGTCAGAGAAACGGCAGCATGAGCCAAGTTCAGTGAAGCTGTGAATGTGCTGGAAGTCAGCTTGCAGGTCTGTCTGTTGGCGTTTGTGTGTGTGTGAGTCTGTAGAGTCCTGTTTGCCTTGGATAAGGAGACTAGTTGGTCATGTGGCTTATGTATCATTGACTCTGTGGGTCACGGAAAAGCCCCCCCACCCCACCCCACCATCCCCCTCTCCACCCCTTTTCTACAAACATACAAGTGCACACAGAGGAGGGAGAGAGAGAGAGAGAGAGAAGCGGGGACTAGAAGGTGGCAAACAGAGGGAGGAAAGGGCTTGAAGGAGGAGGAGTAAGGAGGTGAGGGGTGGGGGTTTATGCAGGTTTATGATAATACCCAAACAGATGCTCTTGTTGAAAACTCTTTGAATTGCAAACAGGGCCGCTTGCCAAGAATCCAGGAATCAAAATACCAGCTTATGAGGCGACGTAGATGAAAGAAAGGAAGGTGTGAGATGAGGTTCATGCTTTCCTGCTTTTGTATCTCAGCCAGATGTATAGACCTTTCTTCCTCACACTATTCTGTACACACAGCGACACTGGCAGACCTGTCTCGCTCAAACTACAGCTTAAATCATTTGTGCTGTTTGAAGTTAGTGTCCGTGACACTGGGAGTAACCACAGGAAAAAACTTATCACACTCTGTTCAGTCCCATTGCTCACATTATTTGTTTCACTGCCCCTGGAGTCATTTGTTTTATTTTGTTACTCAAGATTATATTCTTTACATGAACAAAAGCAGCAAGAAAATCTCCACCCTACATGGCTATAAAATAAGTCTGCGTATTTTTTTTCATGTGTTTATCACACAATAAACAGGAAATGTTGCATTTCTTGCTCTGAATTGTGTGAACTATACGCAGGCACTCGAACTACAACAAGTTTTCTTATCGCGTTGAGCACAGAGCAACATCAAGGCGACAAGTTTCTACATCCCCTCGTGTAAAGAAAATTGTGGAGACGGACCATAAATTTTGTTGTTCTCTTGTAACTATGTATTAAAGTGTTCATACAGAATATGCAGACATCAACATGCACCACCCTATTACGACATTTTAAACTCCACCCTGACTCAAAGAGACTGGTTATATAGTTGATGAAGAAATACATAAACACAGCTTCTAAAGAAATGAAGATGGAGCAGCTTAAACATCCATATAATATGTGTAAATGAACAAAAACTCAGACAGAATCCTCTTTTTGGTGGAATGTTGGTTAAGTTGTGTTGGTTCACTTTAGGTCCATGAAGTCCCCAAAGGCTGTCAGTGACACTTGATGGATGGACCGCCTTTGGTCACAACATCCAGACACAAACCCCCACCACCATAGACTTCCACACAGTCCCTTTTCTATGTGTTGTCACTAAACAGTCACTTTAGTGGTGTGGACCTGAGATGAGGGGCCCTATGACCCTCAACTCTACCACTCCCGCTTCACACAGCTCAGCTATTGTCTCCCTAAGGCCCCAGGTCCCAGAGGGCAACATGTCTGTGCCACCCACTTGAGATCCAACAACAAGAGCACCTTCCATTTTTACATACAGCACTTGAAGCCTTCACTTCATGTGAAGCAATCCTCTCACCTCAGGGGTGGCCAAGCCCGGGGGCTAAAGATGCTTATCCAAGCCTGTCCTTTTTTTAGCTGGAAGATAATTCTCCCAAGTGCCTTTTAAAAGAATCTGTTCACAGCATTTTCTTAAAGGTGCTCACTGATCACTGACAGAAAGATGGGCAATTCTTTCCAGTTGTACATAATGAGAGATACTGGGGATTATAGCACCATTACCAGCCCACTTAGTAGTTAAGGGTAATTCAAAATTCGATTTAATCCAACATTCAGGAATAATTTCAAAGCAATGTGGGATAACTGCCTCCAGAATTATTTCACATTAACAGCTAATGTGCATGAACTGGGTATCAAAACTTAAACCGAAGCATTTATCCAGCTGAATCCAGGTGCTGCCCATGATAATTTATGGCTGTGGATTTGCCAGTCATTAAAATGTCTTTTGGATATGGATAAAAATGTGTGAGACATTGTAAAGTTGGCAGTACAGGCTCAAACATTTGCACTCTATTAGCTTTAATTGTCTTAGCTTGAAGCAAAGCCTGTAATGAAAATGTAACAGATGGTGTTTCCTCTGAGTGTGTCAGTGGACTGTGTGCCGTGACGCCACTATAAGCCAATGGAGGATTGTCTTTTACATTCAGGTATGTGGACTGAGACCTGGCAACATGACTTGGGTAGCATGCAGTCAGGGGGCAGCGACATAACCTCATTGGCCTCAACACAGGAAACACTTGGCTGTTTACAGGAAGTGTTTGATAGAGGAATGCGGTGTATGTCTCGATTCTGTCACCAATGACGACTTTTCCTGATTCCTGCTTAAGGTTTTAATAAGAAGCAGACATTCCACAGATAAACAGAGCACAGATGATGGAAAATGTACCACTGTATTTCCTCTGAGCCACCTTTTCTTTGCAAATAGTCACCCCGGCATGGTTTGTCAACAGGTGGCCCCTCAGCTGTGACTAAATTAATCCCCTGATCTCAGAAAAGATTTGTTGCATTATTTACTGTATTCACAATTAATGTGTTTCCTGTTTATCATCCGCTTCTATATACAGCGCCTGATTTCTGAAATGCTAATGAAGTGTGCGGATGTTTGTTTGTATTGTTGTTTTGATGATCGAATGAACAGTGGCAGGTCGCTCGTGTTGTTATTGTTGTACAGAAGTGAACTACACACTTCCGCATCCGCTTCCATTTCCAAAGCATCCATCAGATACAGCGTACCTTTATTAAAATGAAAAACAAATCAAAACTCCATCAAGATAAGAGTCACAGCCAACATAATGAGTGAATACAGATTGCCAATGTGAGGTCGGATCATGGTTGCTAATTAGCTTCTCTAGAGACATCACAGACTGTGACATCTTCATTGGGATGGTTCAAAGTCTGCATTTGTCTAAAGAGATGAGAGAAACTGAGCAGTGTTTTACTTGTCTGAGGCTTTAAACAAATGTGATCACCCCCCCCCCCCCTTAGGCGGCCTGCGTTTCATATCATGAAATGTCAAGAATCAGAGGCTTGGTGGATTAACTTATCTGCCTTTAATCGTGACATTATCAGCACCACTGCAAATAGTGAGAAATAGTCTATGCTCGCCAAAGCTCCCTGGAAGATAGGCCAGCAATTTTCTGCCAGTCTGTGGCTCTCATTTTGTTGTATTGCCTTAGAGCAACCACACACATACTGTACACACATTTTCTGTAATTTCATACTTACATGAAAAGAGTTCCAAGTAATCATTTAAAGACTGTAGAGGGCTGATGCTGCTTTGAAATGCAGCAGTTAACAATTATCTGCCAATAAACAGTTTTCTTCAAAAAACATGTTTTCCTTGTAGATACAGTGGTGGTGGTGGTAGTCAGTTCATCCACTTACACAGCAATGCCTAAAATTATAAGTGGTTTGTTACAAATGAAAATACTGAATGTATTTGAGTAAAGTACGGAAGTATTATCAGTAACATTAATTTCAACTGCAAGAGCAACCATGTAAAACCTGAAAGTACAGGATGTTTATCTACAATTTTAAGGTGTTTTAGGCACCGCTTAAGCCGAATTTATGTAACATCATTGTGTAGTGTCAATACTAAGTAAACATTTCCGTGATGTAATTTATGCAGTTCTTCGTGATTTTTTTTGTTTTTGCTGCTTTTGCTTCTCAAAAAAAAAATAAATAAATAAAAAAAATAAATTTTGGCCAAAAACAAAATCCAAATTTTTTTCTCTAAGAACTCAATTTTGTTTTCTTTGGGTAAAACTACAAAAGAAAACCAAAGTCAGCATGTCATTTTCATGTGTAGCCCACAATGCAACACACTGTTCCCTAGCTCAAATTCCGTGATGGGTCCACAGAAGTGATACCACTGTAAGTCAGTGACATGCATCCGTTATATGATATGTGTGTGCATGGACCAGGTAAGATGAGTGATCCCCATGCAGCTCTATTTAAATTAGGGGATCTGTGTGTGGAGGAGATTTCGGGGCCGACCCAGGACACGCTGGAGGGGATTATATCTCTTGGCTGGCCTGGGGACGCCTCGGGATTCCCCCGGAGCTGGTGGATGTGACTGAGGAGAGGGCTGTCTGGGCTCCTCTGATAAGGCTGCTGCCCCCATGACCCGGACCCGGATCGGAAGAAAACGATATGGTACGGATCTGTGCATGGGCAATGTAAGATGGATGGTCCCCATGCAGTTATATTTGAATTGGGGGATACGTGCATGGACCATGGGTTACATCGGTATCACTTCTTTTTTAATTAATAGTCTTTCACATGAAATATGACAGTGCAATGTGACAGAAAGCACCTCTAATCTTTCATTTTTTTTTCATTTTTTTATCCCTCCCACAATTCCACCCCACCCAAAAGATAACAATTATCATTTTAAATCCAATATTGACATTTTAACGGTAAAAAATACATACAACAGGCACATAACTAAGAAAAATATCAAAATAAATAAAATTAAATTAAATAATGAATAAAAAGTAAATAATTGGTATCACTTCTGTGGGTCCATCATGGAATTTTTTGGCGATTCCATGATGCCATCACAGATTTAAGGTCTGTGTTTATTACATAGAATTCTGTGACAGACTGCTCTCACTCTCAGTGGGAGGAGTCTACAGTAGCCTGGATGCACGTGGCCCGAAGACACAAAAGAGATTAAATTGATTTTGATGATTACCCTTTTTTAAAAACTGTCTTAATTAAAAAAAATTCAATTTTGATTTAAAATCAATAAATTGCGCAGCCTTAAATTGATGTGAAATCTTTTTCTTTTTTTTTTTGGTCAAATTTTTTTATAGGAGGACACCAGTACCCTCCAGATTTGTCCAAACTCTTCCACAAATTTTGGGAAAACGCAGAACAGACAGCACCTAATCCTTCTGGAATCTTAAACAAAATCTGAAAATATTTTCTTAAGTGCATCATAACAAGAGAAAAGGTAAATCCATCGCTTAACACTATACTTTGGAAAATAATTCACTCATGATTCTGATGTAATCACAGTTCACTCATCCTTTGTAACTCTACTGAACACTGACTATTAACTAATGATCTTAAATCAGGGGTCTCAAACATGCGGCCCAGGGGCCAAAACCAGCCCACTAAAAAGTCCAGTGTGGCCTGAGGGACAAATTAGTGAAATACAAAAATTACACTGAACATACTGATAATCAGTGATGTTAAAATAATTTTAGCTCAGTTCCATCCAAAGTAGGTCAGACCAGTAAAATACTATCATTATAAAGTATAAATAATGCTGCATAAAACAGAAAATTTGTCTCTTTGTTTTAGTGTAAAAAAAGCAAAATTACATAAAAATGTTTACATTTATAGACAAGCCTTTTACAAAAAATGTAAATAATCTGAACAAATATGAACAATTTGAAATATCTTAAGACAATTAAATACAATTTTAACAATATTCTCCCCATTATTAAATGTTCTGTGTATTTGTAAGATCTACTGTGATCTCTAAGTTGCAATGAACATATGAAAATGAGAAATAAGGCATAAGTTGTTAAAATTGCATTTTTTTTCTTGATAAATTTCTTTTGTTTGGGTTGTTCAAGTTATTCTTTTTTTTTTTTCAAGCATAGTTCGCAGATGTAAACATTTTGATATATAATTTGATTTTTTTTTTCAGTCTAAAACGTAGAAGTTAGACATATAAATTTTGGAACTGGCATTATTTATATATTATTATGTTATTATTTTAACGATCCAGCCCACTTCAGGTCATGTTAGGCTGTATGTGGCCCCTGAATTAACATGAGTTTGAGACCCCTGTCTTAAATGAAATCATTGGTGTAAAAAGTCTTTGCCTCTGAAATATAAATAAGGAAAATATAAAGCACCATGAAATTAAATGTTCAAGTAAAGTGCAAGCATTTCAAAATTAGACTCAGGTACAGTATAAACTTTCCACCAGTGCTGTAGATGTGACGGTGAATTATTAAGTCAGTGTCTTTTGGGAGGAGATTATGACAGGCGGGGGGTTTCTGTTTATTCCCAAATTCGGACACCAGCTGTGGTTTATCTCCTCTAATGTTTGACAGGCTCTGAACTCAGTCATGAACTGAGAATAATCCCAAACGTTTGACATCAGATTCTGCTGCTGTTCCAGAATGGAAAGCAATTTACACAACAGTAATCATATAAATACAAATTAACTTCTCATCTTCTTCCTCCTCTTTGACAGATTCAGATTCAGTCATGTAATTTTAAATCCAAAATAATGAATTAGAAATGATTATGTTTTTCATCAAGAGCTTCCAAATTATTTTCACTGCTGGTCTTTCCCCCAATTGACCAGACAAATTATCCCCAGGGACCGTATGCTGCGGTATTGCGTGACTTGCAGACAGTTTTCTCTACAATCAGTCCAATATGGCCCATAAGTCTTTGGAGACAAAGTATCTCACATAGAAGAGATGCACTCTGAGATGACAATACAGTGGAACCGCCTACAGACAAAAAGGCAACTTTTTATTTCCAGTAAGCTCTTTTCTCCAGCGGTTGTATTAATCATAAAATCGCTGTCAGGTGACTTCCATCTTAGCGGATTTGCAGGCACTGAAAGCAGATTTTTATCCTGTGATGTTGCACCTGCAGGATGTGCCTCTGTAAAAAATCTATTCACAACACAGAGCAGGTCTCACAATAACGAATCCGCCTCGTATTTTACCATTTGTGGCTCTGGTTTGCAGCAAAGACATGATCAAACTCAAAGAGCGTGTACAAAACACGCCGAGCGCCCTCATAGTCCTGTCAAACCCAGATTCTCCGAAGATAATTTGTAAAACAACAAATAAGGGGCGGCTTTTGAATTCGTCTGCGCTCGCCGCCATCTAATCAGCCTTTAAAATCTACTGAGGTGGCAGGTGATACCAGCGCTACCTCTGACATCAGCCACGGAGCTCTATGTTTGAGTGCTAATGCTGAATATGTGTGTTCGATACTCGGAAACCATCTTAGGTTTAACTCGTCACCTGTGCTCTTTGCTGAACCTGTTGATGTGTGTTGGTATGTGCTGCGGAGAGGGGAACCTGTGGCAGCGTGCCAGAGCTTCACACACTCCCATGCACTTAAAAATACCAATCTTCAAGTCCCTGAGTGCACTATTCTTCAGGAGCCTTTTTTTCCACAGGATGCAGAAGATGTGATGCTCATTCACCCCTTCTTTATTGTAACAAATAGTCAAATCAACATTAAAGGAAGACGTGTTGTATCCCTGCAATACTGTTGCACTTATCAAGCGGTTAATCTGTCCTAACACTGAAATGCAGTTTAGAAATGGTTGATTTCTTTCTTATGGGTGCCGGGATTTTTAAAGTGGCGGGTGATTTAAGGAGGAAGGGCACCGAGCATGCCTTGGCTTGGTCTTGCTGACATACAGTGAGACAGAGAAATGTGAATTGACAGATGAGAGATAAGCAAATGTTTTCTGGGGGAGAAGACAGACACTGAAAACAGACATGAGGTGTCTTTGAAAGGGTCTTTCAAATCTGACAAAAGCTGAGTCTGTGCTGCAAAATGAAGGCGCTGAAGATCAATGTCTGCCGGAAACCGCCTCACTGAACCTTTTACTGAATTCACTCATTTCATGTGCTTTAAAACAAGTCGCAGGATGTTTTAAGGACAAAGAGGAGTGCACCTTTGAAAACATTTCACATATAAGGACACTTTTTTTTTTTTTTTTTTTAACTTGAACTGTTAAATCCCTTCACTGTGGAAGTATGTTTTCATTTTTTCTGGAACTCACTGCATGATTTTCCCTCTTGTATGTATGTAGACACATTCCTTAACTATGAGACAAAACAACTCTCGCACTTACACTATAGCATCCACCTATAGGGACCGTGATCTGATTGCAAGTGGACAAAAATGTTGCATACATCTTCATGATAATAGGTAAAACATTAAGATGAAGAATTAATTTACTACCACATACATTGCTGTGGGATTTGTATTCCGTGTATACAATAGCCTGATAATTTGTATCATTATAGCTTAATGTATCATAATGATTATGGAGGGACATTGAGACATCTCTTATTCCAACGGTGATTGATTTTTCTATACTTGTTAGTTGTTTTAATGTGATGGTGTAATGCTTCAGTTATCGTACTTGAATGATGAGGTCCTGCAGTGTAAAATAGTTTCATGGGTGTTTTTTTAATTTATGGTCTTTTTCTTCCTCCTTTTCTGACTGGATACTACATGGGCTCAACTGTACAGATCAGAATTTTAGGACAATTTATAGAAGAAATTATAGACGTTATTTGTCAAATCCAGTTTAGCTGTCCCCTATACAGTATAGTGTGTAAATGACTAAGGGATCACTAATGTTAAGTGCTTTGGAAACCTTGAAAAGCGTTACAGAAATCTAATCCATCATTATTATTATTATTATTGTTATTATTATTGATTAAGCTGATGAGCAGAGGTTTTGAATTTTAATGTCAGACTCTGACAATCATTATGTAGAGCAGGGGTCTCAAACATGCGGCCCAGGGCCAAATCCATTCTGCCAAAGGTTCCATTCTGATGAAAGTGCAAAAATGACACTGAACTCATTAACAGTCAAGGTTGTCAAAATAATTTTAGTTCACATTCTACAAGGTTCCAGTAATAACATGATAACCCCTAAATAATGACAATTACAAACGTTCTGATTGAAGAATTATGTGAAAAGAATGGAAGTAAAAAAAAATAACATTACACTATGAAAATATTTACTTTTGCAAACTATTCTTTGGTAATAAAATGCAAATAAAATTAATTAAAAACAAATATGAACAACCTGAAATGTGCAATTTTAACAATATTATGCCTGTTAGCGCATGTTTGTGAAATATTGTGTGTGATGTACATGTATAAATAATAAACTGAAGCATAATATTGTCAAAATTAACACTTTTTTTAAAAGGAAACTATCACCAGTTCGACTCCCCGGACTGGCAAAGAGATGTTGACTGATGTGCCCTTGAGCAAAGCACTTAACCCCCTCCCATTTGCTCTCCGGGCGCCTAACACAGCAGCCCACTGCTCTTTAATATGTAGTATGTGTGTGTAACATAACATCTAGGATGGGTCAAATGCAGAGAAAAAATTTCAGTGTAACACTGACAATAAAGATTTTTCTCATTATTCACATTTTTTTGTAGTAAAACGTAGAGAAAAACTTGGAGTCATCTTTATTTATAGTTTATCATGTCATTATTTTACTGGTCCGGCTCGCTTGAGACCAAACTGGGCTAAATGTGGCCCCTGAACCAAAATGAGTTTGAGACCCCGTGATTTAGAGCAAGAATGTATTTATTCCTTCTTTGAAGCTCTACTGTACTGTAACTCTAAGCTTTCAGTACAGTGGCTTTTTAGTTGATTGTGAGTGAAGAAAAGTAAAGGTTACTGATAGAAAAGAGTGGGGATATGCAGTGTTTTGAAGTCACAGCTCCTTTGTGTCTTATCTATCTGTAAAATTTCTCTTTGATGTCTTGTCACCTTCTGCATTTCACATTCTCTTTGCTCTCTCCGTGAAGAGAAACTCCACAATCCTGCATTTCAACCTTTTTTTTTTATGATATGTGCAATCGAAGTAAATTATTCATGGTCGCGCAGACTATAAAGTTTAAGCAGATCTGGTAACTATTTCCCCAGCTGCTATTGTTATGAACAAAAAGAAAGAAAGGGCAAGAAAAGGCAACTTCATTAATGACACATTATGTTTTATGGCGGACTTGGAACTTCAAGTATCCTGAGCACAATTTGTTTCTGTTTTATGTGAGCCACCCCGGTCCCCACCTGCCTCGGTTGGGGTAGATGAAGGGCATCTCCCGACATGAGCTTAGAGACCCATTAAACAGGCTTTTATATGTACCACAATGAAATGCAGATGGAAAGCACCTGAGAGTGGAATGAACACTTATATTCTTACAGTTTCTTATTTTTATTTAGTGTGCTTACTTGAAGTATTGCAGGATACAAATATTTATGAATGGCACCAAAAGTTCAATTGGAAAAGTAAAAGAGTTAACGATGTGTCTGTTAATAAACTCTACTTGCCATTCAGAAAAGAAATATAGTGTTTTCTTTGTGCTGTGACTATTTTAATGGAGTTAAATACGACTGTGAAAGGGGTTTAAAAGAACAAAAAAGGGACAAGAAAGACAAACAAAAAGGGAAATGGAGCCAGCAAAGGATATGCTGCCCTTTGTACTTTTGGCGTGTTGGCAGCTCTTGATGAATGGATGTCTCTGAAGGAGCCGCGTCTCTTCACAGAAAACGCCTGACCTCTCACAGTTACATAGCAACTAGACTTTTGGTGTTAGGAGTTGTATTTCACATCATTTTTATCTATGAATGCACAGAGCCATAAATCTAAAGCAGACGTGTGTTTCATTAAATAAGAAGGATAACGTTTTCATTAGTTTGTCTGTCTTATGTTTTGGGGTCAATTAAACAGTTCCTGCTATTTGGTTTCACTAAATGCCAGACTTTGTTTTCCTGGCATTAGATCTGAAAGCAGCCAAACAAATGGCCTCAGTATAAACTCTTTCCTCTAAACTGCACAGCATATGTACACGCACTCTGTAGGATATCAACACGCGAGTATTTCACACCCAGAGCCAGCCTTTAGGGCTGTGATGTCAACACACACATTTAACACATTTTCACCATAGTGAACCTCTAAATCATTCGTTGAGGATTTATTATGAAAGTATTTTTTATTTATTTATTTACCTTTATTAACCCATAAAACCCAGCACTAAAATTGTGTCAGTTCCTAAATGACATTTTCTCTATATTTAACCTATTTTAACCCATAAAAACCTGAACATCCACCATCTACCAAAGTCATAAACTGTTTAATCCCTGTTGATCCATTAATACATGTCAATAATTGGTGTAAAATACACTTATTCGTCTTTTCATGGTCATCAGATATGACCTATTTGGACGTTCAGAGGCTCTGTAGTTACCATGGAAACAACGTCATCTTCTACAACATTGATTCACCAGTAAAACCCATGGAGTTGGAT
>JAPTGZ010000002.1:17433231-17450678 GCA_029814645.1 Fowleria isostigma
AAAACCCCTCGACTGCAACCCACCCCGAGTTGCGTGGGTCTGCGAGGGCCCGGTCTAACTGCTTGCAGTTACTAGTTGATATTGTATTTTGCAGACCTTTCAGAATAAACAAAAATAAAAATACAACCTGCTTACGTCTTGTAATATATTTAATATCGGTGTTTCTCCAGTCATGTATGGTGAATACTTTTTGCCAGGGACAATATTTTTGAGGCAGACTTTGTCTTTTGTTCACATAGACCGAAAAAGTCCATTACAACTGTGACTTGTTGGTGACAGAACCCAGCTCTACATACACCTGCACACTGACTTAGAAAACAGTTTACTCCCAGTGAAATGCACATGATGATAGTTTGTTAGGATGCAGTGACACTGTTTCATCAGCAAATATCACTGACTATTTATTGTGTTTCATGCTTATTTATTTATTAGAACTTCATTATGATAGAGGTAATGTGCAGTTTTACATCAGTATTACAATTCCTCAGTTAACACAAAACACATTTCTAATGTGTTGACGTAATGTGATCATATAGAAAAGGCTCTCTAAAATTTTTCATGAATCATAGCTGAATTTTAACTCATATCTATTACTGTGATCAAAGCTGAGCCGAGCCTCGTCTACTGCTTTAATACTGGAGCAGGTACGCCATCGCATGCAGCAGCCTAAGGGCAGAAACTATGGGGGTGGGTGGACAAAACTTTGGTGTGGGCCATCTGTGTGCTATTTAGTCCAGTCCCAGAAGTCATGGCTGCTTAATTCAAAAACTGTCAGGGAGTGTCATTAGGTACAGCCATTTAAAAGCTTCAGATTTCATTAGCCACAGGAAAGGCCACATTACCCTCAGGATTAATGTCAAGTTTTGCGGTTGAATGCTACAGCAGTGGACTGCATTAATGTGCTTGGGTTGACCCTCTTGTTTAAATACACTGTAACTCATTAAACGTTTTGTAAACCAAGAACAGCCCTTAAATAGCCTATGAATTATAGACATTTTGCACAAGCAGCATTCTTTTTACACCTCAAAAATCGCCCACTACTTCCTGCAGGATTCAATCACAGAGCACAAAATCTTCAGCTGAGGAGCTTCATCTGCCACTCCACAGGCAAATATTTTGTTTATACTCTTAAAGTCAGCATTGCTCCCAGTGTTGCATCATCATAGCTGTTTCATAACAAGTTGTGCTCCACAGTGTCTTGATGATGTGTGGTGGGCGGCGTGTGTTGTAGAGGTGACGCCATACTGAACATGCCAGGAACTATCAGGAAGCCACAAGCTCCCTATCTAGAGGAAGACTTGGAGCGCTGAGTCACATCGTATTGAGACGTCCAGAACCGATAAGTTGCACATGATGAGCCGAGTCATCACTCCTCTTATTTTTATTAGGAAACATGGGCCCTTCAGCAGCCAGTAATCTCTCTGGCTTCCTTCCCTGAAATAATTACAAACATGGAGTTGTGTTAGAAGGTGAAAGCATTGAATTTCAGAATAAAAAAACTGTACTGTCTTGTAGGAGGCTGGCATATCAGATTTAACGTGGCTTGCTTAATAAAGAACAAAAAACTGTCAGCACTTGTGAACTAAATGAGGCTTAATCGAGTAATATGTAGCTGTCTCCGCTGTTTTGCTAAATCATCTTGATATCTTTTCCAACGCCGGAGGCTGTGAATGTAATACACTCTGTCCCCCTGAGGGGCGGCAGCACTGTTTGTTGGGGGTCAGCAAGCCTCTGTGTTTCATCACTTACCCATTCATCACAATGTCACCCGAGCGTCTGCGTGTCAGGACTCTCAGCATGCTTTACCAGGTGTGAGAGACGTCTGAATTTTCAGGCGCTTAATCAGGAAGTGATCGCAACCAGCCATGATTCATGGTGTGGTCTGGTTGTCATACACTATATGTTGAACTCCAGAAGCAGCATCTTAAGGTTGAAATATATACCTCTACTCCTGAGAGCCATACCTGCACCGATGGGATCTGTTTCCTTCGCCGAGTGGAGGCCTGAGCTCATTTTACAGAGTTTTGACAGATCTCAAGAGGCAGAACAATATAAATGTTTGAAAGGCGTTTTGGACTCGATTCTCTTTCATCTTTTTTGCTTCACACGGAAAGTGCAGCCTGTGTTTTTTCTGTGTCAGCCAGAGGGGGGTTAGACCTTTGCAGAGCAGCAGCAGCTCTGTACCACTGCACTGCTGACTTGGCAGTGAATCCATTTTTTGCAATTAACACGTTGTTTATGCTCTCACTTAGGTGCCCATTGGGCTCTGAAGTAAGCACATAATCCTTAAAGTGGGACAGGGGCATCACCATTTTAATGCCCTGTATTAGTCAAGTGCAGCTTAGTCAATATCTCTGTCACAGCAGAGGATGTCAGACAAATATGTTCCTGTGTCCAAGTTTGGCTTTAAATACATTACAGAGGGTGTTCAGCCCAACCTGGTCACCACAGAAAAATATTGCTATAGTCCATTTCTGCAAACTAGTGATACATATAATCCCGTATTATTGTACTTTAACCATTTTGGTACTATTTTGTCTTTCTTCAGTAGGCTGAAGGAAGTAACTTGGGTGAGGGATGGGGGCACAAGATCCCAAAATTGGCAACTAGAGACAGAATTTTGCATCCCAAGTCATTTAAATAAGCAAGAAAAGGCTTTGGTTAGGGCTAGAATAAGATTGCTGTGTGTCTTAAATATTCATGGAAGCATCACAAGTCATTTCTGATCACCTGTTTTTAGACTTTGTTTCTATCTTGGTGTTTTTCCCTAAACTTAACTTTGGGAAGTTTAACAGCGCTGTTGTTGCTGTTCGCTGTTCCCTCTGTTCACCATGAGCAGTTACTGTCTACAAAAGTTGATATGTTGATATCATGAGGCAAGCTGTGATTTGCCGAAATGTACAAAGGACATGGTGTATCCAGGCAAGTCAACCATTGAAATGGTGTGAATTTGTCTGATTTGTTCTTTTTTTTAGTTTTGGGGGATTTTTTTTCGCTGTCATGAACTTCCTCATTCAAAATTATGACATCTGGAAGTTAATCCCTGTTGGGTAGTTAGTTTCCTATGCTCCTGACCTTTTTTATTCTTTTGTTTGTCTGATTTCATATACTCTGTTTATAGTCATCCACAACCTCCCACAGAATTTCTTTTAAAACTTTGTCCTGTTGACATAAATGCAATTTCCTTACTTCAAGGTGAGTTTATTTTAATCATAACATCCCCGGCATTGTAAGAGAAGTGGAAGTGGAATTAAATAATGTAGTTCACAAATGATTGTCTTCTGTTATTTGATGTGTTTTACATGTCCGTAAACTGCTGATAAACTGGGAAAAGACAATGTTGTGAATAGAAAAGCCCTTGACCCACTTTAAACAACAAAGCTGCGCTATGGGAAATGAGCGATGGATGATTTAAAATAGAGGTGAGAAGAAAGAAATACAGTGCAGAGTGAGTGCCTGTATTCTCTCATGTTTGCCTATTTTAAAGTCATGGCCAACAAGTAGTGTACTGTTCACTACAGTGGAAAAATCCTAATGATGACTACACTTAAGTGTGAAGAGCTTATTGAGTTTTCCCTGGGAAGCCTCCCCTGTGCATCGTTTGGAGCTGTGCTGTAGGCAGTCACTGCAGAGACTCCAATTACTGACCAAGTCCCACTTGGCTGGCTTCTAACTGTGACCAGCAAATTAGAAAGAGAGAGAGAGTGAGACCGGGAGGGGAAGAAAGAAGAGAAAAAGCATTTAAAACGCAGGACGAAAGTTTTGGTTGCAGTGTGATACTAGCCTACAGGAAGCCAAAAAAGACAAACGTCAAGCAGAGTTTAACAAGTGCATTGCCTGAGCAGAGGGAGCGATAGGCAGCTCTTTGTTCATGAGTTGGACACCCTCCAAACGCCTGCTTCATAGGATGTTCTTGGATAATCCAGTGAGCAGCTGATTTATGACCTGCATTAACTAAACTTCCTGAACAGAATCTTTAACTATAACCAAACCACACGCAGAAGGAAGAAAATAACTTCTAACGAATCGATGCCCTTTTCTGGACAGCCCGGGAATGGGAACTGTGTCAGTATGCTGTGTAACACCTGTGGCATGAGGAGTACAGTGCTGCCAGCTGTAGTAATACTGGCAGGAGGTCAGTGTAAGATTTCACCCATGCAGTACGTGCTGATAAGTGCGTGGTGCGTTTCTGAGCCAGAAGTGACGAGATAATACTTCCCGTTTTTGAGACACCTCATATGTTGAGGCACCAAAACACTGTTCTGATGAAAAATGGGACATAAAAGTGATTCAGCCCCTGCAAACAAAACCAATTATCTTGAGGTTCACAGGCCAAGTACAGCTGCTTGTTTTAAAAGAAAGCAGAGGACCGTCATGTTTTTTTCACTAACTGTCACTGAGGACTTTCAAGGGATCCAAGCACTTTCAGCCCATAACTTATTTCTGTACTTGTGCTGTTTTGACGTCGTATCGTGTTTCCCAAGACAGGAGGTTTTACACTCGGGAGGGGAGATGGATAAGACCAAATGTGCTACGTTTGACATTGAAGCGAGATTATTTTGTTCCCAAGCAGGCACGCATTAAACAAGTTGGAGATCAGGGAAGCAGAAAAGGCAGATGAGAGGTGGCTGTGCGTGTGTTCACTTCCACAGGGGCCTTAAGAGACAGGGAGGACAGCTGCTTCATTCATCACTACTTCGCTTCGTCCTGGGTTTTCAAAGTCTCCAGGGACAGATTGTCTCTGCTGGAGAATTGATGCGCTTTAGAGTAACTGGTTAAAAATGGACAACGGGATTCTGTAATGTGGCTCAAGTTGCTTCCTATTTTTGTTTCCATGTTGGTGAAATTACAACATGACATTACCCTCAGAGATCAAGTTGGGAATTAATACTTGCTTTTGGGCATGTTCCAGTATTTAAAAAAAAAAATCCCCTGAAGATCATAAATGTAATATGCCAGCAGACTGTGTATGTATTTTGCAGTCAAGTCAACTCATTTTATAAATAAAGCATGTTTAATAACAGCGAAAGTTAAGCAGTGGTGGAGCATAACTAAGTGCTAAGTAACTCTATATTTGTTCTTACATTTTTACTTACATTTCTGATTTTTCAACACCTTCCTGTCCAATGAACACCGTATGTCTCAGTTGTATGTGTTGATTTTGGTTGTACAGAGTTTCTTCATTTGTTAAGAAAATTCTCCCCGTTCTTAAGCTTGGATTCTTCTTGAATTCACTGGAAAATGGATTGTCACAATGCTGAAAAGTGAACCTCTTTCTGAGCTCAACAAAAGTTAACATTTTAGAGATACACAGCTCTCCCAAGACTGTATTTCTGTACAGTGAACTAACCCTTGAAATCAATTCAGCCCTAAACGTGTATAACAGTAAAATTCAACACACACACACACACACACACACACACACACACACACACACACACACACGCACCAGTTAAATTAATTCAAGAACATTATATATAATAGAAAAAAACAATAGTAGGCATCATTTAAATGCTTAAGTGTATAATATTTATATACTAGTATTAATAATCCAAACTATCAATAGAATGGGTTGCATACCAGGCCATACCTATTGCTACCAAAAACACCAATGAATTAGCACATCTTCACAGACTGCATCACTCACTGAGTAAAGTATAGACTCATTGTTTAATGCTAAACACATTTGTACAGTGGTATTATTAGTTTTACCTCTTCAGATAAATAAACTCAGAGCCAGGGCTGGGCGATATGGCCTCTAACTATTATCTCGATGTATTTAGGCTATATCGTGATATACAATATATATCTCGATATTTTAAAACATTCTGTACATCATTGTGTAAATGTTAAATTCAGCTCTTTAATGCATTACATTAAACATTAGGTAGAGATAAGTGTTGATGGGTTGATGCAGGATGGAGTTATAAAAGTATTAGCGGTGATGGAATAAACAAAGATACAAAAACATCTGTCAGAGGATTTAATTATTTATTTATAATATGTTATTTTTATTTGTAAAGGCTGTGAAATGTCCACAAACCCCTTTAACTGCATAGATTGGATACTTCACACTTGTCCCACAGTGTTACATTCACAAGGACAGACCACTGTCCTTATTTTAGTATGAATGGGTGTCTCGGGGCTTAAACAGTAGGTGGGGATGTGGGGGGAATTTTGTTGCTATTAAACGAACCTGGGAGTCAGAAGAAGACAAACCCAGAAAATACTTTTGTATCTGTTAGCCTGTTTGAGGCTAAGTGTAAAAACATCCTTGGTTGTCTCTGATATATAACCCAGTGGTTCGGTCGATAAGCCCACATGGATCCCAGGTTTTTTCGGGAGACACAATGGTTGAGGGGTTTGTTCACCACTCTAGTTACAATTCCAGTCACCTCTGTTATCAGAGTGGTGAACAAACGTAGTATCAGGTCAAGTGTCTATGATCCAGGCTGGGACATAGACCGCTTCCACACATATTCGGACCAAACTGGAGCCCAGCCGGCCTGTATCTGAGTCCACCTTCTCAGATTGACTCCAGTCTAAACACACTTCTACTGTATTTTATGCTACTGTTTAAATGGTGGAACAGATTGGTCGTACTCAAATCTTTTGTAAGAATACGTTTTCGGCATTCCCTGTGGTACACATTTTTCTGCTGCACATCGCTTGAGTGGAAACCAAACCATCTCCAAATGTGTGAGCCATTATTTTTCCTTTTACAAACCAATTCATTATTATCTTCTCCCTCGATTGTATTGTTAGCCATGTTGATGTCAGAGTTGTGAGGGAATTCAATTCAATTTCAATTCAATTCAATTTTATTTATATAGCCCAGTATCACAACAAGGTTGCCTCACAGGGCTTCACAGAATTTAAGCAAACAGTCATTGAAACAAATGAAAAAAAAAAAAATGTCATGGGCATCCCCTGTTCTTAGACCCTCCTTCTCGGCAAGGAAAAACTCCAAACCTAGTGGGAAAAAGGAGAAACCTCGGGGAGAACCACAGTGAAGAAGACATCCACTCCCATGGACGGACAGGTGGAAGATGAACTAAGATTGACGGACGTCTATCTGATGATGGGGATTAGTCTATACAGATGGGGGGTGGGGTGGGTTATGCTCTGATACGGAGAGAGGCAGAGTACCCAGCCGAGTAAGAACAGACAAGGCATGGGAGGGAGGAGCGGCGCAAGGAGTATTTGACCCCCCCAAAAAATAGTCTCGATATAAATAATATAGCTTATTTTATATCGCATATGAAAAATTCTTGATATATTTCAAAATATTGAGATATCACCCAGCCTTACTCACAGCCAGTTTTTATCCGTCACATAATCTTCACATAGGTTACTGCTGCTAATGTTTTACAAAAACAGCCACGAGGGTGTGGGTCGGTGGGTGGGGGGTGGGAGGAGTAGGTTTGGGGTCACAGGTCAGGACCGGGCCTAGATGAGTCACCTCAGTTCCCGTCGTCAATGGGCCTCAGGCAGCTGCATCTTAAACAGTGCCCGCTCCAACAAAGGGCAGTGAGGAAAGGAACACTGGGTAAATAGGGATGAACAGAATAAGCAAACTAAATACTGTACATTATAAGTAAAGACAAAAAGTGGTACATGATACCAGAAACAGATGATAGGACTCAGTGCATTGTACATTCCCGAGCATCATCACTCCAAGGGCAGCTTAGACTAAAATGTGGGTTAAGTCTATCCTTAACTAACCTGACCATAAGCCTTTTTGAAGAGGAACGTTTTTACTCTAATCTTAAATGTAGAGACTGTGTCTGCCGCTTTGATATTAGCTGGAAGCTGGTTCCATAAGACAGGAGCTTGGTAACTAAAGGTTCCAGCTCCTACTGTACTTTTAGAGACCCTAGAAACTACCAGTAGACCTGCATTTTGAGAACCAAGTGTTCTGTTATGGCACCAGCGCATCTTTAAGATACGAAGGGCCCATACGGTTAATGGTTTTGTAAGTAAGGAGGAGGATTTTAAGCTTAATTCTGAACTCGACTGGAAGCCAATGAAGGGCCTGGAGCACTGGGCTGATGTGCTCTCTTCTATTAGTTCCTATTAGCAATCTTGCTGCTGTGTTTTGAACCAGCTGCAAACTTTTTAGAGAACTTTTAGGACACACTGTGAGTAGGGAGTTACAGTAATCTAGTCTAGTTGTAACAAATGCATGGATCAATTTTTCAGCATCATTTTTAGAGAGAATATTTTTTAATTGTGGCTATGTTGCACAGATGGAAGAAGGCTGTTCTGTAGGCTTGGTTAATATGAGCTTTCAATGATAGTTTTGGGTCAAATAAAACTCCTAGGTTCTTAACTGTAGTGCTGGAGGTAGACTTATGTTGTCCAGAATGACTATCTGGTCTGGTAGGAAGTCTATCGCACTTTTAGGCTATTATAATGACTGGGTTAAGTAAGATATAATTAACGGTCATCCAGGTCTTTGTGTTTCGGACACAGGTACTTAACGTATCTACTAGCTTGGTCTGATCAGGTTTAATCAATAAGTACAGTTGTGTGTCATCTGCATAACATGAAAATTAATGCCATATTTTATAATGATCTAAATCATCTGAATAGTGTTTTCCTCCCTGATATTAATTAAACAACTGAAGAAGAATTATAGTCATTTGCTAGATCATACAGTTTCTACAGTTTCTCTTGTCATCAGCATTTAAATGTGATTTATTTGTGGGCGAAATGGCATGTAAATACATTTCAGCACAAAAAGTACAGTGGAATTTGTTTGTGGTAGGATGACATACTCTCTCTTGTTTGCACTGGATTCTTTCTCACTTATCTTTTGCTCAGTCCACATCTGCACTTTGCTGAATTCAAGAGCTGTAGTTTTTCACTCCCACAGGACTTGGTGACACTTTGATAAATCTTTTGTCATCTCACAGTATATGTTACACTTGCCTTAAAAGCCTCAAACGTGGGTTTTTTTTCAACCGCACACAGCTCTACAGTTTCCATGTTTTTGTGGTAATGCTAGTCTAGGAAGATATATTTTCTTCATGAGGTGAACAGAGCAAAATAAACTGCAATGTTCCAGCTTAGTTACCAGAAATGTGGCCATTGTATATTTCTACAAAACAAGTGTAAATATTTCTATAATGTCAATGTAATTACTTCTCCACAATAAACAGTAGCTGGAGTTTGTATGTCAATACCTGTAGGTGGTTGCAGTTAGGAAAATATTGTTATACTATTGTTTTTGACATATGCAGAAATTTTCTGTAACACACTAAGCCCTGGATTTTTTTCTCCAATGATGTGCCACCAGTAACTAAATCCAATCTTAAAAAAGTTTACTAATTCTGAGAAAAAGTTATAATTACGCCGTTTTATCTTCACAAAATGTCAAAGGCACCATGGGTGGTTAAAACGCTACAAATTAGGTTTTGTTAAATACAGTGTTGATATCAAAACCCATGTTTAAAAAAAAGCTTTTGCTGATGTAATTGTCTTGTTTTTGCTGTTTCTGTTTCCACTTCTGCGCCCTAGAAAAAAAGTCTACTTTCATTTCAAAAAATAAATTAACTATTTTATTAAATTTTTTTTTTTTACACTTTAATTTTTTCTATCTTTAACTGGGCACTAATTCAGCCATAAATTCATATAACACAAGTAATATACAGTTATCTGCTATCAGTGAATGTCATCTTATTTTCTGATTTTGGGCTGCGTGATTAATTTTAAAAATAAAAATAATCGTCAAATCGATTTCATTTCTTTCGTGTTTCTGGGCTGTACGCCTCAGGGCTGCCATAAGCTCTTCCTTCTAAGTGTGAGAGCAGGCTTTTGTGCACAGCTCTGAATTCAGTTGTTGTCTGTAGTTTTACCCAAAAATCTAAATCATAAATCAAGCTTTTAGAGGAAAAAAATCTAGAATTTTTTTTTATTTTTGGCCAAAATTGTGCAGCCATAATATCAACACATTCCTACAAATATTGATACAGAGTTTGTTTTTGGCTCAGAATAAATGAAATTTTACATATTAATGTTTGCAGAATTCCATATTGACACATTTTATTCTATTTGGATATTTCTTTAATTTGTGCAACCATGTGAAAGACCAAGACATGCTTTGGGATGTAGATTTTTGAAAATCTCTTCCGGGTTTGTGTAAAGATCCTGATTTGACATATGACACTACAGCTCTATAGCAGATACAACAGTTTGACTGACCTGTCGAGGTTACCACTCTGTCAGTTGTCAGTGCACCTCTCTCAGTGATGAAAACATCCTATTGGCTCCTCACGCATGGCTAACTCAGAACCATCACAACAAGTCTGTCTCTCTGGGCCCGCCAGACACTGTGTGTGTCTGCGTGTGTTTGTGCATGTATGTGTGGAGGTGTGGGAGACGAGGGAGTGATGGACTAGAAGTGACATATGACCCCTGAAACAGCCAAGGATTAATGGCCTCAATAGGCCAGCTCCTCCAGAAGGATGTAGCCGGGTAATGAGGACTTCCACCAGCCACAGTGCATCCATCCATCTGCCCTTCCGCTCTCCTACAGCTGGAGCCTCCAGATGTGGACACACCTGTGAAAAAAAGGACAATGATTTCCTGCTACAGGGCCAAGAAGGTCCCTACAAAAAAAAAATCACTCTGAATTGACAGCCCTTGATGATTTGTGCATTTATTTTTTTGCGTCAAGGGCACCTTTGGTGGTCTGAGTGGCGATGGTTTTCAGGTGAGGACGGCCTCACTAGTGGTGTGACAGTTTGTACAAAAACTGTGAGGGCGATATAAGACGCTGCAGGGACTCCAGTCAAGGTCCAGAGGAAAATGAAACATGCAGAATGTCAGTGGGTATTCTGACAGTTTGCACTATGAGCACGTCTGAAAAGGTTCAAACACCAACTGAGAAGTGGAAGCGGCAGCTCTGAAAATGAATCACCAAAAAAAAGACAGATGTGTATACACTGTTTTAACCCTTCAGGTTTAAGGGGTTAAATATTTTAATCTCAACAGGAAATTATTTTTCAAAAGTAAAGAATCATTTCCTAGTTAACATGTTGATTGTTGTCCACAAAATTCTCATAGTTTTATGATTGTGTAATGCTGTGACTACTTGATATTAAAACTATGAAAATGACACAGACTAGTTCATCATGCAATATAATCATGATACAGTGATCCTATGATACATGAGGGATACTAAGACTATGTAAGTATTACAGTGAGGACAGAAAAAAAAAAGTGTTAGTGTCATATGCCTTCTTTTTAAAGATGCAGTGCAGAAAGATCAACAGTAAGCAACATGTGACAAAGGGTTTGAGTTCAAATCAAACATGATAGTGTGACATTCAGATGTCATTCATGCTATAACAGTACATTTTATCAAGATATGTTTAAATTATAACAAAATGTTTTCACCTTATAATAAGACATTTAATGGGCGGCTGTGGTGCAGTTGGTAGAGTGGGTTGTCCAATGATCGAAGGTTGGCGGTTCGAATCCCGCCTCCAACTGTCCATATGTTGACGTGTCCTTGGGCAAGACACTGAACCCTAAATTTCTCCCAGTGAGGCCTTGTATGGCAGCAGCCACCCACTGGTGTATGAATATGTGTGTGAATGGGTGAATGTGAGGCTTGTATTGTAAAGTGCCTTGGCACCAATAATCTGCAGAAAAGCACTATATAAGTAACGACCATTTACTATTTCCATTTTATTACAAAATATGTTTCACATTTTAAGGGAATAACTTATTGTAAGAAGAAAATGTTTAATTTTTGAATTTTTTTTTGTTACAACAGACATTCGTATGTCATAAGTACATGAGAATATCTTGTAATATGGAAATACGGAATACTCCATGTTATACCATGAGCCTATCCTGATAAGTTTTGATTTACTGGCCTTCTTTTCTGGCAACACACTTTCATACAAGTCACCTGCAATACATTACAATATCTATGTAATTGAAGAAGAAAACAATTCCCCTAAATAAAGCAAGAATCATATCATTTAATCAGTGCAGTGTGGTGCCAGTTTCACAGACTTTGACAACTGAGATGGAATGCAGACTTAAACACCTTTTTGACTCTCACCTTAATGCCTTTACAATGCACACTGACTGCAACAGCCATGTCTACATGTGGCATGGGTTTTAATAAAAATACTGTCTTGCTATTCTGCACAAGAGTATCAATAACCTACCACAATATAAAGTAATACTGTACATTCTCATATCAGTATTTTGTTCCACCCCTATTCATCACATCACATCTCTGAGTTGCTCTGTGTTAGTAGCCTCTGACAGAAATCTCACATTGGACATGGATAGGAGCTCTACAGCAGGAGGTCAACAGAGCCAAGAGGCAAAACACCTGCTGTCACCACCTTCCTCTCTCAAAACCAGCAGGAACATACAAGGTCAAATAGCCAGGCTGCGCTTCATGCCCAAATCTATTAGATTTTCAGATGCTGTGCTTTTCACTGAGATCAAATCACTTCCTACCAACCAGATTAGAAGTGCTGATGGTGGGGAGTGAGGAGAGCGCTAGTGGCTGATATTAAAAAGGACCCATGCTGTTGACAAGTCTTTGAACAGGATTAAGCTACATATTTAGAAGTGAATGTGCACCAACCCCTTTATGGAAACATGGCACAGAAATTGTCCTTGTGAGACTTTATTATATCTAGGGTCATTTTAACACTTTTATTATGTAAAGTCCTCATTTCTTTCTGTGATTTCTATTAGGCTTAGCTTTTCTATAAGACGTCTTACACAGACACACACATATGAAACGCAAGGCTAAACATTTACAACTACATATTTCTGCACTCATGTCATTTAAAACCCCTTTAAATGTCCAGTGAGACCAGCTCCCTAAGTTTCAGGTCATTCTGTAACTTATACCAAGCAGAGGAAATAGTCTATTTAAGGGCATTTTCCTCCAGGTGTTGTTTACCTCTGTCAGATGGTCTGCTTGATCCACCTGTAGATTAACACAATGGTATATTCCTACTTATAATAGTGCTCCCATCTTTTATTTAAATCTATATCTGACAAATGTTGGATTCTTCATAATGCCCGTCTTTTAGTTTGTACTGGGAGAATGTATTTAAGTTATATATGCTTCTATCTTCACTTGGACAAAGTCACGGAATCACCTCAACCCGTAAAGACCCAGTGCTACTTTGGTGGTAGTTCCCAAATGATTTTTTCTCTATTTTTAACTTTTCTTTAGTTATTTATCACCATTTATTATAAAATTATGCACCGTATTTTGCATTTGTTAGTGAAAATCAGGTCTTTTCTTATGTTTAATTTACAGACCATGCATGATTGATGTCCATAAAGGCTCAAATTAAAGTTGAATGTTATTCTATCAAAAACTGAAAATAGAGGGGAAAAAAGTGAGTATTTCAGTAAAATATATCATTAAGTGAAGATAAAAACAAATTTCTCCCTCAACTGTCACTGATCCAACTCCATGGGTTTTCCTGGTGAATCAATGTTGTAGAAGATGACGGTGTTTCCACATTCACTGCGGAGCCTCTGAATATCAATGTGGGTCATACCTGATGACCATTAAATGATGAAAAACTGCATTTTACACCAGTTGTTTACATGGATTGATGGGATTAATTAATCAATAGTTATTTAAAGTTTTGTATCAGAAAATGATTTTGGTCACCAGGGAATGTTTAGGTCTTTATGGGTTAAACTTACAAAGTTGGTCTCATTGAATGCACTTAAGGTGGATTTGTTTGAACTGAGCCACTGCCCGCCTGAATAAGAAGTATTTTGGACATCTTGGCTCTTCCTAGTAGATTCCTCAACGAATGTCAACTTTGCATTGGTTTAAAAGGGCTTATTCTGTTTTAAATCTGCATTATATAACATTATGTTCCCTTTGTAATCTTTTTCTAATCTTAAGTATTTCATTTCCAATTGGTCTTAATCCTGGGTCCAACTGATCCCGCTTAACCACTTAATTGTCTAATTGTTTGAATCCAGACTCTGAATGAGGAAATCTCCTATTCCAGCTCTTGAAGAGCTCACGTGAAGGCTGGGTAATCTGCCCCATTGTCCTAAACCCAAAACAACACCCACCAGACCAGCATGGGCCACTTAAACAACTTTGAGACTCATTGTCAAATTGTAGCGTATGTTTGGTTAATGAGGCTCAGCTGTCCAGTCAGTTTCACTCATGTATATCTCCTAATCTGGTGATGCTCTGTGTGGATAAGGGGGGGATTTCGGAGGCGATACAAACAGGCAGATACCAAAGTGCGTGTCGAAGGCCTGGCCCAGGATGTCAGTGTTCAGGGTGGGTGACAGTGTTATTCCCCGCCATCTGTTTCCCAGGCGGCGGTCCAGCAGTGCTATGTTGAATGTACAGGCATGAAGGAGCAGGGAGCAGCCCACCATGCTCTACAATTGGCATTGCAGTATTTCATATTAACATTGCACAGTGTGCCACCCTCCGATGCCTGTTGTAGGACAAAATGCATTCAGTTCAGGCTACACATGGATATCCAAAAAAAACCACAACACTCTCTTACACTCAGACTGCCCATCTGTCCATCGTCTGTCTGTTTTTCATGTGTGTGGCAGTGTCTCAACTCTAAGAAAAAGCACTGGCATAGTTGGAATTTGCTCCACATTACTGAGCTATAAAGTTACAAAATGTAGACAGAGAATGCAGAGAAGGGAGATTATTGAATTAGTGCGAGTACAACTGTTTGTTTTCTCTCTCCATTTTGGCTCAAAGCTGTCAGTCCGTGTGAATTTCCCATGAAAGGACACTTCATCGCTCTTTTATGAAGACAAGCAGGATGGTAAGCACCATCAGTGTTTGGTGACATGGCAAATGCCGTAAATGGCATATCATTTTCTGTTTGGTTGTGTTACCTAAACAGCAGAGGAATGTTATGAGAGCAACAGGGTCTCATCGTTCAACCTTTTATGAGAGGACCTCACAAAGGCCCGAATCACTCTTCCTCTCTGTTTCTGCTGTCACCCTCAGGAAAAGTGAGCATGCCGTAAATCACCTTGGCAGCTCTGTGTTTTGAAGCAGCAGACTGCTCGTAGCCAGTGTCATTTTATAGGCTGTTATTTCACTCCGTGTTGTAGAGAAGCTCTAAAATCATGTTGCTTTTAATGCTAATGCCTGTAGTGGTGAATCAAAGTAGGGATGAATGGTGAGACGTCTACAAAAAGACGGCCCAAAGTTCAGCAGAGAACCTCAATCCAACCTTTGTCCACAACCTGAACCTCATGGAATTCAGTTAATTCTTTTAGTATGGAAAGTGGAGGCTTTAGTGCATTCTTCAAGGATGTGAACCTGAACGTATAAGTGTTAACTTGCATTAACATGTGTGCTTTATATACAATGAATTACTTTGTGTGTGGGCTCATGGGAGAGATTTAGAGAGAGCACTTTTAGTTTGGATAAATCTGGGCCATGTTCTTAGTATGTAACTTCAATAATAATGCAAAATAAAATCGAGAACTCTACCTTTTTCGGCCTATAGTCATTTCCTCCTTTTTTTTCACAAGTGCATCTAAACACTAAGGTAGCGTGTCATAGGTGCGTGCATGCTTGAATATGTAAGTCTTCCCAAATCCCAAAACAGGCTGTTCATAAGCTCCAGAGAGAGAGAGTTGGATTATTTCTCCCCGATGTCCTTTGTTTGAAGAAAGAGGTGTTGACTGACAGCTGAGCTCCTGGACCCTACTCAGCTAGGGTTCAATGCGGATGCCTGACTAATGAGGTCGACTACAGGGATTATAATCAGGCAGGGAATATTAGTGTTCTCATATGTCAGTCAAGTAGGGAAAGCCTCCCAGTGTTGCAATGTCAAAGCAAGCTTTTCTGTTTCCGATTGGTTTGTGTTTACCATACAGCAACACGGAGCCATGTCACTGGGTCCCTGGGGTGGTTTAAAGACGTCTCAGACACTTGACAGTTAATGGAGGGAGGAGTTATGGTGGGAAATCTCACCATGGGTCCAATTCCAAGGCCCCAGCGGACACACAGGGCACTCCAAGACGTACAAATTATCTCCTGTCGGCTTTCTGGCAGTAAAATGTGGTAGTTTTGGCCTTGCCGTCTTTAACCTCTCAACAATCATTCAGCTAAAGGTAACACCTCAAGTTGAGACCTAAACCCCGCTTTGCGATGAAACGTATTAATTGACTTTGTATTTGACCCTCGACAGCGTTCACCTCTCACTCCCTGCTCAAGCTATTTTAAAGAGTAAAACAGACAAAGAGATGAGAGATGGAAAGAAAAACATTTTAAACAGCACCAACTCACAAGAGCGATGCGACATATGGAAGCCATCACAGGCCTGGACTCCCGTCTGTGTCGGCAGTCGTGGCATGCTGGTACCCACTACCCACTGTGCAGGATGGGAATAATCCAGGACTGCGAATCTGTAGAATTGTGTTAAGAGGCGTCAAAATCCCTTGAGGAAAGATTTCATTGTGGGGGAGGAAAGAATTGGGCTCATGGGGTGGAGGGTGTTACAGCGAGGTGCAAAAGCTCACTACGTTTTGCAGAAAACAGGTGCCCAGCAGCTCAGTGGGGTTCAGCTGGGTTTAGCAGGGCTCAGTTTCTCACGTTTCTTCCTGAAACAAATACCCTGCACACGATTGAAACACTAAAGCTACTTCCTTATTTTGTAATTGTAAATATAAGCAGTGGTTTCCTGTGAAATTTAAGAGACTGTCTCCTGTAGAAAACATGACCTTAAGTTATTTGGACACCCAGCCTATTCCAACATATTGTTATATATTGTAGTGTATTGGACTCTAGTAGTAGAATTGTCACAAACTAAATGCTGGGAACACTTTTTAAATGGTACAGGTCACAGATGGGTTACTAGCAGGGCCCCTCTGTGGAGGCCACCATAATGCGTTGCTGTGTTTCTACAGCAGCTCAGAACAGATTTTTTCTTCCCCTTTTCTGTGTTTTATGGTTGGTTGCATCCATTACCACCACCTGCTATGTTTAAGTGTGGACCAGAGTAATTATCTCATTAACTAAAAAGCAGAGAATGGGCAGAATAAACACTAGCTCTAATTGGCTTTTTGTTTTTGGCTGTGATTGTATGGGAGGGGTAGGGGATGTGTATTCAGTTAGTTACAGTCTTCAACTTCATTGCTAGATACCACTAAGTAGGAGGAAAATGGAAAGTATGACCTCAAAGCAAGTCCTTATACATTATCAGCTATTTCCTGTTTGATTTGAGCTGGTCAATGGCATACTGAGGTTGTTAGAGTAATGCACATGGATTTGAATGGCAGGTGAGAGGCACTACAAAAGAAAATGCATATACAATAAACCCTTGTTTTTCGCGGGGGTTAGGTTCCAAAAAGAACCCATGATAGGCAAAATCCGTGAAGTAGAAACCTTTATTTTTTTTTACAATTATTATACAATTAAATACTCTATTATACAT
>JAPTGZ010000002.1:17474661-17486691 GCA_029814645.1 Fowleria isostigma
TAAAAATAATTATATATATATATATATATATATGTGTGTGTGGAAATGAAGAACACTTTTTTTAAAAACACATTTTGTTATTAATGCCACGCCCATAAAGTGATTCTGATATGATGCACTTGTAAAAATGTAGACTATACGCCAAATTAATTAAAAAATAGTAATAGTAAAAGTAGACTACTTTTTAGTTTTATGACACTGAAGGTATTCATCTGTATGCTTCATTGTGAAAAGAGCCTTCATATACCAGTTGATTTTTGCTGCAAAACAAAAATAATGACAAATATCACTGTTTTCTTCAGTTCTGTAATGCACTGAGACTCTGATTTAGTCTCCACATATTCTGTACAAAGTATAGAGCTGCTTAAACTATCACCACTTTGGGGAAAGATATAAGGATATTTTTTGGCTCCAGACAGTTTAGTTTTTTATTTCTGTCCTAAAATAGCTCTTTAGATCGCAAAGGTTGCTGACCCATGATATATACAACAGTATGTAATAGAGCAAGTATCCTCCCTCAATCTTATGGATGATTACTGATTTTGATCCATTGTTCTCTGGTTATAGGAAATGAATACAAAATCCCAAATAAATTTTCTTTACTAACACTGTCACAATATTATAAGAGGCTAACAGGTTGCATTTTTAATTTATGTTGATCAAGAACAGTCTCCAGAGGACTAATCTCCATATTGCAAATTAGGCATATTTCTCAAGGAAAACCTCTGTTAATCAAATAATTTGATGCTATCGACTTTATATAATGTATATTACATGTGACTTCCTGTTTTAATATACAGTGGAGAATTTAATAATTAATGCAGTGTACCACAAAGTTACATGACCACCAGGCTTATCATTACCTGACAGCTGTTTGCAGACATGTATATCTGTTATATAGTCATGCATTCATTTTCTGAAATGCTTAGATGGTTGTGGGGATTCTGGGTCCTATCCTGGCTACCAGTGAGTGAAAGTGGAATACACCCTGGACATGATGCCAGTTCATCACAGGGCTGACATACTGTATATATGAACAAGTATTTACTCTCACATTCACACCTATGGAGGATTTAGACAGACCAGTTGATCTATTGAGGTGCATGTTTTTGGATGTTGAACCCACACAGAAACAAAGGAGAACATGCAAACTCCACACAACCACCACCAAATATATATATTTCATTTTATGTGGTGGTTTGTGACATTGTACCATTAACCCATAAGGACCCAGCGTGACATATGTGGTACTTCCCAAATCAATTTTTCTTTATATTTAACTGTCCTTAAGTGGTTTATTTCCAGTTATTGTAATATTATCTTCTCTGTTTTGTTTTTTCCAGTAAAAATTAGGTATTTTTTAACAGTTAAATTACTAATTATGTAAATGTTCATAAACGTTGAGAGTAAAGTTAAGGATTATTACATCAGAAACAGACAAAACTGAAGAAAAAGAGTTTTTCAACAAATTTATCATTAACTGGATATAAACCCAATGTGTCCATTCACTGTCAGTGATGAAACTCCATTGGTTTTACTGGTGAATCAATGTTGTAGAAGATGACAGTGTTTCCACAGTAACTACAAAACCTCTGAACATCCAAATGGGTCATATTTAATGACCATGAAAAGGCAAATAGCTGTATTTTACACCAATTATTTACACGTATTAGTGGATCAACAGGTATTAAACTGTTTATATCAGTAGATGATTTTGGTAGATGGTGGATGTTTGGCTCTTTATGGGTTAAAATAGGTTAAATATGAAGCAAATTTGATTACAAAAGTAGTGCTGGGTCTTTATGGGTTAAACAAAAGAAGATAATTAACCTAATGCAGATAGTATGCCAGGCAGAGAACAGTATTAGACCACTGTACATTTAAAGATGAACAATACTGCATTATTTCATGCTGCTATAAAAAAAGTGATACCAAAATATCATAGATGCTTCTTTGAAAGTTATGCAGTTTATTCTAATCTTTTCAGCAATTGGTCATTATAGCTTAGAAAATCATATCTAATTTTGAAATTCTACTAGTATTTTTCCAGTGGTTGTATTCTTATCTTAAGTTACTTGGAAGTAGTATCTGCTTTGTCACTTTTTAAAATCTTTTAGATTCTGTCCTGGATGATGGGAAACTGCAGCTCATTAGTGTAAATATATTTTGAATGCTCAATGTTGCTCACATGCCTGATGTAGGTTAGAGAAACACTGTGGTAAAAGTCCAGATTTTTATTTTATTCTTTAATAGGCCAGTGGTTTACCAGTTCCACTGTCCTTGGGTAGATTTTCTGAAAACAAAGTCAAGAGATGGTGATGAAGTCTTGTTTTCTCTCAGGCTACATCCAGACTAGTACAAAGATTAGTTTCATTTCAAAACACTGTTCTAAAAGAGTAGGTAGTTGTATAATAAAATGCAAAGTGTAATTGTACAGTAGCTGTTTGTAGAGATAGAAATGACAGGATGACCTGTATGTATTGAATAAATGACTGGGAGTGACGGCAGATGTCTTGTCTTTTCTCAGAAGAAAATGTGTCAGTGATGCAGCAAATTAAGGGAGGATACCTATGATAAGACCCAGGCAGGCGGAAAATGTGAGTATCAGCATTATCCTTTCCTAAATTAACACTTCTGTCAATCACCACACAACAACACAACCCCAGTGTTTCCAAACTAAAACAGGGTCAACAGTCTCTGGATTAGATGTTCTGGATGCTAACTGTTAAGTTTCAAAACAAAAATGTACAGTATAGGTGTAATTGTGGCTCCTTTTACACAGCACGTCTGTTACGGGAATATTTCACCTTTATTCCAGAATGACATCTGTGTAAAAGAAATGGTGGGATCATTTGGTCCTACCTCTATCACGGCTCTATAATGCCTCTGCAGGTCGAGCTGTGATACAGGTGGAATCATGATTCTAGAACACTATGTAAAAGGAACACCTCTCGTTCCACAACTCAGATGTGGCGTTTTGATGATGTTAATCCCTGCGCCGGGGGATTTAAAAATGAGTGTGGGCTGTATATAGTAAACAAGCATATCATTGTGACCAGAAAGATGCCGAACTGCTGAGATCTGCAAGCTGTTGTCGCTTTGGGCAGAGGACTTTATCCATGCTAACATTTATGGAACAGGGAAAGACTCTGGAGAGGTTAGCAACACCACAATGCTCGGGGCATTTCCAACATGGAAATGATATGTCACACTATGTGCTGTACTGTGTCTCCGTCCTTTTCATTCCAGAACACAGGTCCACTGTGTAAAAGTCCAGTCTGTCTCACCTCTATTACTCCTTTGACTTGGCTGTGGAAATTGGTCAATGGTGGAAAAAAGGTGGGATCGCTGTCTCACCTTTTTTCCAGGATCTCTGTGTAAAAGTGGCCTATAATAAGTGGCATCAGATAACTTGAGTTATCTGATGCACTGAATGGTTATTATGGATTTTTTGCCAGGTGATGCTGCAAAACACTGCCCACAGACATTTTAAAGGATGGATCAGCAACACGACTTAAACCATACATCAGGAGAGAAACTGTTCACAAGTTTTCAGTTTCTTCTAGAGCGGCTTTGGTAATCATACACTCAACCTCAGTATGCTTCAAATCAAAGTTGATTTCTTTTCCCAAAATAAGTCTTCCAAATGTGGGCACAGCTGTTGTCAAACAAACCAAAATGAATGTGTTTTCAACTCCTTCTAACCATGAGATGCACCACAGAACAAGAACTGAACTGTGTTGGTGTCTGTGGTTGGTGTCTCTTTGACATTTCATCACCGCGTCTGTTAGACAGAAGTTTGGCTTTTTGCCATACTGTTTTGGGTTTTTTAAGGTTATCGGCTTCTCAAGTTTGAGGTGGTTTCACTAAATGTAACACTACGTCTTTTATTAATTCTTTTTGGAAGCCCTTTTAAAGGATCATGGATTTCTTCACCTAATACCTTCTGACATATTACACCACCATACGCCTTCTCAACAGTGCAGTATTTACACTGTAGGTATTCATGAGGGTCTACGGTCTATGGAAAGTAGCAGATTGCATGTGATGGTCTTGTTAAAGAACATAAGTCAACCATGCCACAAAGTTCTGCAAATTGCCTTGCAATGCTATCTCATACCCTGAAAGTCGATTACATTATTGAAGACAGACTTGAAGAATTGCAGACTCGACCCATTTGTTCCCCAGAGCCCCACACGCTGCTTCACTGTAAAATGCGATACCTCTTCATTAATCCTGCTGATTGGAGAGCAGCCCAGTAGGATGTATGCAGTTTGAAAGCTGACTGCACAGCTGAAGTTAGTGTGTGGACATGCACACATCTGTTTTGTTCTGAGTGTGTGTGCATGTGCGTTTACATCTAAGGACGTCTACAGTGTCTGTGTGTGGTTAGTCAAGCATCTGTGCCTCAGAACTCAAAGTCCTCCACCTCAGAGTGTGTATATATGGGTGTGATTTGAACGCCAAAAGACGAGTCTTGCATCCATCTCATGTGACAGCTCCTGACCTTCTAATAATCCCAGAATTTCTCACTATCTCACTCCCCATTACCTCACGTACACATACACACAGACAGCAGGCATGTGACCTGCTGCATCAAAGCCTGCCAGCTCATTCATCTGCAGCTGAATTGACAGACAGGCACACTCAGGTCTCTATCATCGGCTACCGGGCAAAAATCTGTTGTCATTCTATCTGCATTCCTGCTTTAAAGTTCACAGTCCTTCAGTCCATGTTATATCATCTCCTGTGCCTGATTTGGTTTCTGGTTTTGATCAGTCCCCGGAGGAAGACCATTAAGGTCAATTTTGTCATTTTCTTACAGATTTTCTTCAGTTGGGGTCAAGTCTTCTTCGCTGCACAGCAAAAAACATACTTTTTAAAATTATATATCTGCCAGGAAAGTGCTTAACCCTCAAGGCTCTACATGACACCTACAATACAGCTGCAGCAGCAATTTTCATTATATTTCATTATAGATGACAATTTCTGTTACAGTTCAGTCCCAAGCAAAACAGTCTGTCTTCTCTCCCAAGTTTGGCAAATAAAATCAGCTTCAAAGATTCCCTTCCTGAATCATAACTTATGCTTTCCATAGTTAACAAAAAGGAGGACATTTTACCAAGAGATACATCCCTTGTGCCTTAGACAGGTCCATAAAACAAAACAACAAAAAAAATATCCTCACACTATCAAATTCAAGTGCTTCATGCAACAAAGCTGGTCCTGTTACAGTACTTTTACGAGAAAGTAATAAAACTAAAGAACAAAATACAAAAATAATATGGCAGTTAAAGACATTATAAGTGCTGCATCCAGACCTGACAAACATAAAATACAAAAAGAGACTGATCATCAAAACTTTTATCAATATTTGAAAAGCAAATTAAAGATCCAATGTGTAAGAGGAGAGCTCTAATTGCAGGAATGTAATACAGTATTTGTAATTATACTAAGAATGTGTTGCATGTAGTTTAAAAGGTGATTATTATATCTACATTAGGAGACATCTCCACAGAGTCTGATCTGTTTTAACAGTAGTACAGAAGGACACTTGATGCCATTGATCTTAAACACTGAACCTTATCATTTACTTTCAGTATTAAATACAGTAAATACATATAATAAAATAACAATTAACATGTCAAAATATTTTAAAACGATGCCAAATAATGTGCAACTTGAAGTCTCACAACATTTGCTAGTATGTTCTTTGATTCGGTTCCCTTTCAACCCTTTTATTTATTTTTTCAGTGATAGTTTTCCAAATCTCCAGTGAGATTTGCCATTTGATTGTCATATATTTACCCATGAGTATGTAAAGACCACGCTCAGAGCTAAAAGGAGATTGAATATGGAATCTACAGGAGTCCAGGTGATGTTCAACTGTTTCTGGTCCATTGTATCCATATCTAGACAACATTTTACCACAGTTCATTAATGTTAAAGATACTAATTTATAGACTATATATGGTTGGTGAACAGATAAATAATAATGTAGTGACCATATTTGGTGTCAGAGCTCAGCTAATGCTAAGTGCTAACCTACTGACTGTAACATTAAACTCCATCAAACACTGCATGACAACATAATTTAACAATCTTGTTAATAGAACCCCTGTCTGTCAGGAAAGAAAAATTATTTTATCAACTTAACCAAAACTGTGAAAATCCAACTTGGCGGGTGAGTGAGCTGTCATACAGACCTGTCAATCAAAGTCTGGCAGACCATAAGGCCTTCTATTTGACCATAGATCAGATTAACAAAGGAAAAACTTTAACACAGACATTAGATCACTTATTAGAGAGTCCAAATAAAACATGGAACTCCAATAATTCCTGGGGATATATTGGATATGTTTCAGAGAGCAGTCCATTGTAATTCCAAGGAAACCATAATTTTTGGAGTCACTACAGCGAGAGTAAAACCCCTTTAAGAAACTCCTGCAGTGGCTTCAGTTTGGAGCTGAGATCCTTTGCTCTTTGGATCATAGCACGTTCCAATACAGTTAGAACACAATTTCTTGTATTCACATATTACTTCTGCTGCCCCCAAGTGGCCACAAAATCTGTTATTATCAGCTATTACATCACAGTGTTCACATGACGTTTAATTCGATGCCCAGATAAGTTTTAGCCTGGTCTTAAAAATAGCCTGAAAGGGTGAAAGGTGTTTCTCTGAAATCAGTCACCATTGGTCAATTCACAAAGGTATTTTAAACAAGTCCATGGGATATTTTCATACTAAAAAGTTATGATACTTTAATAGTATCCTAGAGTTAAAGTCAGTGTTTCCATGGTAACAGTCATGGTAACCAGTGTCACCAACTGACAAAAAGAAAAAAAAAAAAGCATGGGCCATACTCAATATTTTGGTGAGAACATTCTGGAAAATGCAAACTGAAGAGAAGAGTTTTAAGAGGAATTAGAAATATACTGCCGTGTCATCTTCCCTCAACATGAGTATCTTCATTGTGATGAATTGTGAAGTGCGGAGGCTATTTTTTCTCAACTCAGTTCATGAAGCAGACCATGTTCCAAACTGTTCTCTGCTGCTTGCATTAAAAATCTTATCCTGAAAGTGGTATATGGCTGTGTAATGAAAAACATCAGCATAACATTATGCAGAAGAGGATTTTACACAGGCTATAACTCTGGCGGTAGTTGCTACTGCAGAAAGGTGTTACTCTTGTTCTATACGTGAATCTCTGGCTTCAAACCTCCGTCTCCCAGCAGTGTCTGATTTACCGTCTGTTATCTGCAGCTTCCTTTATCTCTCTGAACAATCTGGTTTCACTTGGGCTCCCAGCTCTATTTAAGAGCACTCTGTCAACACAATGAGTGGAGGAGATATTCCTCCCAAGCCAAAGTACCCAAAATTACGTATTGTGTCGTAAAGAAAGAGAAGATCTATTTTGCATGGCTGGTGCTGAAATCTCCTAATTTCTTCAAGATGTTGAGATTCTTTATGGTGCAGATGAAACAAACTTACATCTTCCAAAATTCAGCATATGCTTATGATCACTTATCTCGACTTAAATCTGAAATTTGTGCAACCCCCAGTATTTCTGAATGCGTATAAAGGAACAAAAACTGTTAAACTGTCGTGTTGCAATCCTTGGGAAGTGGTAAGGTTTGTAATCAGTTTCCCCAGGCCTCTGCAGTGGCACAGCAAACAAAGGCAGCTCAAAGATTGGAAGTGAGTGACCCCAACATGGCCAATGTTGTTTACTTTATACAGAGACTGACGGCTGCATACAACCCTGCACTGTGTATACGTGACTGAGGTCACAAAACCCTCAATATGACTGCATAACAAGACAGGACTGCTTCTAATTATCTAATTTCTTCTGCATATTTATGACCTTTCTCAATTTGTCTAAGTTCCCTAATTATATCTCTCTGCACAGCGTTGGGAGGCTTATTATTAAAATATCTCAGTACAGATACAGAATACATGCCCTGAAATGTAATTTGTGATGATTTAAGTGGGATTACATGAGGTGATTAACATATTTTTAATGAACGTGACATTTATACTGTTCACATGTGACAATAATGTAAGAGTCGGTTTAAGTTACTGACACTATTTAAACAATGTCTTGCATTATTATGACATGTAGCAGTGTGAATGAATGTGACATTCACACACTTTCCACTCACAAAAACAGTGTGATTGTTTGTCTGTCAAATTTCTCCTTGACTTTCTATTTCCCGCAACATCAGGATTCAGTGACAACTAGTTGAAAAGGTGAGAACAAAACTGTTTTTAGTGAATGTACAATTTCATTTTGTTTTCTGTTTGTTTCTGAAGTGCACATGAGATTTTTGACTAAAAATGGGGGACCATAAAAAGCAGTTTTCAGCCTGAAACAGCCAAATAAAAATACATTATCAGTAACTGTAATGTAAAATGAATGTTCAATCATGCATGCGACATTGTAACTCCATCCCCTTATGTTGTGTGTGAACAGTTTGGCCACTCTGTTTGTACACAATGACTGTTGATTAGCAAGAATCTGGTGACAATGACAAGTATCATGATACAGTCATATTTCAGTGTTGGCTTGTTTTTGTTTTTTTCAAACCTGCCTTCTTGCACAAGTGGGACTGAAATCTACTTATTTACAAATTGTTTTCATTTCCTAGAAGTTAAAATGAAAAGTGTGTGGTGAAGGTTCATTTGCATGGGTAACACTCACCAGAGATGAGACATAAACAGGATAGCTAATTCCATCATCACTCATTCTGGAACAAAACAGTGGGCCTCAAGCAAGAACGACTCATACTGACAAATTTGTTCTTGCATGTCAATATGAATGATTCAGTAGAATTTGCCTAATGCACCATTTTTAATTAAAAAAATAAAATCATTTTGTGAATTGTTCTTATGGACACAATTTACGAGTGGTCCTGACCTGCTGTAGGAATCATATGCAAATAGTGTCCTATAATTCTAAAGTTTTTACTTAAGGATTGTGTACTTTACTGCTGTCAAGCAATTTTGAGTTTAAAACCCCTTCTACACATCAAAATAATCTACTTGCATTTTGTTTGCGAAGGAGGCAATCATCATTGTTTATGTAGATCATTTACACATTTTTTTGAAGGTATAAGCATTTGCCCACAGTGCAGTCATACAAGCCGGTTGTACCTAAAAGTAACAGAAAGCAAGAGCAAAGCAAAGCCAAACGCTAACTAAAACAAGAGCAACATCATGTTTGACAATCACAGTTTGACCATAAGATGTGTGGAAATTCAAGTATATGGTAATGTAACAAGACATGTTTGGTGTTATCCACCATATGCATAAAATCTGAGTAAATAATAGAACATACTTTATGCGGAAATGTGTGCCACCAGCAACTGAATTTAAATCACATAATTGGAAATTGTATTGTTAAAGTTGGATCATTGCATTGAGAAACTGAATCTGAATGGTATTATTTAACATTGAATTTATTAGTTTGGAACAGAAGTCCAATAAAGTTGAAACTGAATGTAAGATTATGATATTTAATTCAGTTTCTCTGAAACTACATGTGATCCTCACTGAAAATTTAACTGTATATTTTCACATTCAGTTCTCATAATTCAAATAAAGTTTGTCAGAAATTAATTTCAATTTATTTGTGACAGACATCTGGGTAGTTAAGGGAGAACAATCGAGTGCAGATACATAGGATTCCTCTTTGGCTAATCCATCGTTAAGTGCGCTAGTCTGTGAGTGAAGCGCTTCTTCAAGGTGGGTGTCAACAAATGACCACTATGTTATGTACTCAAAAATGTAGGTGCTGATCAGCTGATAAGGAGTCCTTTGTATCTGCGCTCGATTGCTCTTCCTTAATTACCCGGTTGTCTGTCACAAGTAAATTAAAAATTGAATTCTGAGAACTGAATTTAAATGTGAGAACTGAATGTGAAAATATATAGAGTTGAATGTTCAGTGAGGATCAAATATAGTTTCAATGAAACTGAATTAAATTTCATAATCTTACATTCAGTTTCAAGTTTATTTGACTAATAAATTCAATTTCAAATTATACTATTCAGATTCAGTTTTTCTGTGCAATGATTCAAATTAAACAATACAAATTCAGTTTCTGGTGGCACATATTTCATCCCATAATACTTCCCCGCTTCCTATTTTAGAACAATAGGATTTTGATTGGCATTTATCACAGTCGCTAGAATGCCAGCAACAAAGAATGAACCCATCAGTAAAACAATAATTCTATAGAGGTGTTATTTCTATATTTAATCTATTAACTTCAAGTATGGAACACTATTTTGATTGCCACATCTTTAATCTGTAAATAAACACAGGTCCTTAAATTGTGTATAAATGTTGTGTTCCTCCCCATCATACTGTATTGTCTCTGTAGATGGATCTAGAGGCTGGCGTCCACTGTCTGTTGTAGTTCAAGTGATTTATACTCAGATGATAACCCCAAAAATCCACAGCAAGCATTATGGCCTCTTTAAAAATATCTTCCACTCCTCAGAGATATAGGGGAATGTGCATTACAACCACAGTCTATCCCATCAATCCCAAAGCAGCAGAGGGAACACCCATGATGTACTCCCACAAATGTTTACTGGGCTCTAATCCTTCATGTTGTTCAAACCAGTCAGACGCTGCTGCACAAGTCATTACATGTAATTGCTTTGGTTTGTGAGTTAACTCAAAGACTCAAAGCAAACAATCGTTGAAATGCTCACTTCCAGAGAGCCTACACTCTTGTAACCCAGTGTAATTACTGGATGTTGATGCGATCCTGTACATGTGACAGTGGTTGACAGCCAGCATGGAAGGTGTTGTTCGCAGAGCATCCGTGTTCATCCATGTTCGGCCACGGTGCCCTGCCTTCCCCTCTGCCTCTGACTCACACTCTCTACACTGTTGCCAGGGCTACCATTTATTAATACTGGTCCATAACTTTGAACCTCATCACTAAGCTACAGTACAGCATGGTCGATAGCTGACACGTGAACAAACCCCTTAAACTGGCACGCAGAGACACACACAGACACATCCAAACACCTACACACACATGGCTTTGTGTACAGCTGATATAGATTGTGAATGGGTGTACTTATAATGGAAAGAAGGTTTTGGAGAACAGGGTGTTCACTGAGACTGGAGAGAGAATCTAAAGAAGAAATAAGCTGAACACTAGTGACCCCTTGTGGTCATAAGTGAGAATGCCTTTCAGAATCATCTTCCAATGCTCAAAATGCTCATTATTTAACAAAATATTTGCCCAAACACAGCTTTATCAGAGACCACCTCCTGTGAATGACTCATCCACAAGATAAATAGACAGTTTAATGTATATGTAAGTGTGAGGGAACGCTTTTTAACTCAGATAAACTCATATTGAAAGATTTTGATAACAGACAGCTGACAATGAAAGATATTAATTTCATTTTATTGTTTATTTCAAGGTTATGCACTCCATGTACAATACTTGTTATAAACATTTCACTATATATACACACAGATATACATAGAGAATTTGTTGTAAACACTACATACATAGATAATTTTACATACACTAATGCAAAGAGAAATATACATAGAGACTTCGGTTGAAAACATGTGTACACAATATACATAAGATATGAATATATACAGCAATTCACTATTAATTTACAACCCTAGTAGCCTGAAAGGAAGTGAGAAGAAGTAGAACTTATTTACTTCCACCCTCAGTTTCACTTCTAAAACTTAACTTGTATGGTTACATTTATGTCAAAGAAATTAGTTGTAAAAATGCATTAGTACACCAAAACTAACTTTAACAGAATGTACAGAACACAAATGTACCATATAAAAATAAAAATACTAATTATACACAACAGATTATAGGCAACGAAATGAATATGTAGGACCAAAAAAAAAATACATATATACACACACACACACACACACACACACACACACATATATATATGTATGTGTGTGTGTGTGTGTGTATGTCTAATAGACAGTGTCAATAAATAAAGTAAAAATTAAATGAAAATCAA
>JAPTGZ010000002.1:17563828-17581257 GCA_029814645.1 Fowleria isostigma
TGTTTTTTTTTTTTTTTTTTTTGTATGGAGGGCGAGAAGGCAGAGATCGGCAGGAGGAGAGACGTCTCAGGAAGATCAGCTGTGGTGTGATTTACAGGAGGAGGTGCACAAGCTCACAGGCAGGATAACTAACACTGATCACACATATCTTAAAAAAAAAACAAAACATGCTGCTTATCTGTCCTCCTCACTCATCAGCTAAGAGGATTTCAGTACATTTATACCTGCAAAAACTATGTACAATTTAACAATGGCTATGCTTAGTTTTTGCTTTATTTAGTTTAACTCAGTGATTCCCAACGTGAGGATCTGAAACCCATAAAATAATGAAGCGTTAAAACTATCTGAGGGCTCCTGGTTTTCATTTCATTCTATCGATACAGAGATAATAGTTTAGTTGTTCTAGTCCACAAGTGAAGTCCATATTTCATCTTTCATTTACTGGCCTTAACTAGATCAGTGACAACAATATTAACCCTATAAATCCATTTGTATCATATTTGCTACACCAGGTTCTGAGACCTTTATTTTATCAACAAGATCAATACTTTCCTTAAAAACTGGTTGTATATGACTTAATATGTGTTTTCTGTCCTCTGGTGGATCATCATTCCACTGCAGCCGGTGGAAAAGCTCTTTTTTTGTTGCCCTTTTCAATATGGCTGCCAAAGCTGCACAATATATCGTTTGAGCATCATCATCGCACTGTATGTGTGCGCATTAGTCACATCACAGATCCTGCAATGTAGGCGGTAAATGAACTCAATGTGTTCTCATGTAATTTCAAGGGTGCCTGACACACACTAGCTGGGTTTCCATTACCCTCAGAAATGCGCAAAATGCCAACTGCGCAATAGAAAACTGGCAATGGAAACACAGAAATGTCGCAATAACTGTCAAAGATTGAAAAAAAAGTTTTTACGCTTAAGTTCTTGAGACGTTTTGACATAGAAGTATTGCGCAAAACTGTCATAAAAACACATTTTGCGCATCTTCGCTAGTCACAGGCATGACAAGTCCGGTGCCGCTAGAAGTTTAATTACATCATCATTAAACGTTGCCTGGGTCATTCGGAAATTCTGGATCCACAACTTGTTGGTAAATTCTGTACAGTTCTCTCCCAGAAATCCATTTTGTGTGGACGCTGTCAAGGAGTTTGCCTTGGGACGCGCCTGCAGAGTGCTGTGAGATACACACAGACGCACCACTCTCTCTCTCTGCGAGAACTGCAAAATATCGCGAGACGGGTAGATGGGACTTCACTAGACTCAGGCATCAGAACCAAACACTCTTCAATAGAAACACCTACAAGTACTTTGTCAAAATTGTAGAAATATCGCTTTTATTTTGCGCAAAACTGTAATAGAAACCCAGCTACTGTGTGCATCAATCACAATCGTTCTTAATCAGTTTGGAGTGAGTCGCTGGTAACAACATTGAAAAATGAGCAACGAACAACAAAAAAATCACAGAAAATACTTTGTTGCCAAAAAGAAAAGCAACATCATTTATCTGGCTATAAGAAGGATGATACTGAAACGTGTTCTGTGTCGACAATGCCTTGTAATTGTTGTCACAACGAGAGGTAACACAACTTTTTAACCACTTACATCGGTACCATACATCTATTATATCCTCCTGAGTAATTTTCATATTGCAAATACATATAAAAATCGCATTGTCAGTTTTTTCCAATATATACAGCCCTAATGGCTAGCATGAAATTGTCCAATGTACATTTTGCAGGAAAGTCTTTGGGATTTTTCAAAAAGTTACATTAACAACATTTATATTGTTAAATGGTTGAAAATTTTAAATACTAAAAAATATTGAAACTATAGTGCCATTCAAGGCAAATAAAAAGGCTGTAAAAAGTTTTATGTAAAAAAAAAACGACCTGAAATGTTTTTTATTTTCAAAATGTGACTGATCAAATTTATTTTTGTATCTAAAATTGCTGTTTTTATGAGCAAAAAGTTGCCATAAGCAAAAAATGATAGGGTGAGATTTTTTGTTTGAATTTTATTAAAGGTCTAATACACATTTCAGTTCCTAAAAATGTGATTGTTGTGGCTAGTTGTTAATGGCTCAGGTTTTACAGGGTTAAATATAAGTTCACTTCGTCTTTTCTGGATTGTTCTTAAAGGTTCAAAACCTAGACCTGAGTGCAGATGTACTGAACATCACTTGTCACAGATTCTAGATCCTATGGAGGCCCATTTCAGTTACTGTGATGACAAAAAAAGACCCTGTAAGTCAAAACTATGAGTTAATATCTGATAATAATGATCTCGAAGCTTGAAATAATGAGAAATTTTCTTGTATCTAAAATGTCACATAGTATCTTAGGATGATAATTGCTTTTTGAAGTATCTAATTCTTTTATTATTTTTTTATCTGCAGATACTAAGGCAAAATTTCAAGAGCATTTTTGTAGCTGAAAGTCTGAAACAAGGTTTAAGTTACATTGGATGTATTTGGTCTAGTTAGTTTTACCTCCATATGACGCTGACATCATCATCTATGTATGCTGTTGCCAAATTGCTTCATTTTTAAGCTTGTTTTTTGTTTTTTGCTACAATAGCTTTGTGTAATTTCCTGAGATTGATCTGAAAGTGTCATAAGTACCTGGGATAGGCTCCTAGTGAGGATAAAGCGGGTTCAGATAATGAATGAATGAATCTATGAATTTTCTGAAAGTCTGAATTATCCAAAAAGTGTGACAAAAAATGCTGGTAACAATGCACTCAAATTATGTTTTTTGTTTGAGGTGTTCTTTGAATGGCGACATATATGCACATAAAAGAGTATTATTTCTTGACTATCCAAAAGTGTGACACGAACCACCTCTGTTTGATCCAGTGGAGGGTTAATACCTGTGAATTCGCTTCAGACTAAATTTAATCGTCTAAAAATTCAGACCAAATGAGCAGTCAAAGTGTCCTGAAACATTATTCTGATTTACAACATTTTTTTTCTCAAACACAGTCAAGGAAATTGGCTTTCATAATTGCTAAAATGTGATTTATCCTTCTTTTTAAATACTGCCTGGAGAAAAAAAAAAACAAAACATAAATTAACCACAAAAACCCATCACGATTAGTTAATTCTGCATGTTTTGTCTATAAATTTCTCATCTCTGTATCTTAAGATCATCGAAAATGATGGAAATCTCAATGATTTTTTAGTTTTAAATACAGGTTGGACTTAAGACCTAATTCTCCTAAGTCTAATTATTACATACATGTCACATAGGCACCATCTTCAGTACAAATCCTGCTCTGTCCACCTTTGTTTGCAGTCGTTTCAGTCATTACACTACACATAAAACACTAGTCGAGGGTTTAGATCCACAGGTGGGGAACCGCTGGACTAAACAGTGTATGAATGTTGGCATTTCTCATTTAACACTGTGTTTATAGTACACTATATCTTCTCTGTTGGTTGACCTCAGCTGCATCTTAAAGTGCAACTGTTGAGATAAGGCACTGTTACTAGTGTCTGCCATCATCAGAAGTCAGGCCTTTACTCACACACTCAACACTTGTACTGTGCGTGAAGCGATTTCAGCTGTCGTCGCATTACATCCTCAACGGTATAAAAACGGAAGGACAGGCGTCGTCTGGATCAGATCACTTATTCTAAAAAAGATGCACATATCAACAGTACTGAATGCAGCAATAACAGAATAAAAGGTAGATTTTTACTTGCCTGGAAGGAGCCTTTAGGACCTTTCTACAGCTGGGTGTCGTTCAATACCAAAACCATGGCATTCTTACCTTCCACGTAAATCCATTAAATCAAAAAGACATGAGGACATTGGTTTTACACAGATGATTTTCTGTGCAAAAACACATTGTTACAAATCTTTTGTAACTATGAGAAGTGTGAAAATTGTTTCGGTTCCTTGTGAGACTAGGTTATTATTAGGAAATAATGTGTGTTACACTACATTACACAGCTGATAACCAGCCTTTCTTTCTACAATCAGATTCAGAACAAGGTATTTTTTGCTACTCAACAGTATCCAAGCATAAAAGTATTGAAGTCCGGTACCCAGCTCTAGATAATACAGCTTAACATTTTCGTGTCCTCCCCCTGCCTGGACATCATTGTGTACTCAGATGTAACCCTTCTACTCACAAAGAGCTGCTTATTCATCCCTCTTACGATTTGCATAGGGCATGTTATATGTGCACAACAAAAACTGACTACGTATGAAGTTTTACACATGTCCAGATGTAATATTGTCTTTGCCAGACAATTGATAAGAGTATATTTGCACTGGCCTCTCACAATAAATGTCATTATGCCATTTTGAATAAACAAAAAAGTAGTACTGATAATCAGAGAGAGCCCACAGGTGAGGTTTCTCTGCGGTTTCCCCACCAGTGTGTTCCCCTGTGGGTCTTTTCCATGCAGTGTTCAGGACACAGAGGAATCTGCTGACTTCCCACTAAGTCACCCTCCTCCCTCAGGAGTAAATGTCAATCAAACAGCTCTGCGGCTGCAGGAGATGAGAGGAGGGAAGAGGGGGAGCTGCTGCAGTAACTCTGCTCCTCTGGTGGAATGTAGGGCAGGAGTCAACGGATAACTGAGTCACCCGCGCAGTAATCAGACATTGATTGTTAACGTTTCATTTCCTGACCGTGCAGGATGCTGAGGGAGGGCCCGAGGACAGGAGCCGCCCCCTCATGCAGCTAATGGGTCTTGTCCTTGGCGATGGATGTCTCTGCATCAGTCTCGGGAGAAGCCAGGGGCGGGACCTTGGTAGCGGGGGGAAGCTCCTCTTTGGGGGAAGGGCTTTTCTCTGCTGAGGCAGCGATACTCGGCTTGGCATCATCAGGTGTGTGCTCATTAGGGATGAGTGGAGCTGTGGGTTTCTGTAGGCAGAGGATAGCATGCTGGGAAAAAAAAATGCAAATGTAGGGTGAGACACATGAAAACACAGCAATGAGCTTATAAAAATAAAGCACCAAATCTAGTCACTTCCATTTGTAGTAATAATGTATACAGGACTAGACTGTCAGAAGTACATAATCTGATCCTAATCATGTTGTTCTTTTTTAACAAAATCATTATAAGTATCTATATTTGCCTGCATAAAAACAGCGGAATGAAACTGATAAAAAAAGAAATTAATGAAATAAGTCGTATTCCAGCACATTGTCCACATGGTTTTCCACTTTGCAATATTCAACTGATCTGAACAAAAACATAGGTTTTTAATGTGTTCCAGCATTCGTTGTCATTCTTCATTTTGTATAATGCACCAGGTGTTATTTTTGCTGGTTAATTTCAGTGCTGATTTCAAGTTTTTCTATGGCTGATGGATTATAGTTGTTTGGTCAGAAAAAGGTGAAAAATGCTAATTAGTATTTTGAAAAGCTCAAGATTATGTCTGCTAATGTGTTTGGTCCACAACACAAAGATATTTATTTTAGTGTCACTAGAAAAAATCTGAAAAGTAGTTGACTGGTAGTTGAAATTAATGGTAGGTGGCTAACAAATCAGTGGTCACAGTTCTAATACAGTGTGTACATGAATAAACTATATGACAGTAATGGTATAAAATAAACAGAAAGATGATCAGATCAGTTCTAAATTAATTTATTGATAGATTTATGTGAGATTTGAAATTATTTAACTTCCTCAAAAATAATTGTGGAAAAAAAATTGTTTAAATAGTACTATTAAAAACAATTATACAAAAAAATACTGTTACAATATGTATTTTCAGTCTCATACCAATTAGAAAAGTGTGTTTCACTCACTCCTCTGTTATGCTTCCTGACATTATCTGTTAGGATTAACTCATAAAGACCCAAATGTGCAATGACAATAAAGCCTTTATTCAATTCCAATTCAATTCAGTTCAATACATCAAAACCAAAAATCATCTACTGATCGAAAATGTTTAATACCTGTTGATCCATTAATCCTATTATACAGGTAAATAAGTGGTGTAAAATACAGTTATTCTTCTTTTCATGGTCATCAGACCCATCATATAACCCATTTAGATGTTCAGAGGCTCCGTAGTTACCATGGAAACAGTCATCTTCTAAAAGATTGATTCACCACTAAAATGACAGTGGATGGAAACACTTATTTTATGTTCAGTTAATGATATATTTACTAGAAAGTCAAGTTTCCTTCAGTTCTCTCTGTTTCTGATATAATAACCCTCAACTTTAATCTGAACTTTTATGAACATCTACATCATCAGTAAATTAAATATTTTATGAAAATATCTGATTTATACTTAAAAATGCAACAAAAAAAAAGAGCATAATACCAGAATACCAGAATAAATGATGATACATCAGTTAAAAAAAGGTTAAAATTAGAGACAATTTTATTTGGGAACTGACAGAAAAGTAGCGCCGGGTCTTTAAGGATTAATTCAATGGTTTACACTGTACATGTGTATCTGCTCTTTGACTCACCGTGGTTTGTGTCACAGTGCCAGATGATGAAGAAGAGGTGGAAGCTGAGGAGGAGGTGGGATCAGTAGACGCAGAACCAGATGAGTCCTCCTGCATCAGTCCTCTTCTGTCCAAGACGCTAGAGAGCCAGACAAAGCAATCAGTCACCAGCTCCATCTGACTCATTATTCACCAGAGGAAAGGGACAAAGCTACAAGTGTAATGTATCACAGATGCTGATAAGAAAGAGGCTACTGATAATAGCACTAAAAAGAAAAAGAAAGGGGGAAAATAAAGTAAAAAATTAAGTTAGAAATCCATTTCCATTCAAGCTGATGTTTTTACTTAACTTATACATGGGTGTTCTTTAACCTATAAAGACCCAAACAACTACTGATTACTAAAATCATCTACTGATTAAACACTTTCATATCTGTTGATTCATTAATCCATGTCAATACATGTAAATAATTGGTGTAAAATGCAGTTTATTATCTTTTCATGGGCATCAGATATGACCCATTTGGACAGTCAAAGGCTCTGTAGTTACCATGGAAACACTGTCATCTTCAGCAGCACTGATTCACCAGTAAAACCCATGGAGTTTGATCAGTGAGCCCATTTACATGCACACCAATACTCCAATTATCATTCAATTTCCGGTTTAGATTATTCAAATGATCGTATAAACAGGATAATCTGCCAGGCTTTATCTGATAAGATGAAATAAGGTATGTTATACATGATGGATTTTTGCTTTACAAATTACACACATAGTAAATTTGCACAGGGTTTAGATCATTGACAACCTCTACAGTTATTAGAGGTCTTCAGATAATACTAGTCCTGTATGAATAGTGTTTTAGAACCATTGTTATCATCTTTAAAAATTAACCTAGGGTACTATTTGGCTTATGCTTTGCACTTGTGTTTCTCCCTTGTTCTATCTGAATCAGGATTCTACAAATATAGTGATCATTTTTGGTTTGTCTGTACATAACAGGAGTGAATGAGCCCCTTTACATGCACATTAAAAATCTGATTATCTGATTTCAATAGTGATCAGATTATTGAAGTGATCATAAAAGTAACATAATGTGATATAATTCATCAGATAAATTGAGAAGTCAGATTAAAACACCTAGATTTCTACCAAATATTCTGATGTCTTCACACATGTATACAAGTTAATGTGATATATTTCATTCTTTTACCTCTGCACAATTAAAAATAGTAGAGAACAGAAGTTACATAGGCAAATGTGAGTGGAAGACAACAGGAAGTTTAAGTCTATCATCCCTACATACATATGAAATCTGATAATGGACTGGAGCATTAAAATCAGGGTTTTTCTATTATCACATTTCTTCAGCTAATTTCTTTGACTCAAGATAAGATAAGATGTTCCTTTATTTTTTGGAATTCAAGTTTTTATTAGACTTTTCAAAGGCTTGGTTCATGGCAAAATATAGTATGTTTCTCCATACAGGAACAAATAGTGTATAATTAACAACAAGATATTCCTTATTAGTCCCACACGGGGGAATTCCAGAATGGCACCATACATGTTTACGTGGTGAAACTGGAGGTGGGAGTAAATAAGGTTCACTTCTTCTTACTCTCTTTTGAGTTACCAGGGTTGTATATTAGTAGTGAATTGCTGTATATATTTATGTATTCGATATATTGTGTACACATAATGTTTACAACTAATGTCTCTATGTATATCTGTGTACACATAATGAGATGTATATGAGTATTGTACATGTATATATAATTAGTATTGTACAAGGGGTACATAAGCTTGAAATAGACTATTAAACTAGTAAGTGCGTGTAAATGCATTATATCTGATTATTACAATTATCCAAATATTCACAGATACTGGACTTTTATGTTCATGTAAACAGGCTCAATGACAGTGGATACACTTGTTTATGTTCAGTTAATGTTCAATTCTGTTGAAAAAGTCAAGCTTCCTCAATTTTTTTGTCAAATTTCATCTAAAAATCTTGATAAACTTCTACATGATCAGTAAAATTACATACATTTATATTAATATTTTCACTAAAAAATGCAAAATACAGAGACTAAAATTATAATAGATAGTGAAAAATTGCTTAACAGTAGGTTTAATAGAGAGGAAAAAAAGTAGTACTGGGTCTTTAAGGGTTAGTTACAGCTGTATGTTCCCGCTGTGTGACTGCTCTATAATTCAGCTCTTTAATGTTATGATCAAATTTCCAAAGTTACCTTGGGTACGTTGGCCCACAGAGCACCTCACAGCAGTTTTTGATGATGTTCTTGTGGCTGTATGGGTTCTGGACTCTGTTTTTCCCCGACCAGGATCCTTTAATCTGAGGAAATCAAAACATACACCCATCAGTGGACCAGAGTGAAGACTTCTCCAACATCCAAACCACATGTAAACCCTTTCCAATCCCTGTTTAACATCCGGACTGGTCTATAGTCTTACAGCAGCACACTTCTCCGTAGGGTTTCCCTGGGCTTATACCTTATTCAAAAGCATATTTCCATTTTTAGATTCCATTCCCGCAGGCCTTGCTTTGACCTACTAAAATCTTTTTGGGATTTAATGATTCCTGGTTTAATGGGGAATCTGTGTGCCGACGGGTACGAACAGACACAGAAACTACATATGAAAACCACTGCAGTGATTCATCGAGGAATCACAGAACTCACACAAAGGGTTCCTCTAGTAATGAATAAATTCCTCCAGCACTACAGTATGTACAGTCGTCTGCTTTGTATACCAGTGAACAGAAAGAGAAATCATTTTTGTATTCTGTATCTCATGAAAAGGTTATATTTTAGAGATATATGGTGCTACAAAAGTATAATGATCTAATAGAATATGATGCATTAGATTAAACAGTGTATAAAATAGTTCATACGAGCTCAACCATAAACATCTGCGGCAATAAAATGTAATATACACATTAATGCAGCAGTATAAGGAATCCAAAAACATCATATATAACACTGACACTGAACATTTAACTGCACAATAGCTGCTTTGTCTTTTCTTCATTTTAGTACATTATGATTAATACCTGCACACTGTACTTTCCTTTGCAGAACTTATTTAGTGGTGTGCTATTAGGAAAGAACCTGATGTATTTTCTACACAACTGATGAACTAATCTCACCCAAACAAAACTGATGGTATTAAATCACTTCTAACACTGAGGAGCTCTTCTCTCCACAGTTATAATTAATATTTTGTGTTTAAAAGTGGAGCAGAGGCCTTGAAAATCACAATAATGGTTATTGTTATTGCTTATGTAATAGGTTTGACTAAGAGAACAATGAACTGAAGACTCTTTGTGATGTAGAAGTAAAGCATATTTGAAAGATTGTGCCATCACTAAACTTAAAAAACACACAACCTAATCAACACTGAAGTGAACTGAGGCAACCAGACCATCTAGTGAAAACTACCAATGATAATCACAGCAGCTGCATATTTCAACACTATTTCCACACAATTTGATGTTTGACTGGTGTTCGTTTAACAACATCTTGTAGCTATAGCCACCTCTTGTGTGAGTGTATATCAGTATTATATCAGAAATCACAACATTTGACAGTAAAAATTTTTGTGCACTCATGTTAAATCTCCCCTGAACTTTTTTTTGTCTGCAAAGCTTTGACGTAAAACTGCAAAACAGAGTGTATTTTTATGCATCCAAGGGTTCAGGGCCAATAAATGGCTCCTCTTCTTCATTATGTGTACTGTTGTTGAATAAAGAAACTATCCTTAGACCTATAGTGCACTACAATGAACAGAAAGAGAAAAATAAAGTGTAAATTTTAATTATTTATGTGATGATTAAGGGTCAGTTAAAATGTGAATATGTCTGCTAATAAATACAATAAAAACCAACTAAAATAATTTGAATAGAACAAACATAGTAACAGTAAAGTGTTTACATTAATGCAGTGCTTCTTAAACTGTGAGCATGAAGGCTTGCCAGGGGGTTATGGGGGTTTGGGGGATCACTCCTGGGTGTATTTTTTTTTTCTCCAGGTTAGAACATGTATCGAATGGAACTAATGTTTTAGTGTTGGGGCACCCCTGACTCATTTTAGGGACATACAACAAACAAATCTACTGCCATGGTGATCTGTCACTAGACTAGACAAAGAGTTTAAGTTTAGAGAACAGATAAGGATTGGACTGGAAAAGAAAAATGTGACATGTTTCTGTTTTTGCAAAGTTTGTACAGTTCTGAGATGTGCAGGCTCACTGAACTACTGATATTAAAATGTTCATCTTTGATACCACAAAGTGTTTGTTGTTCTAAAAAAAGTAACTTTATTGTCATGGTTGTAAGATATTTGTGCATTTCCTATTTTTATTGAAAAATATCATCTCAGGGAGCAGTGTGGTTGAGTTCAGTTGTATTTTTCAAGCAAAAATCTAAGTTATTTTTAATCTGCATAACACATTAATCAAGGAAAAGCAAAAAGTATTGTTACAATACTGGTGTTTCTTTCAATTAAAGTTATACTTGCACCACTGTTACAATGTTGTTGGGGTTGAGGGGGGGGGCTAAAGATTTTTCACCCTCCAAGGGGGGGCAACAGAAAAAGACTGAAAACCACTGCATTAAAGTAACTTGTAGAATCAATGTGAAAACTAATAACTATCCAACTGCATTAATCACATCCAACACTGTTGAACTGGCATCTCTAAAAATAAAAACCCTTCATTAAGTCACAGCTAAGCCAACATGTTTTCATTCTGTTTTTGAGTCTTCACACAGACATAAAATGTAATGTAGACAAATGCCTGATGGTAAAACTCATCAATCCATTATATGACATGTGGACATAAGCCCTGACACGTTAATTCAATCATTAAAAACTGCATCAAAAGTATGTTAACAAGACAGTAACGCAACTATAATTAATTAACTCAAATACATAAAGGGGATGAGCTATTAAAACCTAAATTCTTCCAGAATAAGATAAGATATTCCTATATTAGTCCCACTAGGGGAAATTCCAGATTTACAGCAGCAAGATTCTAGTACAAAGCACACAAGAGCAAAAAGGAGCAAAATCAATATAAATACAAATTTAAAAAATCTATAAATAATTCTATAAATACTATATACCATTATGCAAATGGTGATGAAGGATGGGGAGATACTCATATGTACACTTATACACACATAATTATATATATAGACATGTATATACATTATACACATGAATACAGATTATTGCACTGTTGATTGGATGGTTTATTGCACAGTCATTGTTTTTTTAAGTTGATTTGACTGATTTTTTTTTTAACTTCTTCAACACTTTTTAATGCTTTTGGCCCAGTGCTGCACTTCCTCTCTATTTCATTTTAAAAGTAATTTGTAGTTTCCTCTGATGCAGCAGTGTAACCTCACTTTGTGCACTCGGTGACCCTGAGGCACTGGAGTAAAGCTGAAGAGCATAAGGGGGAAAGGAAAAGATTTATTTTAGTTGCTGGAGATATAGGTCAACATTCTGCCCCAAGGTGCGTCTGTACTGCGTGGTGTTGCAGACACAGCTGACAGAGCATGCATCTTCCTATGGGACTCCAGAGCTGCAACAAAACTCAAGGTGCCTTCTGTTGCGCCCTTTTTCCACCATTTTAATCACAATGTTTTCCCCTTTTTTCTGTCTCACCCACTCTCACTCTCCCACTCCCCCCCTCCCTCTCTGCCATAGCAGTATTTTTGGCGTGGTGCCCGGTCCCTGCAGGTATCGATGCATCTATTATTAGGCCAATCACAGATATTGAAGCGGCTGGGCTGACAGCCATTGTTTCAACTTCTGGAGCAACATTATACTGTAGGTGCACATTGCAGAGCTTCATTACTGATTAAATGAAAAAAAAAAAAAAAAAAAAAAGGAGGCCAAGCATCCCAGAGGAAAGAAAACGGAGGAATAATAAATTAATCATTACAACAAAGTATGAGTGCACGCAGTAGCTTTCAGCCATCTACAGCCTCCCACCGCCACCGCCGCCGCTGCTTCTCTGCTTCATGTCAGAGCTTCTGCAGTCAGATCTAGGCTAACAAAGCCTCAAATAAAGTATACACACTGTTAAAGTAGTATACACAGACACAACATAAATTAATCCCTCTGTGCATTCATGCTCCTGAATCTCCTCCATCTGCTTCACATCAGCCTGAATGCTCGTGTCTGGATGGTGACTAAATAATACGCTCAGGCAATCAATACTTTTTTTCCTCATTTAGCCCTCTTCATCTATTTGAGATACAGACAGCAGCTGGTCTGTTTCATCATCAGCTATATTAAGAAGAGCAGCCATTCATGCAGGTTTTTATATCATCACACCCTTTCGGCCCGCTGAGAGGAATCCAACTGCCGCTATTAGCATTCAAAGTATTACCAGCCAATTTGTCATACGCTCACACTCTGCAGAATAAAACTGCTCCTGCTGGTCTCAGTGCAAGTGAACTGGATAAAAATAGGGTGAGTTAATTGCTAAAATGCAGATGAGCAGATCTGGCAAATACCGTGAACACTCCTCTCATTTATGTAAATTCAGATCTACTTAAAGGTACAATATATAAAATTCAGGAAATGCTTAAAGTTGCAGTATTTGATAGTTGTTTTTTTTTAGTGGTACTGGGCAATATTTCAGCATATTAATGATATGACGCTGCATTTCTGCATTTAGTCGTTAACTGTGTTGTCTTTTCAGGCTGTAGAACATCTAGCCTGTGATGCAGATTTTCAGCTGACCAGTTGTTTTCAGGCAAGTAGATGGTTTAAATATGACTTTAACCCTTTTTTTGTCCATGTGTGTATGTGAGACAATAGTTTCACAGCTTTATACACCCCCTCCCCCCAAAAAAACCAACAAAAGTGTCAAACACAGAGGCCATTCCATAATTAAATTTAAAAAATGCATCTGAAAAAACTGTTGCATCATGTAGTCAATTATTTAATTTTAAAAAGCTAAAACCTGTACTTTCCTGGGTCTCAAGAGGTTAAATATCTTCTGAATAAAACCAGATTAAAAAAGAAAAAATCAAAATACGTTTAAATTTAGCCCAATTTTGAGTAATAAATTAAATGTAAAAAAAAAAATCTAGAAACTACTTTTTTTCATAATTCATGCATGAAAGGGTTAAAAAAAAAGCTACAATTACCAAATACTGATTAAAACAAAATATAAATCGGAATCTACTGCTCTATTCCATTTCTCAACAAAGTTTGGAAAAGTGGCATCACTTGTCCATGACATTAGGTCATTGACATGTAAATTTCATCTTTTGTTTTGGACTGAGAGAGATGGGCAGCTGTGGCGTAGTTGGTGGAGCAGGTCGTCCAGTGATCAAAGGGTTGGCGGTTTGAATCCCACCTCCAACTGTAGACATGTTGAAGTGTCCTTGGGCAAGACACTGAACCTTAAATTGCTCCCAGTGAGGCCTGATAGTGCCTTGCACAGCAGCATCCACTCATTGGTGTATGAAGGCGTGTGAATGGGTGAATGTGAGGCTTTGTAAAGCACTTTGAACACCATGAAAATGTAGAAAACAGCTATATACCGGAAAGTTCAGACCATTTGCCATGAGCTGCAAAATGAAGGTGTGCATTTTCACATAGGCCTACTGGAGTTTTTTCTCCTTAATTTCAGTTCCTTTGGCTGTAAATGGTGTTTCTCATCTCTACCACTAATCTTATTCAAAACACTACAAACATAGTAGCTAGTGGACAATGTTGTGAAAGAGCATGGAATCATGGGAGATTTCTTCACCATCACTGCTGATTAAAATCCATGATGCGATTTATGCGTAGATAAAGGTTCATGGTTAACTTACTTTAATATCCCATAGGTAAATCTGATTCCTGCATTTTGCCCATTCTAATAAACCTAGCTATTAGCATTAGCAATTAGCAATTAGCATTATTAGCATAAGCACAGTGGGATGAGATACCCCTGACAGGCCAAAGTGAAACTGGTTGGTGCACTAATTTGGTTCAAGAATTATGCTAGATTTGAAGATTTTTTAAAAATGTGACATTAGTTTTTTAGATATTTTATCTAAAAATGTATCAGTAAATTTCTGTGGTCATAAAGTGACCTGCAGTCTGTTGCTCACACTGGGATCATGTGTTTACATACAGTTTGTGTTGTTGACACAGTCAGCAGTGAGTGTACATGTCTGATCTTTTCCTGGAATTTGCAACCCACATCCTCTACACAGAAATAAATCTACAGGCTGATGCCATGAATGTAGGCAGAGGAAATTCCTCTTTTTTTAGATGTGTTACAATCCATTCATCCAGTGCATATAAAAAAAGCAATTAATAGATCAGTAGTAAATTTCTTGTTATTGATAAAGTAATGCACCATACACTGGATCTTAGACATAAACAGTCTATCCTGCATTATAGTTTAGCTTTTTCTACACAGTTAATGCTTTCTCTTTTATTTGAGTTGAGTTTTGTCTGCTCTAGTTTACAAAATAATAGCCTTGTTAAACAAGCTCACAGTTTGCCAGCCCTCTGTCCTTCAGCCCTGAACAAAGCAGTGCTGTTGTCAGGGAAACAGCTCCGTGGACTTAGAAATTGTCATGTTTACATCCAAGACAAGCATGTTTTTCCTTCCAGCCATGTGAAGCCATACTGGTTGTTGGCCACATTAAAGACCCATTCCCAAACAAATGTACTTCATAATCACTGGACCAACTACAACAACTGTAACTCGGTTATTTCAGAGTGTTTTAAAGTCTTATTATGACACCACACCAGGTAAATAAAATACATGTACTGGGTCACTTTGAGAGACAGTGTTATCAGGAAATAAAATGAGAGTGTGCTGTTGTAAATTGAATAAAGACAGTGTGAAACCTAAACCAACTAGATTCATGATAATTCAGACAAATAGTAACTGCTTGGCCCATTTTCTATTATGGGAGAGTTCAGTGCGTTCTTTGGAGTTATTCTTGATCATCCTGTTCTTTTTTTTTTATCATTTTATATATATTTCTCTTACCTCCATAAGTATTAAGCCCATTTGTTTTTGCTTAACCAGATATTCTGAGCAATGATTAATTATACGAGTGCATAAGTACTTTTGTTTGGATTTATTCTTTTAGACTAGTTTTAGCTCCATTTTTATCTCTCTGCCATCTTTGAACCGAAGGGGTATCATTTTGTCATCCATCCATCCATCCATCCATCCATCCATCCATCCATCCATCCATCCATCCATCTGTCTTTACATTTAACAATGTAATGGCATCATCTGTAGAATGCACTAAGATTTCGGCACCAAATGTATGCAAAGACAATCTAATGTAAATTATAGGGCAGTAACTTTCAACAGAATCTTACACTATATTTGGCTTAGGGGGTATTAAAAATGCACAGCACGTTATATCTATATTTTGTTTTGGCTTGGGGTATAATAGTTTATTTTGGTGTTCATTTTTTAGATATGTGATGGAAATACATGATTTATAAAAACTGAAAAGTGCAGATAGAAAGTCCCCCAATGACAATTCTAATATTATTTACAAAACCAAGAAAAACTTAAGATTGCATCATTTGTATCTGTAGTTTTAATTTTCATTATAATTCTATCAGTAATTGCTCTTATTTTAGTGACTTCAAATGGTACTCTATATTTTAAGGAGTTTAACGTGTTTTATTGAACTGTCATTTGTTTGTTTTCGCTGTTATCACCAGTAAATATCTGTGATCTGAGCGTAACAGGTGAACATCTTTACATGAAGGTGATGCACTTACGTCCTCATTGGTGGTCTGGTTCAGAGAGATGAGGTAGGTGTGGAAGCCGGTCAGTCCCACCACCGACCACAGGGTGAAGAAACACACCAACACCTCCAGCACAGTGAGCATGAGTTAAGAAAACAGCAACAGATGCTTTCTGCCTGACACATGGTTACTACTCAAACAGTGAACAGAAGGCGACGACGTGATTATATAACATCATTAAAGTCATGGGCAAACGGTAAAAGGAGCTGATACAGAGAATCAGGACAGAGACGGAAGGTTCTTATTGATTTTACTTTACGAATGATGTGTATGAAGTTTTACTTGAGCTCTAGATGTTCGATTACAGCCAATAAGAAAGTGTCTTTGGTGTGTTCAGTTTTCTATTTGTGAAAGGATATGTTCCAGGGGTTTCTTTTAAAGTGTTAAGAAAGCCGTTATCCACCGAGCCTGTGAACAGAGACACAAAGAGAGAAAGGCTTAGAAACAAAGACGGGGATTTATTTTATAAATATCCTGCTGTTTCTTTATTCATTTTCAGACACAAAAAAAGACACAACTCTTGCACATTACAGCAGAATTAAGATAACATGTCTGGAGTTAATTATTCTGACTAGAAACACTGTCTTCCTCCAGTCCTCCTACCCACTGTGTTGTAGAACAAGGAGGTATGTGTATGAAAAACTGAAATGAAACAAAACGTCAAATACTTGGGCAGTGGCACCATAATCCAATATAAGCTTTGACTATAACACAAATACACTGTACACTTGGTCACTTTCTGAGACTTTGTATGCATAGTTGTATGTCTAAATTCCTAGGTGTCTACATGCATCACTCATCACTAGTCAGTTGTGCTTATTGTGACAGTGGCGTGTTTAGGGAGTGGCAAAGGGTGGCACGGACCACCCCAGAAATCTGATTGGCCACCCCAGGTACCACCCCAAAAAATGATGGGCTGTATGTCCAGTCAAAGGCGGGTCATGATGCTGTGAATGTAAACTGCTCTCGTTTGGAGGTGCAGTTCCACCTTTAACCTGAGGGGCAGTAATGCAGTCTGGCAAAATGACAGGAAGAAGAAGAACTTTTGATTGACAGGAGCACCTTTCATCCCAAAGCGGCAACATCCCATCTTGTACTGGAAGATAAAACTTCATGTATTGGTGAGTGACTGCACTTACTGTGCCTATGATGAAAAGCTTTATTGGTAGTAAACTAAAAAAA
>JAPTGZ010000002.1:17632290-17647256 GCA_029814645.1 Fowleria isostigma
ATGGTTAAAGTTAAGGGTTAAAGGTGGATGTTTGGGTCTTTATGGTTAAAGTTAAGGGTTAAAGGTGGATGTTTGGGACTTTATGGGTTAAAGTTAAGGGTTACAGGTGGATGTTTGGGTCTAAGGGTTAAAGGTGGTTTGGGACTTTATGGGTTAAAGTTGGATGTTTGGGCCTTTATGGGTTAAAGTTGAGGGTAGATGTTTGGGTTAATGATAATATAGCTGCTTCCTCAAATTGATGGTGCATAAAATGACAGAAATAAGTGCAAATCATGACTTTATTGAGGTCAGATTGAGTGGAGGCATAATAAAAGCTTTTCAAATCCCAGAGGGCTGGTCCTCAGTGGGACAGTCTCTCTTGGTTTAGAGTTTTATTGGTCTGATGTGTTGTCTTAGTGTCACTTTTTCCAATTAAAGTGAATTATTGGTGCATTGAGAGTATTTTATACATAGCAGGAAACCTGGATAAACACCATATTCGCAGTAACATAAATGTCTGGTTTTACTAGTTGATTGTGTATATTTAGAGTCAGCTAATAAAACCCATGCACTTCCCGTTGTTCTGGGTTTTTCTCGCTCTCACACGAAAATGCAACTTTATTTTTTATTAATGCGTATTTTTTATTTATTTATTTATTTATTTATTTATTTTTTGAGAAAGGAGCAGAAAAAATGTGTTTGCAGCAGTGCAGGTTTTGGTTCTCCAGCCCTTGTGTGGTAAATAGAGCAAAGGAAATGCACCTGTCATGGAAAATGTGGAGCCTGTCAGCCTCAAACTTTCCTCATCTTCCGGTACTCGGGACTCCTCCGACACAAAGTCAACAGTTTTTTGGAGACGAGAGGCAAGAAGAACGAGAAAGACGAGGGAGGGAATGGTTGTCGTCGCAAAGGAAGGTACATACATCCGGCTTCGGAGCTGCTTTTTTTTTTTTTAATGTATAATTACGTCAAAGGCGGTGCCGTCGTGTGCGCTGCTTTAATAAGTGGTTTGTTGTGTTTTTTGTCAGGAATCAGTCGGAGCCCGGAGTGAGTGGAACCGCGGTGGGGGAGACACCGACTATTAACAGGTGCGCAATATCTTTTGGAATTTTTACTACTTTAATATCAGTGACACCTGATTTTGGTTAGCTTGTTATCTGGGAAAACTCAGCCCTTTTTTTTAATACAGATAAGATCTAGATAGTTTTTGTTTTCGGACAGAATGTGTAACGTCAGTGCTAACTTAGTGTTACTTTGACTTGACGTAAGTTACATTAACGTTTGACCGTTAGACTGCGTTAGCATCATAATTTACTTAAATTAATCCACTTTAATCACAAATTAATCTGTTGAATGTTTAAACTTTAAAATGGATCCTTTTTGGGGTTTTTTTTTCATGATTTAGAATCTATTACGAGTTGAAAATGCAATATTAAAACTAGTTTGCTAGTTAATGTTCCTGTATATTTTGTGATGTTTAATCCATAAAGACCCACAAATCCACCAACGACCAAAATCATCTTCTGATCTAAAATGTTTGAGAACTGTTGGCCCACTAATCCCACCAATACATGTAAAGACCTGGTGTAAAATGCAGTTTTATCATCTTTTTATGGTTATCAGATATAACCCATTTAGATGTTCAAAGGCTCCTTAATGAACATGGAAACAGTCATCTTCTACAACACTGATTCACCAGTAAAACCCATGGAGTTAAGTGACTTGGTTTGTGTTCTCTTACTTAAAAATAGTCACATTTTCTTCAGTTTTCTCTATTTTTGATCTAATAACCCTCAACTTTGATCTGAGCTTTTACGGACATTTATAAGATCAGTACATTAAATATAGGAAAATACCTGATTTATACTTAAAATTGCAAAATACAGACCATAATATTAGAATAAATGGTAATAAATCTGTTAAGAAATGCAAAAAAAAAAAATAAAGGGGGAAAATTTATTTGGGAACAGCCACACAAGTAGCACTGGGTCTTTATAGGTTTAATAAAGATAAGATATACTTTGCGACACCACACAAAAAACATAGTACAGACAAAGCCATCACAATGCAGACACATTATAACAACAAATAACATTGTCCTGGAAGTCCTGCAGTTACAGCACCAATAGATAAATAGTTATACTATTGCACTACCCAAAATTTATAAAAAAAAAAAAAAATCACACCAGTGTAATTAAAAATAATAATGATGATAAAAGATGAGACACCACCATCAATAAATATGGATAAAATGCAGTAATAGTAATAAATAGTAATCAGCCATACATCCTCCTGAAACCCAGGGATATGTTTTTGTCCTATAGGAGACAAGTTTCACAGTTTTATTAAAAAAATAAACACACACATCTTGCTACACTTTCTTCAGTTTTAGTACAGAATGATGTATGTTTGACTCTGTTCTAAGGGTATATGTTAAATATGATGTCTGTGATTTCATGTCACCAATTTTGTATTTTTTGAAGGATTTAATAAACATAAAACAGGATGTTTATAAAAATTCTAAATATGTGTTAAAAAAAACCCTGTTGTGGAATGTTTTCATGTAAGACAATAATTAAACTCAAGAAAGCAGACACTCATTCTTTCCTGGGTCTCAGGAGGATATTAACAAAGTATGTGTAAATGATCATGTCAACGTCTGCAGTATCTGTGTCGTCTGGTACATACGCATGCGCCATTTCCTTGAGGGTTTAGTTTTATCAAACATGCTGTCCTGCAGGTATTAAACAACACTGGACTGGGTTGGCCTCTGGCATTCGGACAATGAGGAAAAAAAAAAAAGATCTCTGCATGCAGTGTAGGATTGCAGGTTTTCCGCAAATTAACCACGAAAGAGAATCATTTCCCCCTCGCTTAATTTATTCCTTTGAAGCAGCTCAAATGGAAAATAAAGTCTGAGAAGGAAACATGACAGATGAGAAGCTTAAAAGTTGGAGGTAGAATACATGGCAGAGGTGGTGAACTCCACCCGGCTCTGTGTCCTTAGAGGGTGGGAACCTCACATGAGAGCCAAGCTTATGTTGTTTTTGCTTGGTCTGCTCAAAACAACCTTTCACCCGGGCACAGGCTTTCTGTGGGATAAATCCTTCACTATCCTGGTTCCCTTTAGTCAGTTTTCATCAGTAGAAAGGCTGGTTGGCTAATTCCCTTCACCAGATGAAATGGAAAATATGCCTAATGGTCAGTCACTGGCTTTGAAGTTATCTAGATTCCATGGTCAGTCATTTGTGACTGATGGACTGAACGATTTTACAAAAACAGGAGGCAATATTTGCACACCCCAGAGCTATATATTATTAAGTATTTGTAGTTGGATCCGAATACTAAAATGAGACTAAATGTTTGTTTTATGTTTTCTTTTTATTAGTGAAGCACATCAACCACAGTAGACTTACCGGGTTTTGCTGCATGGAAGCTGACAAAAGCAAAGGTTCCTTACCAGTCATTTGATTAGTATTTCTACCGTATCTACCTCTTTGTATCTTAATCACATCAAGTCCCATTTTTTCTGCTGCAGACCCCCTTTATTTTTCTTTAGAAGTTGTAATAAAAAAGACAAGCTGCCTCATAAATGACACTCAGAAATGTTTCCTTTCAGTACTAAGCGTAGAGATTACATCGATCAGTCACTTCCTCTTCTTCTGCTTTGTCTCCTAGATTCATTTCCAATGTGACAGCTGCTGCTTTTGACCAATTAACCTGTGCTGAGGCCTCCGAATAAAAGGCAACAATGCCCCAGGCCACTAACACAATCAACCTGGGCTTCCTGTCCGACTCCGAGCGGGAGCTGATCCTGGAGGTGCTGCGCCGGGATGAGGAGCTGAGGCTGGCCGAGGAGCAGCGAGTGCGGTGAGAAGTACTGTCGGTTACATAGGGTTTTTCCTGGTTTAATGTGGAGCAAAAGTCGTACCATTCATGATTGTGTGTACTGTGGTTTGCTGTGGCTCCAGCTTTTTACAAACGTTGCGTTTTAGGAGCTCTAATAATGACGAAAATGACTAGTTGGGCTGTTACTTCAACAAACACTTCTTCAGCTAAGTAAATTCGGAGGGTACAAACTGAAGTTATCACAGATTTACTGATTATCTATTATCTTACATCCTATCCAGTGATTAACTCCACATCTGTGTACAGTTTAGACATACAGGAACAATTTTTGAAGACCTTGAATTTATAAAGAAGTCAGTGGCATGCAGCAAGCAAGTTTAAAAGCATCCTTTCTACTCCAGGAAAATAATATTTGTAGCTGTGAAAACTACATTTACAGAAGAGGATTAGGGCCAATAGAAAAAATATAAATAAATAAAAAAATAAATTAATATATATATATTTTTATGTATGATTTTTCTGAGGGGAAACAAAATCAGAATTCCAAGAATAAAGTCACAATTCTGATTTAATTTCAGAATTCTGACTTTTTCCCTTGCAACAATTAAAAAAAACATATATTGGACCTTAATTTTTATGTATTTTTTTTCCAGTGACTCTTGTCCTCTTCCATATACACATTACATTACATTACTGTAATTATTGTTACAAATGACAGAAATCCAATAAGTGCAACACTTTTTTAGAAACAGTGTTCTCTACAATGAGTTTGTCTAGAGTTGGATTTGGTGCAACTTTTGACAGAGGAAGCACCTTTTAACACTGTATGAAGGAAAACCCTGCACCAGAAGATAAACACTGACTGATTTTTTTATGAGAATCCATCCTTGTCTTTATTGTTGTTAAGCCTGTACTTTTACATATTTTACCATTTGTTCTTTAGTTTTACTGTGCTGGGTACATTTTTTTTTTTTTTTTTTTTAATTTTGCATTGATTTTTACATGTCATTGGAGTTATTTGATCTGTTATGAATTGAATACACCCTTGTTTCTCCTGGTGGTGGACTTTGAAACTCTACAAACCATTTTTCATATATTATTTGTTTAATCAAAGTGTTTTAATTAAGACAAGTAAGTATTATTGTGATATCAACACTGAAACTTGATATCTTGTTTGAAATGGCATTTTAAACAAAACCCTGCCCTCGCTGCTTGGTGCCAAAAACATATTTACATTGGAGGCTGTGTAGTGGACAACACAGTCCTACATCTTATCTACATGCAGAGTTTTATGTGTTACAGTATTTCACTACACAATATTCAATGTCATGTCATGTGATTATATTGTGTGTTTAGTTTTCTGAAAGTATAGTTTCAAACATTGTCGAACGAAGTTTATAACTAGTTTTTTTTTTGCAGTGCGTAGAATTGATAAATATTAACCCTAGATGTATTATTTAAAGCATAATTTTCCCATAATTCCTAGACATTACTAATTGTATGGCTGTAATTAACTAATTTTATGACTCCTGTGGATACTTGCCAATTGCATCCTGTACATTTATGTGAAACCACATCTCACTGCATTAGGTTTATGCACTTATGTAACTTATTCTGTCTCAGGAAGCTGAAGACAGAGCTGCTGGATGTGAAGAGGAAAGGAGCCAAACGTGGCAGTGGAAAATACAGTCAGCGTGTTTGCGGTCGATGCCTAGAGCCTCTCAGTTCACTGACTGTGTTCTCCAGTCAGTGTAAGATGTGCAGTCACTACGTGTGCCGCAACTGCAGAACGGTCTTATCCAAAGGGTCCTGGTTATGCAGTGTGTGCGCCAAAGAGTCGTAAGAAACTGCATTTTACATACTCCTCAGTAACTTCAGTAATTGCTTTTTTAGCTGTTTTCATGCATCTTGATGAAGACATTTCAACATTTTTGGAATGTATAGTGAATGTCACCACATTAATAAGAGTTGTTACTATTTTTATTAATCTATAGATGTTGAGCTGTTCTGATAAAACTGAATTCAATTTGCCACCTAACAATTTAGTTATGTTAGAATAGTGGAACGAATAATTAGACCATCAAAAGTAATCAGAAACAATGGTTATGCAATCCAGTGCTAACTCCTGTGTGTATCATGTGACTAAAACAGACAGAAAATAAAACATGGAATGCTTTAAAGCTCTGTTTTTGTCAGTATAATGCCATAACCACTGACGTAAGAACTTCTGTGATTTTGGTTATCATCAAGAAAACCATGGAAAACTGCTAGATATCAGCTCTGAAATTAAACTCTTATGAGCTATTTTTCTTGTTATTCTATTTTTCCAAACAAATGTACCTTTAGTTGTACCGGGGGTGGGGTGTCTAATTAAAATTAACTGCTACAAAGAATGCCAGTGTATAGAAAAATACTGTTCATTGTAATCAACTTTATAAATGACACAGCATTATGCTTATTATTTTTAAATTCTAACATTTCTGCTGTAAATAAAAGTTTTAGGTTTGTTCAAAACATATTTCTATTGAATTTCAGAGAAATAAAGAAAAGAACAGGTGATTGGTTCTACAATCAAAGGGTAAACCGCTTCTGTGCAAATCCTGGACATGACCTGGTGAGAAGCTCGCTCAAAAAGAGGCCTCTGCCATGTGAGTACAGGAAGAGGAAGTGGGTATCAACTTTTTAACCAGGAATGTAAACACCTCTCGGCCTCTGCCTAAACTGCCCATGGCCAATGGAATGTTGTCACAAGAGGAAGAGAGGAGAAATATTTTAAAAAGGCAGTAACAACATATGCTTTTTTTTTTTTCTTTTGTGTAATAGTAAAGAAGAATGAGACAGCAGCAGAAGTGCTATTAAGAAATGCAGAGTTAAATCCAGAGGCTCCTGCTCCTCGATCCAGACAGAAAAACCTAACGGCTAATAAAGGGTGCATCATCTCTCTCTCATATACTTTTAGCGATGTTGGAACACAGATTCCGTACATCTTAAGTACTTTGTCTTTTTCTCTCACAGTCCTTTAAGAGAAAATTCAGGCTCTATTGCTTCAAGGGAATCTGTAGAATCCAAGGATGAAGTTTCTTCAAAGCCAACACCCAGCGACACAGAGTCTGCAGAAATCGCCAGCATAAGTAGCAATAAAACTGAAACGGAGTCTGGTCGTGCGACTCCTGAAGCACCAAGGTATTCTCACCTACTAATCTAAAAAGTCCAAAAAAACATGCTGTTGAAATAGAGTTTAGAAAGCCGGCAGAAATATCTATATATTAGCCCGAGAGTAATGGGAATTGGAAGAGTAATAATAATAATTATTTTTTTATTTTATTTTATTTTATTTTTCTAAGAATTTGAACACAAAAAGTTCATTTATAATTGAAATTAGTTTCAGTTAATTGTGTGTTCTAGGAAGGTGAATCGACCACCTCGGTCCAGCCCAGCTGGATCCAGTGTTTCCGATTTGAGTCTCCCAATCAAAGCTGACAATATCAACATTAAAAGCTCTGACTCAGGGGCTAACACTGTAAGTTGTTTTGTAGATATGGGGGTTTGTGCCTCCTAATGTCCTACCATCATTAATTTTCTTTTGAGTGTAACTGTCTGTTTTTATCGCTTAAGGTCCAGGAAGTGAAAGAGATCAATCCAAGCCCAGAAATGGATGTGGACAGACTATTCAAGAAGAGTGTTAGACGAGCCCCAAAGTCTTCTGGTTAATATTTGTTGTCGACCACTCATTTTTTTTGTCAGTCAGTGAAGAAATGTGTCTCATGTTTTGTCCTGGTCTGTGTGTCTGTAACAGAGTATGTATCGACGTTAGACCTCCGTGAAGATGAGAGGGATTCATCATCTGCCTCGCTGGGCAAAAGGAGCAAGTCTGTCCCAGGCCTTGATGCTCAGGTATGTAGTTTAAGGCAAGACACTACAGGGGAATAGAGTAACATTTAAAAATAATAATAATCACCATAAGCTTCATCAGTTGATTATTTACACAAGTATGGGGAAGAAAAGTATTACAAGTTGTTTGAAATTTGTATGTTTAATTATTCAAATTAGGCATTATCTCATTAAATATGCCCAATTTTGCATATATTTTCGAGAGATAGATCTAAACCTATGATAAAGCCAGGTGCAAAATTCTACTTTCATTTTGTTCACTCACAAAATGAAAAAAAATTACAGAGGGATTTCAGGATATCTGTTCATTACTTAAAACATGCAAATATACTGTCCATAGCCTTAAAAAAAAAATCAATTTGAGCCATATTTTTAAATTAAAATGTCACTTTAATCAGGCCAGGAATGGTTTATTAACACATCCCTCCATAAATATCTCGAGAGTCCTGCTAAGTGTATAAGCGTACAGTTTGGTGTACATAGGTGATACTGGTCATGACAGACTTCAGTAAATTCAGCATGTCGCGTTGGAATGCTGACTTCTTGGTAAATTTGAGAGAAACTTACTGCTGCAAATAAACAAATTGTAATAAAATAATAATGTGTATTTTCAATGTTTTCTTCATAACAGCTTGAAAGAACACACACTGAAGGAGTAAACTAGGCCAGAATCTCAAAATTGACCACTGCAGGAAAAATCATTGTTTTTTCCTGCCGTGTCTAACTGTAACAAAACTAACCTGGAAGTGATGTCTGCTGTGTCTAATGTTTAAAGAAGTTTTCTTTTTAGATTAAGAACAGTCTGTCACTGTAGAAGTCCATCTTCTCCTTCTCTGAGGGCAGCTTTAATGGAAAGCCGGGCTGTATTCATCCTGCTACCATTTTGTTTCCTTTCCAGTATTTTTCAGCATCTTCATTCTATTTGGTGGAGACATTCTTTAGGTCCAAAAAACAGCAGTCATAAATTAGTTTTAGTAGGAGCAGAATGTTTTCTGGCAATGATCATGCCTTAGTTGCCCTTTAAAGGCTTTTGGTGCTATCAAGCTCTAAGCACGTTTCCTTTGCCATTACACAAACATCCAGTTTTGATAACCCAGATCTGTGTCATTTATTTTTCAAATAACATTATTATTAAGGAGAACTTGAGGTCAGGAATTTTATCGTGTGGTTTCATATGATGAGCTTCCCAACTGTTTGTTCTCATGCCACAGGAAGAAGAGGAGGAGGACGAAGATATTGACAGCTTGGTTAGCTTTCATAAAAGGACAATGGCTTCAAGCTCCTCTAGTCTGCACAGCACAAAGGTAAAAAGTATTGACGTTTTTTACAGCTCACATTAGTCCTCTAAAGGCTCTTTGAAGTGGAGCTCATTATGCCTTTCAGTGCAGAGCTGATGTTCAATAATCTCACTGAGCATCTATAACCTCAGGATATCCTCCAGCAAGTTAGGAAGTGTGAAGTCAGTGTGTCTGCATCAAATGTTTCTGTAGTTACTGAAGCCTCAGAAAGAAAAGACAATATATTTGACACCTTTGATACTGTCACATAGGATTTAGACATTGACTTTTTGTTTCTTTGTCTTGACTCATAGTCTCTGGTTTTAAGTTATGTTAAAGTACATGTGATTTATGCTTTCTTTGTCGCCATGTTTGTTATGTCTGTTTGTTTTTTGGTTTTTTTTGGTTTTCTTTGTAAATTGTGACATGATCTTAGGTAAGAACTGTTGCCGACATTGTGTTCAGGTCAGGTGTCTGTATGTTTCCTCAGAGTACACTGGGCAGCATGATGAGCATTTACAGTGAAGCGGGAGATTATGACACCGTGGAGGCGAGTGGAGACATTATTTTCTCTGTGAGCTATGACGAACACTCCAAGAGTCTCCAGGTCTTCATTAAGGAGTGCCATGGGCTGGCCTATGGCAATACCTCCCGGCAGAGCTCTAACCCGTAAATATAAAAACTTGTTTGTGTTAAAATAGTCGGTGCTTGGCCTTCACCTTTCAGTCTTAGATAATGAAGGCACAGCTCGGTTGAGACTCTTAAACTGACACATTTTTCTGCTGCACACACCCCTCATGATGTTAACACATCTTTGATCAGTGAAGATAAGAGGTTACTGTGTTTACTCAGTGTTGATAATCACATCCCAGAGGTGATTACTTGAGCTTCACAGGAAATTGAATGTCAACAGATATTTTTCACAGCACATATTCAGGAAAAGCAGAAAAAGACATGTAAAATAATTTGTACTATTACACAAGAAAAACAGTATCTCTCTCTTTCTTTTGTAGTTATGTCAAATGTTATCTTCTACCCGACAAATCGCGCCAGAGCAAAAGGAAAACCAGCATCAAGAGTAACACAGTGAACCCTGTCTACAACGAAACACTGAAGGTGATGGTTTATAAGTGGCACGTCTACAGTTGTTGACAAGTGTTGACTTAATGACACTCCCTGATTAGTGACCTTGCGCCATGCCTGCTGCAAATATTGACCACACCCACAGAGACCTTTAAGATTGATGTTGACATTGTGGATTAGAATAGCTGTGGTCAAATATTGATTCATGTCCCAGCTTCTAGCATACAATGACAGTCCAAGCCACGGAGAGTAAAATAGCTGAATGAATCACATTGCGCCATATTAGCATTCTACACTTGAGCTGAGTGACGATTTTATACAAAGGAATGCAACTTAAAAAAAAATCCACTTAATTTATCTGTTATATCTAGAATCTGGGTTTTATTTAAGAATCCATTAATACCTCAGTATGGAACTCTACTTGAAGTCTGTTTTTTCTTGTTAACTGTTTTAAGCATTTATTATTTAGAATGATGATAATTAATGGCCAGATATTGAAACTTAAGGCCTTCTTGAAAACAATTGTTTAAAAGAAGTGGCAAAAAAAAGACATTTTCTGACATTTTTATTGCAAAGAAAACATGAATACATCTAGGCAGCCTGTTTTATAATGGTGGTCTTAAAAGGGTTGAAGCAAATACATCTTTCATTTGTCTTAAAAACTATAGATCATGTTAAATACACAATGTAAATCTAAATAAACATTTTTGAAAATGCATATTATAAATGTTTAATGCATTGTTTAACCCATAAAGACTCAGTGCTACTTTTGTGTCAGTTCCCAAATTAATTTTTCTCTTTAACCTTGATTGAGTGATGTATCACCATTTATTTCAATTTTATCCTCGGTATTTTGTGTTTTGTTTTGTTTTGTTTTGGGTTTTTTTTTTTTTTACTGAAAATCATGCATTTTGCTATATTTAATTAATTGATCTTGTAGATGTCTGTAAAAGCTTAGATTAAAGTTGATTTATTATATCACAAACAGAAAAAACTGAAGAAAATGTGACACATGCTCCGTACAGCCCTTTGATGATTAATGTTTTCTCCTCTTCTTTTACCAGTACTCCATCAATCGCTCTCAGCTCTTCACCCGATCCATGCTATTATCAGTGTGGCATCATGGTCGCCTCAGCCGCAACACTTTCCTGGGAGAAGTAGAGATCGCTCTGGACTGCAGAGACCTGGACTCTCCTCAGGAGGAGCGGGTGTCTCTCATGTCAAAGGTAAATCAGAGTTATTGGGCAGCTGTGGCACAGTTTGTAGAGCGGGTCGTCCAACGATCGAAGGGTCAGTGATTCTAATCCTGCCTCCAACTGTCCACATGTCGAAGTGTCCTTGGGCAAGACACTGAACCCTAAGTTGCTCCCAGTGAGGCTGATAGCACCTTGTATGGCAGCAGCCACCCACTAGTGTGTGTGTGTGTGTGTGTGTGTGTGTGTGTGTGTGTGTGTGTGTGTGTGTGTGTGTGTGTGTGTGTGTGTGTGGGTGAATGTGAGACACATTGTAAAGCGCTTTGGATAAAAGCACTATATAAGTACCGACTATTTACCATTTAATAAAGGGTATTTATGGTCGATATAAAAATAGACAATATGACACCATGTCATACTGATATGGCTCCTGTGAGGAGTGAGTACAGCAGTAGAGTCCCATCTGAATGAATTATGACAGCAATCATGAATTAAAGCCTTCAATTCCATAACTAACACCACCACCTTTCTATAAACATCTATTGGCTATTTATTTTTGTTAAGAATCTAGTGCTGGTATAGAAAGCAAAGAGGTGAAGTCACATTTCTTCTCAGACCATTTGCGTTTGCCCAGTGATGTAAAAAATGTTGCACTCTGAAGCTTTAATACTTAAGATAATCTTGGGACTCATTTGTAATTAATTAAATATTCTCTTAAATGTTCTTAACCTCATTTAATCTGAAGTTGTTGCTGTCAGTTCCTGTTATCCACTTAATTTCTGTCATCTGTCCAGTTATATGATGTACATAAAGTTACAGTTTTTACACAATGGCATCCTGTGTGTAATGTTTGTCTGAGAGGATGACTTGTTTTTGGTCTATTTCACAAGTTGTTAGTAGTAAAGTTTAAGTAACAGCACTGGTGCAATATATCTCAAATTTTTGACTAGTTATCAAAAGTGTGTTTCCATGTACTGGTTTTGAGTGAATAAAGTAGGCCACATCATTGTCAGAAGGAGCAGAGTTACACAGGTTACATTTCACATGACTGTAATAAACAGAGGTGGAGCATAATGGGAAAATGCTGCAGCCAGTCAGATAGCCAATCGCATGGAAAAAATATTCACAAAATCAGAATTTTGTTGGAAAAAGGCTCACCTCAATTGAGCCTAAAAGGATTTCTTCAAATTTTGATGTTTTCACAAACATTTTGTAATTGAAACCTGAACATATATCAGATATATTTAAGGAAATATACCTAATGTGTATTCCTCTGCCATGGTTTCTCTGTGTCCATGTATAATGCATTTCTCTTGGACAGGCGCCCTCTTCTGTGCCAGCTTCAGCTTTTGCTCAGTACAAAGGAGACTTGGTGATATCATTGAAGTATATCACACCTCAAAAGCCACTATCTAATAAAACCAAAGGTAAGACTATGACAGAAGTGAAAACATCTCTCTGCGTACTTGTTATGACTGCTTTTGTCTTTTCCTCCCCAGGCAAGAAGGCAGCAAGCGACGAAGGGGGAGAGCTGCACGTCCTCGTTAAAGAGGCAAAGAATTTGATGGCCATGAAAGTAGGAGGCACATCAGACAGCTTTGTAAAAGGGTCAGTCCTAAACTGCCACTCTACTCTTTCCTCTAAGAGCCTCTGGATTGTCTGTCCTCATTATGTGTTTGTGATTTGGCAGGTATTTGTTCCCATCAAAGGCAAAGTCCACCAAGAGGAAAACTCCAGTTGTGAAGAAAAACCTGAACCCTCACTATGACCACATCTTTGTGTACAAGGACCTGTCCCTGGATCAGTTAAAGGGGATGTGTCTGGAGCTCACTGTGTGGGACAGAGAGGCCATGTCCAGCAATGAATTCCTCGGAGGAGTACGCCTCAGCTCTGGGAAAGGTACGAGAAAACAATGGATATAATGTTTACGTGTCATGGCTCAGATTTAAGATATCGTTTAGAAGAATTCACAGGCATTTGTTGCACAAAAGGATTGGTTGAAATTCCCTTATTTAAGAATATTAAGAAACAGCGTCTGTTCTTGACTGATTAATTGGTTTTACTGTCAAAATGTAATGATTTTTACCTCCACCAAGGAGATTATGTTATGCCGGTATTTTTCTGTCTGTCTGTCTGTTAGCAACTTCATGCAAAAACTACTGGAGGGATTTTGATATCAGGACATAATGGAAATGACACAAGGAACAACCGATTAGATTTTGGGAGTGATCCGACATTTAATTTCTGTCCAAATGCACTAATTCGGTTTGAATGACGCTAGTTACGGTCTCTCCTCTCCTGTCCACGTGGGCGGGGCGACCTGCGCTTCACTGAGCTGTGTGTATGTGCGGTGGCGGTGGGGGCTATCATGCTTGGCAGAGGTCTGCACTCACCGAGTGCTTTTGTAGTTTTGTCTAGTTTTTTAAAAATTACCTTAAGCAAGGTTTGTCTTGGTCTTTCAAAAGTTAAAAATCCAATAATCTGAATTTAATGTCTGGATTGGATTAACTGCATCTTTGTCTAGTAAGAATTAGTATTGATCACAACAAGAAAACAAATCCAAACTAATGCAAACTGTGCTGCCTGTTAACTGATAGCAAACCCAAATGTGGTGCTTTAAAAAACTGCTACTATTATTAAGTAATAAGTTGAAATAGTTTGTCAATATTACTTTGATCTAACATGAGTGAGTGTAAATGTTCTCAATTTAACTAAACGTTCTCAGGCCTTTTCAGAAGTTTTGTCTTATACAAGTACTGTAAGGAGTGAGTGAGTGGTGAGTGCCTGGCCAAACCCTGTATGTTTGTGACACGTGTATGTTAAACCTACACCAGAACTCACCAACCCTGGTCCTGGAGATCTACTATCCTGCATGTTTTAGACGGTTCCATCTTCTATACACCTGAAGGTCATCATCAGGCTTTTGTAGAACTTGATATAGGCTTATCATTTAAATCAGGTGTGTTGGCAGAGGAATACATCTAAACATGTAGGATAGTGGATCTCCGGACCAGTGACTCCTGGTCCACACAATGACTTTTTCCAAAAATACTATGAAACTGATGTCTTAGTCTTGGTTTTTACTATCACACACCCTATATTATAAGATGACGATGGACTTGCAGGTCTTCTGACCTGGTCGTGGACACAGGTTCACTGCTCATCTCCATATGTTTGTTGCTGCTATGGCTGCGTGGAATTCCCATTCCCACAATGCAGTTTATGACAAAATTTCCAAGAAGGTTTTAAGTTTCGGTTTGGAATCTAAACGAACGGGCTGTTTGTGATGGGGTACTCTTCGAAGTTGTTCACCAAGGGGGAAGTGATTTAGGTACATTACCTTGGAAAGACTAATGGATTAGTGATAAGTAGGGTATAACTCGGGTTTTACAACTTTGAAGAACAATTGGTCAAATGCTATTTTAATGAAACCTTGTTTTAAGGTGAGACACAGCAGGCAAAAATGTAGATTTTTTTTTTATGCAGTGGTCAATTTTGAGATTTTGGGCTAGTTTACTCCTTCAATTCAAACTTTACACTTATACACGTAGCACTATTCTGAAGGTATTTACAGAGGGCTTTGTTAATAAATCATTCCTGGCCTGATTTATGTGACATTTTAGTAAATGTTAATGTTATGGACAGCATACTTTGATTTTTTAGGTAATAAAAGCAGATATTCAGAAATCCTGAA
>JAPTGZ010000002.1:17749160-17767211 GCA_029814645.1 Fowleria isostigma
ACCTGGAGAAAACCCACGCAGACACAGGGAGAACATGCAAACTCCACACAGAAAGGTCCCACCGTGCCTGGTGCTGGAATCTAACCCACCCTGGTGCTGTGAGGCACGAGTGCTAACCACTGCACCACTGTGCCGCCCAAATTCTGAGTTGTGATCAGCAATTCACCCTTTGTTAAGTCCTATCCCCCCATGGTTACAGTTGCTAGGTTTAGCAAACTTTATCTTGTGGTTCATTCCCGCTGGCATGTAAATATGGATTTACCAGCATCTTAATGATTCATGTACAGAACAGATGTATAAAGGAACAACAATGTTCTTACATCGCAGGGTCAGTATACACACACACAAACATATATATATATATATATATGTGTACATATTTATATGTGTGTGTGTCAATATATGTTTTATTTAAAGCTAAATTTCAGTTAGGACTCTTGTTAGTTTTTTCCATCTATTTAGGATATTGTTCCCACATCGTGGGTTTAGCCTCACACGGTACACAACTACCAAACTCGATGTTGAAACATTGGTAACTTTCAATCGATATTCTACTACGGCAGAGGTCACCAACCCTGGTCCTGGAGAGCTACTAACCTGCATGGTTTAGATGTATTCCTCTGCCAACACACCAGCTGTAACGGCCATAAGGCATGCTCCCTTTCTGTCTCTCTCTCTCTCCTCGGGTGTTTGGTCAAGTGTCTCCTTGGTAACCATAGTGGGCGTGGCCTCAGTGTATAAATAGACGGCTGCGCTCTCTGAGCTCTTCACAATGGCGCTCTGCTGTCTAGAAGTCCTGCCTTCTGCAGTTGTTCGTGTTTGTGTATTGTTTGGGTACTCTTGCTTTAATAAATTTCTTCGTTCTGGTAACCCTCCTGTCCTAGGCGTGTTTCTGTCAAGCTCTCCAAGCCAGCCTTGACACACCAGATTCAAATGATGATCCAGCTCTGCACAAGACTGGTAACGACTGTCAGGTGTGGTGGGTAGTAGCTCTCCAGGACCCGGGTTGGTCATCCCTGTATTACAGTCTTGTAGCTAACAACTGTGTGCTAGTTAGCATTAGCATCTTACCTTAGAACACACATAGTAGTTGCACAGTAGCTGCGAGTGAGGTTTTCCCACACTGATTAATCCATATTCAACACCTCTCCAGTTGTGTTTTTGGTTTTCGGAAAGTGAAAAATACAGCATCACCCAAACATTCTGGATATCTTTCATCAGATTTGCAAGTCCCGTATACGCACCGCTTAGGTATTTTGCTCTGGCAGTGAAGGCTTGCCAGATGCTCCTCTCTTAGTTACCGTTACTATTGTGTGATTGATCAGTGGTGATTCTAGGGTGGGACTTAGTGAAGGATTTATTACAGTTATCAGTCATGTATTCAATGTCACTATGTCACACCATTTGGAATAATACTGCCAAACAGTGTTCAACCAACAACCTTCCACACTTGGAATCACTTGAAACCAAACAAACCCCACCTGGACAGTGACACACCTATTTGCTCAACAACTCCGAAACTCACACACAATACCCACCAACGACCCTACCCCCAGGGACACACAACCCTTACGACCCTAACACTTAAGTTGGGACTGACACTCACACACACCACTGCCCCCACAGGTTTATGTCCAGTTTCCCCCATCAACTATTAGAACTGAACAAGTCTCTTGAATGAGAGATGAAACGTTTTCAAACAAGCTAAACCAGTCCAGTTAAACCCAGAACAACTACCAAGAAGAATGATCACCTGGACAAATGAGAACCTACACAAATGTTACTACTGGTCTTAAATCACCTGTGATTCACCAGAAATCTGCATCACAGAGTAGATTTTTCACAGCGTGGAAACACAGGGAGGCAGTAGACGCAGAAGTCTCTCATCCTCCTGGACCACTTGAATTGCAAGATACTGAAAGGTTATTACGCATTCTTTGCCTAGTGGCATGAAAAGACTATCAAGCACTGCACCTTTAATTCCATGTCCACAGTAATACAAATATTTTGCAAAACAAACATTTATCTTTGCATTTGAGCCTCTTGTCCACATGTAAACAGTATTTTATGTCTCTAACACAAAGATTGCCTTCCAGACTGAAGATCTGGTTTAAGTGTGGAAAATTAAATCAAAAAATGATAGTGTCACATCCCAATTAACACATGTCTGTTGTGGTTCTGGTTATAACTCACGTAAGTGTACACACCAGCACGTTACCCACAGCAAATCATGGTCTGTACAAACACATTTGGGAATCGAACGTTTGTACAGTTTTTCAAAACTTATGTAATATAAATGACACACTTTAACTGAAGTTTGTAATCTAACCTTTCGTTGCTTTTCACTTTCATGACAGACTAAAGCCTCTGTGTCTGCTACATCCAGTATTATCTGATGGTCTACAGAGTCCACAGTTTAGAACCCAATACAAACAATGATTTATGACTATGTAGTCATCTTCCATCCTAAAGTGTACAGAGGTATTTTACAAAATGAAAGCTGCGTGGACGGGGAAATGTCAGTTCAGAAAAACATCCTTATAAGTGTGGACAGGGCACAAAACACTAGAACTCCTCCACTTCAGCCCAAAGATTTACAAGACAAGCTGAAACTTGTAAAACACAATCGCAGATCACTCTGAAAACTTGCCAGTTCACACCGATGCATCAACACAGGACAGTGTACAGGTACCATATCAGCAACTCTTTACTTCCACCTTAAATGAAAGCTTTTAAGACGTCTTGTCATTGAATCTAATTTGTAATGTGCGGATAAGGAGGATAGTAATGGTGAATTCTCTTAACTACAGTGGCATTTCTAGCATTGATGAAATGGCAAACTATAAAACACAAATGAGAGTGTCACACATTTATGTGCAGCTGCGTTTGAATAGAGTTCTTATTCAGAAGTTCAGATCTGCACAGTTTCTTTTAAGCTTAAAGTTTTGATAATGGATTATTTCCATATAATTAATGTCTGCTTTATTCTGTGAATGCATTTTAAAATCACTTTTCATCTCTGATGATTTTAATTTCTTTTTTTCCGTTAAAGATTTTAATATAATTTCAATGTCTTGCTTTTTTCTGTGATTTTTTTGTGTCTTTGTAAAGCCCTTTCAGCTACCCTATGTATGAATAGTCAGGGTTCCTACACATTTGAAATTTCAAAATTCCATACTTTTTCCAGACCCTAATTTTCAGATGTCTTGGTTAAAAAAAAAAAAAAAAAAAAAAAAAAAATCAAATAACTTGTGACATTTGAGTAAATAGATGTGAATCATATAAATAAATGATGGAATTGTTTAAATTAAATTTTTTGTTTTCATTATTTTCTGAATATATATTATGTCACCAAATAATTTCCAGAAGATTATATCTGGGTGATGTAATTCAAATTAAAAAAACAAACCCAAATAAATTTGGTGCATGGCTTTTGTATTTTAAGTTGCACATGAATAGTTGAACAACTGAACTGTCTTCATCTGTCAACCCCCTGGAGTTACACAAGGGATGTTACAATAGACTTGGCCTCACTGGCATTCTTCAACATCAAATAAACGTTTTTAAATATTGTTTAACAAGTAACAATAAATTAAATAAATTAATAAAAAAATACAATTAAAATTACTAGAAAAGGCTTTGTCTCACTGGTATCAGATGCTTCAACATAAAAAAATACTTAGAAATACTGTTTAACAAATGGCTGTAAAGTAAAAGGTTAAAAAAATGGCTCAAAATTTGCCCAGATGTTTTCTGAGACATGTACCATACTGTATGTGTTATCACACAAACATTTTAGCTGTGCTAGCAAGTACCTTAAAAAACAGACTGATCCATTTCTTTTATAAGATATTCCTAATTTTATGTTTTAGAAAATAGAGCAGTGGTAACAGTCTTAGAAACATGAATAATTTTCCACACATTTGTTCCCATTTTCCACACTTTTCCAGACCTGGAAATTTATAAAATCAAATTCAATACTTTTCCATATTTGCATAGGTACCCTGAATATGACTATACAAATAAACCTGGCTTGCCTTATCCCAGGGGTAGTACTGTCATTCAGAGGAGTTGGTCCCTCTTCTTATAAAGGCAGAAAACTGTAACTATCAAGCCACTCTTTTAACAGAACAGCTGATAATGCTGTGCTTTTTGTCAACAGGTGAGCTACCGCTACAACCATCCTGAACCCTACTCTAGTGATTTCACTGTAATGTCCTTTGACTGAGGATGCACACAGCCAGCAACAGCCAACACAGGCCTTGATGAATGAAATGATATGGTCATTGAAACATCCTATGATGATAATCTAACCAGGTTAAAATACCTTCCAGGGTGAAGATCTGGTTTGTTTGTGTGTGTCTATGTGAAGATTGAGATCAGAAGTAATGGTGTCAAATCTTTTCTTGCATTGCACCACAGAACAACATCAGATATAGGTCATGTAAGTATACAAGCCAGCAGATTACCTGCAGCAGACTATGGTAAACTAAAAAACCATTTCACTCCAACAGTATACAGCAGCTTAAATCAGGATATAAAGAAATGGCGTTGAAACAATATAGAGATGAAGGGCTATGAAGGTCATATGGGGTTTTTTTTCTTAGTTTTCCTTCTTATCTTTATTTTTTCTTTTCTTCTTATGTGTATGTGTTTTGTACTTTGATTTTCAATTACTGACACTATTTATTAGATATATTTACTTTTTTCTTTAATTACTCATTTCCGTGCCTATAATCTGTTGTGTTTAATTAGTATTAATTTCTCTTGATTGAGTACATTTGTGTTCTGTATGTTGTGTTAAAGTTAGTTTTGGTGTACTAATGAATATTTACAACTAATTTTGTTTACATAATTGCATAATTACATAATTGCAACAATATAAGGTAAGTAGTGAAACTGGAGGTGGGAGTAAATAAGTTTTACTTCTTTTCATTCCTTTTCGGGCTACTAGGGTTGTATTTTAATTTGGAATTGCCATATATTTTCATGTATTATTATATTGTGTACGCATAATGTTAACAACCAATGTCTCTACGAACATTTCTCAATGTACATTGTTTGTGTAAAATTCTCTATGTATGTGGGGTTTGCAACAAATTCTCTATGTTCGTCTGTGTACATGGGATTAAATGTTTGTATGTACTGAGTACTGTACATGGAGTACAGAAGCTCAAAATAAACAACAAAATTACATAAAAGAAAAAAATTTCAGTCCCTCCCTAAAATAGTTTCTGAGATAGAATTTATTATCTTTTTGTAAATAAGATCATTTGTTTCTTTGGCACAGTAGTAGTGGTGGTAGAGATAGTAATAGTAGTAGTAGTGCTAGTAGTAGTAGTAGTTGTAGTTGTAGTTGTACAGTGTCATCACGTACTAGCCAATTGTTGTCAGTATGAGCCCAGAATTTCTCAGTTTCAGCATCCCTGCCTAAACTTGTGTCATCTTGTTGCTTCATTCCTATTAGTATAAATTACCATCTGGACTTGAAAAGGTTAATGTATAACTTTGCTGATGAGGAGAGAGGCTGGTTACCTGCTGTGATTTCACGGTCCTGTCGCAGGGAGTCGGACTGTTGAAGGTGCTCTCCATCTTCCAGCTTGTCTTTCTCAGTGATGTAATCCCCAGTTTGATACTTTTTATTTCTGCAGCGCCGACGCTTCTTGTGAACAGGGGTGTCCCCCTCTGCGCTGGCTGTCTTGCTCTTTCCTTGAGCTCCTCGCTCTGGCAGAGGCGTCGAGCGAGGCCTCCCTCTTGGACGGCGGGCTGGTTGGGTGGGAGTCACAGGCGGGGAGGGCGGCGGCGGAGGCACTGGCGGCGGTGGAGGGGAAGGCGTCGCAAAGCCCCAGAGGTCGAGCCGGGCTTCGTCAGCTCGCCGCCGTCCTCTCCTTAGTCTCGGGAAAGACGCTTCTGTAGCATCGGGCTCCTTACTGGATATGACTGGAGTCTCTGCGCTCTCTGGTCTGCAGCTGCTGTCTGTAACTGATTAAATCACATCTGATTATTATACTCATCTTTACGACATAGCAGTTTCACTGAGGCACCATTTATGAGACTAAAAAAATCATGCAATGTGTGTCACACTTTCTGTCAACTTAATACACACTTACAAACAATACTATTGACTGACAGCAGGAGTCAAGTAGTTTTTTGAGTACTTACGTTTACTAGAAAACTATTAAATGGTTTCGTAGTTCTGCTCTGGCAATAAAATGCTTACAAATGGCATGACAGACTAGCCTGGCCAGCCATCCTTCGTTCTCAATGATAAATCTGTCTGGAATCATGGGGCTTGAATCCAAATATGAAGGCGGGACTAACAGGCGCCACATAATCAGTGTTTTTCAACGTTGGGGTCGCAACCTTATGTGGGGTCGCCTGGAATTCAAATGGGGTCACCAGAAATTTCTAGTGATTGATTTTTAAAAGACTAATAAAATATATTTTTTTGATGATTCTGAGTCTTTAAAGACACTGTGGGGTATCTTTCAAATATTTATTGTGGTCAGTTTAAGATGCTCCAGCTCTTTCATAATTCATAGTTTGAGTTATGGTTTGTTCAGTATTAATTTGCAGCCTTGTAAATACAAGCTCCACTGACTGTAGATATTCTGACCAAGGAAAATCAAATTCTCACTTTGTGCCAATAATCTGAACTTGTCTTTTCTGCCTCCGTCCATAATAATATACATTATATATTTAATTTAATTCAATTTATTTGATATGGACATCACAGATACACTGATACTGTTCCAAAGGACAGACCAAATGCTTTGCTTGGGTGTATATACCACATGTACTAATTTTCAACACCAGTCCATAGGCGGCTTTTCTAAAAACACACAGCATATGATTGACAATAGCAAATAAAAGATAAAACATGCAAATCATGGTCACAGCAGTAGTAATAATAAAAATAGTAATAACTGTCTGTGTCTAATACATGTGAGCACTGTTGGTTTGCTTTCTGCCACGCTTTGAGCCCTCTGTTAAAGGCAGTTGTATCAGTTTTAGGTGAGTGGGTAGAGATTTCCACAGGTGAACCCCTTTTACTGAGAAGATAAAGACTAAATGTAATCTAAAATCAATGTTTATTAATGTTCATAGTATAGCAAACTATTACATGATCAAGAAATAATGATTTTAGCAAAACAATGTCTCAGTTTTGAATGTCTGAGGTTGCCAGAAATTTGTGATGTAAAAAAGAGATCACAAGCCAAAAACGGTTGGGAACCACTGGCGTAAACCAGTCACAGGTAAGACACACTTTTGTCAGAGAAATGTAAGAATACAGGGTGTAATCTGAAATTCGATAATTATTTTTGAATCAAGTAAACAACTGACGATGACAAGAGCTGTATAGAGATTTGTGGACTTGGAACTGACCGACTCACGACGAAATTAAGGCGAGTGTATGACGCATTGCGAAACACCTACCCCCCCCAGACTTGTGATTGGTCCGTTATAAAATAGATTGTGCATATTTCACAGCGACTGGCCCAATGCCATCCGGTTTACTCACATTGAGAAAACCAGATGGCTGGCCAGGCTACCAACAGACAGCATGGTTGACGGTCACAATTTAAAAAAAAACAAAAAAAAAAACACGCCAAGCAAGTGAATGGTGACGCAATATCGAATGAATTTCCAGTTATACTCCGCAAACTCAACACGTGATGGTGTTTATTCTTACGTCGCCTTGTGGTTCACAGATTGCAGAAGGCACTCTTTGATACGTGATGATAAATTACAGCAACTTTACGAAAAAATACTGGATTGTTTTACAGGACAGACAGACATATGCACTGATCACTGTATCATGTTGAATTAAATAAAAACATATGTCTGTATTCAGATGGCACAATTTGGCAAAAATAGTCCCATTACAATGATTGATGCAAGTTACTTGATAACATGAAAATGGAATAGTCGCGGAAAAAATTATTAGACCATCAAAATTTATTAGAAACAATGGTTATATAATCAAGTACTAACTCCTGTGTGTATCATGTGACTAAAAGAGACTGAAAAAAAAAAAAAACGTCAAATGTCTAAAAGAACTGTTTTTGTCAATAAAATGCCATAGATATTTATGTAAGAGATTATGTGATTTTGGTTATTATCAAGAAAACTATAAAAAATGGACAGATATCAGCTCTGGAATTCAATTCTTACGAGCTATTTTTGTTGTTATTATTAGATTTTCCCAAACAAATGTACCTTTAGTTCTTCCAGGCATTAAAATGAACAAGAAATTGAAGAAAACATAGGGTATGTCTAATAGTTTTTTTTCCACAACTGTAGATTAAAACAGCAAATGATTATAATGCTGAATTAAAATTAGATTTAATGTGTGGAATATTTTGTTTTGCATGTTTTACACTGTAGCTTCAGGCAATTACATTATAGCCTTCTGCAAGTCTGTAATTACAGAGGCTAACATTGTGATTTGCTTCATTGTCTAGCTGTATTTTTTGGCAGTACATAGTATATATTTTGTATTTCAGTATATTTTGTGGGCTAAATGTTAAGTTGTATTTCCAAAAGGATATGTAACATGTCAGAAGCACTTTTTATTAAAACAGACTCAACAGAATATAATAAGTAAAACTACATTGTGAAAAGTCCAACTATAAAATGTGCATGAAATTAATATAAGAAGCAATATATAATGTAAAAAAAAAATACCTATATTAATTAGTGTTAAGCATATGATGTGTTTTTCAGCGGAATGGTAACAGATCTGTGCTTTCCAAACCTTACGTCTCCACAAGTGGTCAATGCATCACTAATGTGGCTAATGTGGCTAGGCTAGTCAGTGCTCAAAGTGTTCAGTTGTTCCTTCAGGAGTTTGTGTAATGCGTTTTATCTGCTACCGAGGGAATAAAGTAAATGAAATCAGACGTTAAAGGAGTTCAGATTATCTTTCTACAGTAACTCGGTCAGCTGCTGTTGACCACAGGCGTCCAGCCGTGCAGTAATCCTGGTTTTACACAGAGGCCTGGCTGAAACAAACGATGCTAAACACAACTCGAGAGATCTGTTATGCGATTACAACAAGTAGTGTAAAAATATTTTCTCTTCATTACAGTGAGACACATTAGATGCTTGTGGGCTGCGATGAGAGGAGAGATACAACTGGTGGCACTGCTTATCTGAAGGGAAAAAAAAACAGGTTATGTAACGCAAACTAGATCAATATAAACGCGATTGTCTTATTTTAGATTTCATTTCGAGATATATCAATATGCCTTAAAAAGTCAATATGCTGCTCAGTCATAAAACAACACGACCAAAGTATTGTCTGACGGCAGACTTGAGCTAAATTGAGAGATGTTCAGAGTAATCCAACTGTAAGCCTGATAATGGGCTAGACGTCTGACACAACTGAAAGCATCATTAAATAGAGATAAAGAACAGAGGATAGGCATAATGCATTTACCCATGCTGTGACACCTTTTCAGAACAGTAAAATTTGAAGGATTACAAGATTCAAAGGCTGTACCTGGTTTGTTGCGACTTGACTGCTCAACCTTGCTGGGGCTGATCTTGTCCCTTGGAACATGCTCTTTACTCTGCAGGGAAAGTTTTCCTGCCGATAGACTCTGCTCCAGCACAGGTGCAGATTGTTTCTTCTGCTGAAATACACAGGGGACAAAGTGAACCACGCTGGATTGGATGCGATTGATCACAAGGCTTTCATGCTGATGGAAAGTAACAGACTCGCAAGAAACTTTACATCATTAAAGGAAACTCTGCATGTCCAATTCATTATTCAAATTATACCGAGGCAGAAAGTATAAATGTATGTAAGGTGAATATAAACATGTCACGACAATTCAATGGAAGAGAAATAACAAGCAAAGCGTAAAAGTCTTTTAAAACAGTGTTTTTTTCTGCGGTACCCACCGAGTGCAGTTAGATTAGCTTAAACCAAGACACTGCAGGTGAATAGGGTAAAATTTTAAAATAATAGATATCATGAAACTTCCTCAGTTGATTACTTACACAAATATGAAAAAGAAATATATTACAAGTTTTTGAAATTTGTATATTCAATTATGAAAATTAGGCACTATCTCATTAAATGTGCCTGATTTTGCATATACACTATCAGTCAAAAGTTTGGAAACACCTGTTTTTTCTTTATTTTCAAGACTATTTATATTGTAGATTCTCACTGAAGGAATCAAAACTATGAATGAACACATATAGAGTTATGTACTTAAAAAAAGTGGTGACATAACTCAAAACATGTTTTATATTTTAGATTCTTCAAAATAGCCACCCTTTGCTTTGAAAACTGCTTTGCACATCCTTAGCATTCTCTCAATGAGCTTCATGAGGTAGTCACTTGAAATGTTTTCCAACCGTCTTGAAGGAGTTCCCAGTGATGCCGAGCACTTGTTGGCCATCTGTGGCCCATCTCATGTCATTGAAATGAGAGGGTGTTTCCAAACATACCAACTTTTGACTGGTAGTGTATTTTCAGTAGATAGATCTCAACATATGTTAAAGTCAGGTACAAAATTATTTTTTCAATTTGTTTAGACTCAAGATGAAAATAAATTACAGAGGGATTTCAGGATATCTGCTTTCATTACCTAGGAAACCAAACTATACTGTCCATAGGCTTAAAAAAAATTTTTTCACTATAATATTTTATTAAAATGTCACATAAATCAGGCCAGGAATGATTTATTAACAAAGCCCTGAGTAAATATCTTCAGAATACTACTAAATGTACAAGTGTACAGTTTTGTGTACATAGGTGATACTGGTCATGACAGACCAGTAAACAGACAAAATTCGGCATGTCGTGTTGGAATGCTAATTTTTTGGTAAATTCGGGAGACACTTGCTGCAACAAGTAAACAAACTGCAATAAAATAAACATCTTCATGTATATTGTCAATGTTTTCTTTATAACAGCTTGAAAGAATACACATTGAAGGAGAAAACTAGCCCAAAATCTCAAAATTGACCACTGCATGAAAAATCTATTTTTTGCCTGCCTTGTCTCGCCTTAGGCACCCAAATATTATCTGGCTAAATTCTGGTTATATGGAATATTAACTAACACTACCTAAAATCTAAATCTGATGATTCACACACAAATAAAATATTATCTTTATTCCGCTATTTCAGCAGTTAGTTCACACATTTGTCCAATTATTTTAACACTTGTGTAAAAACCTTTTTAAGCAGTTATGTGTTCTGTACTTCTAGCTTGCTATTAGAAACACTAGACTGGGAAATATTACTTTTTGAATTAAATTCTGAATTTTATGTGTTATGATCATTTCTCATTTCACTTTTGTTATGATCATTTAAGTTGCACTACTTCCCGCCCCTTTTCGGGCATGTAAATTAAACTATTGCCCTATTTTTCTGTGTAGGATTGTCTTGATTGTTCATTTTTTTGTATTATTCTGTTTTACTTGTTCACATATATGTTAAATTGCATTGCATGTTCGGAATAAATCACTAAATCTTTTTTTATTCTAAACTTTTTACCCTTTCCATATGAATTCAAGATAAAACATGATTCCTATGTTCAATCATTGGCAAATAATAACAGTAAAACCAAAACTTGCAAGAGTGTAAATGTGCAAAATTTGCTACAAAATAAATATATAAAGCACCACTTGTAGGCACTGACTGGAGAGACATAGTCACAGATATACAGTCGCAGAAAAAAATATTAGACCACCCTATGTTTTCTTCAATTTCTTGTTCATTTTTATGCCTGGAAGAACTAAAAGTACATTTGTTTGGACAAATATGATGATAACAAAAATAGCTCATAATAGTTTAATTTCAGAGCTGATCTATCCATTTTCCATGTTTTTCTTCATAATAACCAAAATCACAAAAGTTCTTACATTAATATCTCTGGCATTATACTGACAAAAACAATGCTTTTATGCATTCCATGTTTTCTTTTCTGTCTATTTTAGTCACATGATACACACAGGAGATACTGGATTGCATAGCCATTGTTTTTGATGACTTCTGGTTTACTAATTTTTTCCGTGACTGTATTCTCACAGGTTGCATTTTGTAGTGTCAATAATGCACTCATTTTGATTTAATAAAATTTTACATTAATTAAAAAGTAAAAGCTTAACAAAATCAATCTGATATCATCACCCAGTTTTACTTTCAAGTGTGATGTGAGGTGTTAAAAGACTGAAACCATGTCGCCTTATTTATTGACGGCATCATGACATTAGTTTGTAATTTGGGTTGTTTTTCTTCGTAACAAATGCATGTGGATTCACATCACATTTTTTATCAAATCCTTTAAAAATAACATCTATCAACTGCAGCAGTGTCCCTGGGTACCAGAGGGAATCACTGTGTTAAAAAGACATTCAACCATGCACAGAAATACCTCACCTTTTTACAAGAAGACACTTTGGTTGGAGTATTTTCCGTATCTTTCTTTTTCTTTGTGCTTCCCGCAGCCTTCTTTGATGGGACAGTCGGTGACTTCTCCTTTGCTGGCTTCTTGGAACTTGTTTTCTTTTGTTTGATGGTGGCAGCTTTTGCTTTGGTTGGCGACTCCTCTTTGGTTCCATTTGTTTTCTTCTCAAACTTGTCGCCTCCCCCTGCACACTGGCCTGTAAGAATAGATGCAACCATGCCCTCCAATTTTTCACTGGGTTTACTATCCGACGCCCCACTTTCTTTCTTGAATATCTCCCCCTCTAACACCTGGGCTAGTTTGCTCTCCATCCTGTTCCCATTTGTTGATGCATTGCTTCCAAAGATGTGAGACTGGCCAGCGGGCTTTAAGGAGCCTTGCTTTGCTTGTAGTCCCATGTGTTCCGTCTGACTGGAGTGAATCTCTGTATTATTCTCCAAAGCCTCGGTGGCATTCGACTTTTCAAGTCTCTTCATGGCTTGAGTTGAATCCCCTTGAGAGGGTGCGGTGGGCCATTTTTCCACTGACCAGAAAGGTGGGTATTCAAAGGTATGTTTGGACTGGGTCTCTTGGCCCCCTGTGAGCGGGTTCAGAACGTCAGTCTTTCTAGATGCAACAGGTGAAGTCTGAGCATTTCCCTCACCTGTCAGTGCCGTTGTTTCAAGAGACTGTTGCTTTACGATTGAGGCAAGATTAGACAGGGGAGACTTTATTCTCTCCCACTTATCATCCTCAGGTTTGGACGGGCTGTGATGAGCACTATGAAACTTTGATCCATCGGCCGGTGTGGTATTTTTAGTCTTTGGGGATCCTTGTGTGATTTTTCTCTGGACCGGTGAGGCTTGGTGTGGAAGATGTGATGGCTGTTGCCACACTGGATTGACAACATTGGTAGTGTATGGCACCGCTGTTTTTCCAGCTCCAGATTTCTGATGAATCTGTGCATTGGCAGAACTTGACAGGGCTGTTGTTAGGGCTCCTTTAGAGGGACAGCTCTTAACTAGGGTTGTGCTGGTGTTCTTCACAGGCTTGACACTATGAGTATGTTGGTTACCCTTCATGAGACAGGATGGCTTCTTTCCTCCCGAGGCCAGATGTTCTCCTTGATCAATTATAGATATAAACTCTTGTTTCGCAAAACTTTGAAATTCATCTGCAAAAGTCCCTTTGCCGTCTTTTCCTCGAAGGGTAGAGGCCAGAATGGGACTTGCCACACCTACATAAGTTCCAGGGATGTTTTTAATAGGGTCTTGTGATGATGCTTTTCCCCAGGAAGGTTTAGGCTCTGGGACCTGGTGATTCTGAGGCCTACTTAATTGCTTTTGATGAGATCCATTTCTATGGGTATTGGGTAAAATTGGATATTGCACAGTTGAACTGTAAGTTGAATGAGTCCTCTTTGAGTTAAGAAAATCTCTTTGATTTGATTCACTATTATGAGGCTCCATCAATGAAACTGGAGGGTCATTTATGCATTTTGGACGTTTTGATTTAGCAGATAAATCAAGAGGTACATCTCTTGGTTCAATGGAGCAAGCTACTGCGTGGTCCTCTGAAGCAGAGGGGGTTGCGGTTTTTAAGGAGCCCATGGATGTCTTGTCTATGCTGTTGGTTTTTTCCACATGGTTCAGCAGTCTGCTCTGAGAGGTGAGGCTGGCCAGCGCAGAGCCACAGCAAATGGCAGCAGTGGGAGATAACGTGTAGCGAGTGGGTGCTGTGGAAGATAGTGATGGGTGCTGTAATGGAAGGGCGATAGCTGGTGAGGCTACAACTGAAGCTAATGATTTATGTTCTAGAGATTTGGCGTTCTTGCTTGATGAATGGTTAGATTTAAGTTTTGAGGTGGATGTGCCTGCTTTCTTCTCTGCCGCTGGCATCCGAGTCACAGAAAAGGGATAGGGATAGGTCCGCATTAGAGGTGTCCCACTGACACCTGAGCTTTGAGGCTGAATTTCTTTCTGAAACTGACTGGCTGTGGCTTCTCTCAAGGCTGCAATCTGACCCAATGCTGGTGGAAGAGTGATTTTACAAAGTGGAGAGGAAAAATTAGTGGAGGGGAGGAAGGCAACAGACTGGGCTGGTTTAAACATGGCGGAGCACTGAAAAGCAGGTGGAACACTTTGCACAGATTGTGTTTGCGTGTTTGACTTCTTACTAGTCGTCACATTGCTGTGACAGGGGTTGAGTGACTCGTCTCGGCTGACTTTTATGCCACTTGACCACTGAGGAGGGGAGAAGACCCCAGCACCATCAGCCTTAAGTTTAGGGATGTCTGCCCGTTTGTCTGTTCTTTTGTCTGCTGTAGTGAGGGCTGAGCCTGACATTGGTGCATTGTTGGGCTGTTGAGGTGGAGAAAGCTCAGAGCTGTGGTTATAATTGCTAGTGTCCAGGCAAGCTTTCGTTGTCTTGCAGTCTGTCGCTGGAGTGGTCTTGTTCTGCTGACTGAGGGTAACATCTCCTCTAAACTCAGGGGGTAGCGTCTGGGGGGGATTTCCCACCATACTAGAAGACGCTTTATTTGGAGCACTGATCTCTCTGCTCACCGTGCCTCCATCCCCTACATTCATTAGTGTGGGATCCACCTGAGTAATAAGAGAAGTTCATGAAGCCAATGTTAATTAGAGGAGAGGGAAGAATGCTCTAATCTCGTAATCTGACAGTAATAAAAAATAAAACACATACCTGCATAGGTGTTTCTTTAGCACAACATGCCTCTGGGGGTAGCTGAGTCAGTCAGGTGAGAGTTTTCCTTGTAATTCAGTGATATGCTGCGGAACATACAGAAAAACGAACACCTATAGTGATCTCTGAATGCACTTTCTCATTTCAATTACACAAAAGGCTTTCATTTAATCCGTGAAGGGGTAAGACCCATTTAATGCAATAGTAATTGATTCAGAGTAACCGGCATTTGGCAACCAAAAACTTCCTATCTTTGAGACTGGCCCGGAGGCAAGATATGTTACAATTTCCTCACAACAGGGAGATAATTCAGCGTAGCAAAGAGAGGTGTGGTAAACTGAGAAACATGCTTGTTCCATTGTTCTTTTTGTCTTCATTTGCGTAAAACGCTGGGGGTATTGACAGTTTTCAGTGATGATCCACCCAGAATGTAAACTATATACAAAAAAATGGACAGTTGTTGATTAACAAAAGACCTAATGCATCATTGACGGGCTGATTATGAGCCAGGAATAAACATGAAAAACACATCACTTTTAAACTGACAGTAAAAGCACCATTATTTTCCCCCAGTTGTATTACATGTCTTTCTGAGGCAGGATAAGCAAAACTCTTAATTTCTGTTATTGCTTCAAAACTAATTTGTTAATGCAGTAGGTTCTATCGGTGGATCCAAAATGATACACATTCAAGTAAAATACACACCTTAGATATACAGGGAAACAATTCTGCATTGACTTCTGAATGAATTGTTGATTTAGCCAGGAAGCAAGGCAAGTGTTTCAGTAATTTTCTTAAACAAAAATGCCATTTTCCAATTTCTCACATGTACAAATTTCCTATTTTTGCCCTGTTCTATTTAACATCAACGTCAAATAAATCATATACTCTGGAAATGCAATTTATTATTCTGCTATATTTATAGACTAACTGATCAACTGTGGAAAAAAAATCATCAGCTGCATGTAGTTTTGACTGAGTCTTAGGACTGCCGAAAGAGAAACTCTTGTTATAGTTGCTTAGGGGCCCTGTAACCCCGGTGCCTGTGCCTGTTGGTCTGCTCAGTAATCCATCCATGAGGCAATCAGCTGTGATCCCTTACCACCGCACGGTCTTAAGTTTTGAGCAAGTTGAGCCCCTTCCTTTAACCTGAGGCAGGGATGCTTATGAAATTATTTATGATTACAATAGAGCTGCCCACCTCAGGTTTTAATGTGTGGCTCATCTGTCTTTTTTTTTTTCTTTTCTAAAATTAGACATTAAATTCCACCCGTTGCTTCTCTGCTTAAAACTCCCACAAAATGCACCAAAGTACTAATATGCAAACAGCTTGATGTGATTTGAAAGATTTGTAATATAAATAGATAGATATATATATATACAGCGGAGGACACACGCTACATCACCCTACTGAAGAAGCAGAGGTAGAGGTGAGCGCAAAACCAGCGCATCTGCAAGTAAATGAGACGACTACAAAAGGGACCAAAAATCTATGTCAAAGCTTTGGGGGAGTGGGGAATGTTAGACCCCCGGAGGCAGTGAAACATAACGAATACGATGCACATAATGACTGACACACCATCTCTGCTGGAATCTGCGAGCGAGGACTGAAAAGAGAAAGGGGATCCAGCGATGCAGATACGGCTCAGTGCAAGGAGGGTCTGCATTCATTACCGTAGAACAGTTGCTTACAGCTAGTTTGTCTTTGTGCTGCGATCATACTCCTGCGGTCTACTCCGCCACAACATTTGAATTCATCCGCTCTGATGTAGGCCAATAAATGTACGCAGTAGTCCGCACACACGCCGTGGGCAACAGCGCACAGACAAAACAAAGTCAAGAATGGCATTACCTTAGAGATGAAAAAAAAAAAAAAAAAAGCAAAAACAGCTTCACTCCCAGTTTACTGTCCAGCCCAGGGCGCACAAGACACACGTCCCAATGTCACACAGCCTGGAAGTACACAGACATTTACCTCCACTAGGTCACCAAAATTCTCTTAGGAAATGATAATTAAAAAAAAAAAAAAAAAAACTCCGAGAGCACCGGGTCGGTTTGTGGATGAAGATGGAGAGCTGTCTCCATCATGCGTAAGGCTCTCAGGTGATCCGGTCCAAGCATCCCTCATCCTCCAACCTGATCTTGGAGGTGAATGGCAGATGTGTTGGAGGGGTGGGTGGGTGGGTGGGTGTTAGAGCAGAAATTTCCCCCCATGGGCTGCGTTGTATTGGGAGACGCACAATGTGGCACAATGTGTCAAATCTCCTGATAAGGTAAGTCAATACACATCCACACACACACACACAAGGGGAGAGCAAAACAAACAAAAACTCCTGACCACCATCATCATCTCGTTGTTTCATCAGCCCACAAACACCAGAGCAACTAACAATGTCTGTCTGTCAATGTCTGGGGGCTGTGTTTTTTTTTGTTTGTTTTTTTGGCACCAATAATCAATTTCACTAGGAACTGCTGATGAGTTACTTGCGAATAAAAAAAAGTAAAGGCAGGACAAGTAAAACAGGGTTGTGTGATAGAAGTTATTACACGGGGTTGTTGTACCGGAAAAAGGGGCGCAAACAATGTATTTAAGTCCGCTGACCAGCACCGACAGCCACGGCGGAGAGGTTCCCGGCTCCCTGCGCAGCCGAGTCTCCGCGGAGCCCTCGCATTACACCCGGTGGTGTGTACATGTTGAGGCAGGATACTGATATTTATCCCCAGCCGACCTAATGTGAAGTGCTCCGTGTCTCGTATCGGCCCTTTTCAGTGGTGGTGGTGGTGGTGGTGGTGTGGACTGAACTGAGCCACTTCGGCGTTTGGAAAGCGCATTTCGCGGAGAGAGAGATAGAGAGACAGAGGGAGAGAGAGAGCCCCCCGGACCCAACCGAGCCTTCCCTTCTCCCGTCTCGCCTCACCCCCCCCACCCCCACCCCACC
>JAPTGZ010000002.1:17892709-17910580 GCA_029814645.1 Fowleria isostigma
AGACAGAGAGACAGTGAGAGAGAGAGACAGACAGACAAGAGAGGGACAGACAGAGAGAAAGGGAGGGAAGGACAGGGAGAGAGAGAAACTTTAATTCATCCCAATGGGTAATTCAGTTTGCAGCAGCACAGCCCCTGCCATGGAGGGCAACAATAATAATGATTAAAGTGATTAAAATACAGTACATAAATTGCAATACAACAGTCAGTATCCACAACATATAACACCTGGCGTACATACAAATCAGTACAACACCACACAACAGCCAGCTTTCATGTGTCTTCTCCAGTTAACCCCCCCCTCCCAATAACAGAGTTCAGGAGCCTGATAGAGGATGGGATGAAGGAGTTAGCGAAGCAGAGTGTTTTAGTCCTGGCTGCACAGTCGCGCCGCCCTGAGGGCATTAGAATAAATTCAGTCCTCAGGGCGTGGCCCGGCTGACTGATTACACGTTTGGCTTTCAGCACAACTTGCCTTTTCCACAACAAGCCCAGGTCATTGAATTGAACTCCAATTATTTTAGAGCAGACCTTAATTATTCTGTTTAGACTGTATTTATCTTTCACTGACAGCCCGTTAAACCAGCATGTAAATGAAAGGTTAAAAGACTTTCTATAAAAGAATAATAAAAGTTCTCTAAAATAGTTTTAGAAATGCAGAAAGAGTTCAGCGTTCTTAGCAGATGGATTCTTTGTTGTCCTCTCTAAACAAGAGAGGAGGAGGGAGGAAGGGAAGGACAGAGAGAGGGAGAGAGACAGACAGACAGAGAGAGGGAGAGAGAAAGACAGACAGAGAGAGGGAGGAGGGAAGGACAGAGAGAGGGAGAAAGACAGACAGACAGAGAGAGGGAGGGAAAGACAGAGAGACAGTGAGAGAGAGATGGACAGTCAGAGAGAAAGTGAGGGAAGGACAGAGAGAGAGGGAGACAGACCGACAGACAGAGAGAAAGAGAGAGGGAGGGAGGGAGGGAGGGACGGACAGAGAAAGGGGGGAGGGAAGGATTGAAACGGAGAGAGAGACAGACAGACAGACAGATAGAAAGATAGAGAGACAGAGAAAAAGAGGGATACAAACTACAGGCTGTATCTCCAGCCCATACCGTGTGTAGTTGCTACACACGAGACAGTGGAGTGACTTAAACCTTTATGGATTATAAGACGCACACACTCAGTGTCCTGTAAAGCTGTAAGCGCTAACTCAAACCTGCACTCCATAAGGGCAGGTTGTCCATGCGGGGCAGACCTAGCGTCCCCTATTTTCTCGTTTTTCTTCATTTTCAGGTGAAGCGAGAGCGCTGCTACAGTTGGAGAGAGCATCAGAAATCATTGGTCTCAGTACACGACGCCCCATAGCATTCTTGAAGCTTTTTTTTTTTTTAATTTGATTTTTATTTTGTGTGCCTTTGAATTTTATTTTGTGCTTTTTTTTTTTGTTCTGCGAAATTTTGCTACACTCCTACTGATTATTATTGTTCTCATCACCTCCCTGTCTTTGAATGCCCAGCTCTTCAGTGTATTTGTCATCTTTATTCATGTATGTGACACATTTTTGTTGTACTTCCACCAGCTGCCAGCTCAGATGGGCTCACTTCTGGGCTCCAGTCTGACGCTACAGTTCCTGGACTGTGTGCAAGACGAGTCGGCCCTCCTACGCCTCAACTCCTGGCTGGGATACGCTCTTCATGAAGGTAAGGCGGAGACACCTACAAAACTCCTGTGACATTTTCCATAAGGTAGACTTATCCAAAGCAAACGTGACCCTGTGTTGAACCTGAACACACCCTACCTAGTTGGCATATCAAAGGGATTCTCTTCACTGAAGGGTTTAGGAGAGACTGGGGGGGATCTCACATTGTGAAGACGCACTGAATCTGAAATGATCCGCTGTTTTCTTTTTATTCCCTTGATGTTTTCACTCACTAAACGCCCTTTTCGATATCTTCCCTCAGAATTTTTGTTCTGCAATGATGCCGGATCCTTCCAGAATTCAGAGGAAGCTCTGCAGTTTTTGGAAAAGTTACTGTGCACGCTGCACTTTCGCCAGGTGAACCTCACTCCTCACACTGGAGCTGCACGATATTGGAAAAAAGTGACATTGTGATTTTTTTAACCCTGCGATATGTGTATATATATATATATATATATATATATATATACATAGTGAGATCGAAAAATACTCAGGAGGATATAATAGCTGTGTGGTGCAACGAAAATAGTCAAAGAAATTGAGTGGTATCTCGTGGTAACAGGTTCAAGACACTATTGACACAGAACACATGCTTCCTTGTAGCCAAAATAATTCAAGATGACTGACGTTGTTTTTCTTTTTGACACCACATCTTATTTTTGGGGATTTCTTTTATTTGTTACTCATTTTTCAATTTTGTTACCAGTGACTCATTCCATGAGCAGGGGCATGGTCTGCTTCAGCAAACTGATTAAGAACAATTGTGACTTGTGGATCACTGCACGCAGATATATATTGCGATATGAAAAAATACTCAAGCGGATATAATAGCTATCTGGTGTAAATGGTCAAGCAAATTAGTTGTATTTCCTCTGGTTATATCAACAGGTGTAAGACACTGTCGCCACAGAACACATATTTCAGTTGTTACCAGCGACTCACTCCAAACTGATTAAGAATGATTGTGATTGGTGGATGACTCTGTGCAGTGTGTGTCAGATACCCTTGAAATTAGATGAGAACATGTTGAATTCATTTACCTCCTACATTGCAGGACCTGTGATGTGACTATTGTGCACACATACATTGCTATGACAATGCACAAACAATATATTGCGCAGCTTTACCTCAGACTGAGACTACTCCCCTCCCCATTTTCACATGTCCACAGTCACACACATTAATTATATGTTGGTTTTAATTGAGTGTATTTTTTCTCTGACAGGAGGGCTTTTCCAGTATAGAGGTTTTTCTCTACAAATTTCTTAATGCATGGGACGGATCCCTCCTGAGGCCACAGATCCTCGGTCTGATGAGCAACATTCCTGTTGTCACTAGTTCTCGTGAGTTTTGCATCTTTGCACAACTATTGCCACTGGTTCTGTCTGTCCACTGAATGTTCTGAATGTTTGCATTTGTGATTTTGAGAGCACTCTAGAGGACTTGGCATACCTGGCCTACATCCTGTCACTGTTGCCTACAGTATGTGTCTCCCTTTACTTGACGCTGATTGGTTTGCAGATGTGTTTTTGATGTCAGTGTGTTGCCAGTTTCGCAGGTAGCCTAATCTATTTGAATGGAGAAAAAGACAAAAATCAGTCATTGTCTAACTACTGTAGCACTATTGGTGTTTGAGAAAAGACGGGATAATTTCTAACTCACTAAAAAGAAGTGATATAATTAATTATTAACAGAGTTTCTGTTGTTACTTTTGGCAGAAAACATAATTTTCTGTGCTTTTTGTAGTTGAGTTTTTGTTATTTAACTGAATTCTGTTTTTTATAACATCCTTAGTTTTTCATCTCACTATGTGCTATCGTGGCTAATATTTTCTTCTTTTGATTACTGGCAAATGAAAGCCTGCTGTGACAGAGTCTGAACTTTCTAAAGAGCTTTTACATTAATTACAAATAGACCAGTGTCTTGGTTTTATCTGGACCAAGATCATCTTGTTTCATTTCTTCAAACCTGATCAAACACAGAAGTTAAAAAAAAAAAAAAAAAAAACCTGGACTGCATGAATTAAGTGTTAATCTTGGTCTCTACTAAGGGTCCATCAGTTTCCTGAGGGCTCTGCCTAAATGATCAATAGAGTTCTATCTGGTCTAATCTAAAATTGGACTCTGGGCCGATAGCAGTATTAAAATTTGGCTGATAGCCACTAGACTAATTTCGGTTTATTTTGATTTTGTTGTTTTTTATCTCTGCATCTGTTCCAGGGAAACAAAGCAATCTAGATATTTTTTACACATACATAAACACTATATGCATCATCTGAAATATGAATGTAGAATGTAGTGATTCATTTAAAATATTTACTTTGATAAAATTTACTTTGTTTTGTCATTTTGTAGAGTATGTACAGAGCATTTTTTTGTCTTGTCAGATTTGCTCCATTTGCAGTCTTCATGCCATTCCTGACATTCAGACCTACAAAACCTTCAAGACAAAGCTGTAACCGCTGTAACCTTCTGTTTAATCCCTACAGAAATCGGGCGGTTTCTGTTTGAGCCCCTCATGCAGCTCTTTTTCACATCATCATTGTTTTTCAAGGTAGGCTTTCTTGTCTGATCCACGAGTAAAACTCCCAGTACTCCTCTTGCTCCTGTCCCACCTCCTACAATTTAACGGGACAGATGGACTAGTGTTCCTGTAATGGGCCCTGTTGGACTTCTTACCCTGGCCAGACTCTCCTGTCCGAGTGTTAATTTGTGCATGTGGGTGTGTCTGTCTCCAGTGTGGACTGATGGAGTGTCTGAACAACATGCTGTTGAAATGGCTGACCTGGCACTCTGTGTATGCTCTGGAGGACGATTTGGACATCAGCCTCAACAGCCACACCTCCATGTGAGTCTCACATATGCTTCTGTTACTTGTTTACGCCTTGAGCTTAACCAAGCAATAGACTGGAAACACTTTGTGAATTAAATGGAGAGCATAAGGGTTTTGGTTCGTTAAGCTGTCAAGACAAGAAATACCACTCCAGGCGTGGCAGTGTCGTACAGATGGGAAAAAAAGGGGTTGTGGTTTAATTATGGACTTAGAGACACACTATAGGCCAGTGGTTCTCAAACTTTTTACGGTGGAGTACCTCCTGAAATATACTTTTCTATCCCAGTACCCCCAACTCTCGCTTCAGCATTTTTGATTGAAAAAGAAAAAAGAGGCAAAATTTGTTCCTGTGCCAAAGGTGTGTTTATATTTTCAAAATTTTGAAAACAAATATGTATTTAGCTGTAATATATAAAAAAAATTTCTAATTGTTTTTAATTGTTCAACTTTTTGTCTTTTTAATCTATTCTTGTGTTTCATTATCTTATTTTGGTTTTATTTGTTCTTCTGTACAGCACTTTTTATATTTATTTTTTTATTTTTGTACAATTGTTTTATGTCTTCAGTATATTCCTGTATTTTATTCTTTTATTTTGTTTTTTATTTATTGTTCTGTACAGCATTTTGGTCCACTGTGGTTGCTTTTAAAGTGCTTTACAGATAAAGTTGGATTGGATTGAAAATAACACATTTTTGAAAGTAAATTTTTTGTGCAAAATATAAACTGTAAAGTGCCCTCTTTCAACGATAGGAAAAATAAATAAATTGGTCATTAATTATTAAATTAACCTTTCATCAACAGAAAAAAAAAAAAACTAAATTACTTGGATAAACTCGTCTCAATTCATATAAAGTAGGAATATTCCGTAAATGTTACCAAAGCTTAAACAAGATGATTGACAATAAAACTGTTGTATGAATGTATTTATTGCATTTTATATTTCAGTATTCATTACACTTATTGACCTAAGTGTTATTTAATGTATTTTTCCAAAAACATTTCAACTACCCCCTGGGCTTCTTCCAAATACCCCTGGGGGTACATGTACGCATACCCCCATTTGAGAACCACTGCTAGAGACAATAGGTGACAAAGCTGAGTTACCGGCTGTCGAGGGTCACCAGTTACATAATTGAAACCACCGTCTATTTAAGCATGTAGTTAGAGTTTTTGTCAAATTTTTTCCACATACTATATTTCCCTCCCTCATATAATACCTTGTGTTTATAATTAAAGTCATCTATTAGCCACCAGTAAACAAAGTTATGACTGCAGGAGCACATATTGATATATTCCATGGTTTAGTTTAGAGCCCCTCCAATCTCTAAATCATATTTATGCAGAGACAAATGCAGCCTAATTATCCAGCTAAATGGTTTTCTATTTTCCAAACTGAGGAAGGTAGTTTGTGTCAGTTGTGTTGAGATGCCTGCGTTTCATAGGTATTGAGCTCTAACATTTATAATCCTTCAATAAATGATCCGGTATGTGGTAAAATCCATTTTTATTCACTGGCATTTCCAGACTCACCTCTGGTATTTAGTAAGAATAGATCTTTGAGATTAGATCTGAGAATTATTCATTGTGAATGCTGCTTGTGTGCACTCTGCCAACATCACACTGTGGCCAGTGTTTGTCTGTTTCACTGTGATGACTTTGGCATGTTTGAGTGTTTTCTGGAATTTCATAAAAGACCTGATTCATAGATAGAAAAAAAAATGTTCAGCTGTTCAGTGTTCTCCATTTCTCTCAGGGGTCGAGGGTTCTTTTTAGAGTGTGTTTGACTTTCTGTTCTGTCTTTTATCCCAGAAACATTACCTTATCAGGGTTCAAAGATTCTGTGATGGAACTGGTTCACTTTGTGGGTCGCCTCGCCACTGTCGGCCTCCAGCTCGAAGGCTGCCACTCGCTCCTCCTCAGCTTCATACTGGACTTCTATGAGACGGTAAGTGATGAGGATACTATTTAGTAGAGATGTAATGGTGCACTCGTTTGAACTGATTCGGTACAAGGCCTTCGGTTCAATACAGATGTTTAATGAACTAATACATGTAGCTCATATGATGAACAAAAACACTTGGGAAACAGGACAGCCATGCAGGGACTTGTAGTGGCAAATTTCAACTCAAGGCACAGAAGCCGGTCGGACGTTCAAAGCATGTTAACTTTTATTTTCAGTTTTCTGTATGTGGTGGCTTTGTGTCACAAGAGTCCATAGGTTCATTTATAGCAAAAAAGTTTTTATTTTGAAACTCAAGTTGGTAAAATCCAGTGGAGTTGTTCCTCTATTCCTTCACCATGTCTCTGTTATGGCGTGAAGTCACGTTCACAACATGTTCATCTCAGGGAATACTTTGAGGTGTTCAAGAACACTCAGTAAATTACAGTGTTTGCTACACACAAATATTGAACATTTAAAAATACATAACATGTGGGGTGTCTGTTAATGCACAAATGACTGAACAGTGTTTTGTAGAAATGTCCAGTGTCCCCCACGTAGTTACGGAGCGTACCCCCCCACACTGGTCTCCTTTATTGTACCGAAAACATACCATATTAAAATTTTTCTGTACCATGTCAGCCCTAGTTATTAGATACAATACAGTGTTTTCACCTTTAAGATTCTTCTACCAGTGCACAAATGTAAAAAAAATAGCATCAACTAAAATATTGTTCACAATGAAGTGGATTCCTTTCAATCTCTGAGTGTTTGCGTTTTTTTTTTTCCCTCCTCCTGTAGGTATGTGACATGTTTCTGAAATATGGACTCCCTCTTGTGGTGATGCCCCCTCCTGGAGTTTTTTACCCAGCATTATTCGCCACTGATCCTGTCAGCGTGGACAGACTGGCCTACATCATGTACAGGTGGGGACTGTTCATCTCTGTTATGGCCTGCAATAAGCCTGTCACTGCAAGACTCGCAGGAGCCTTAATGCCATATGTCATATACTTATTCATATTTAATGACAGAACAGAACGGGAATCGGATAGCTTCATTGCACTTACATGTTAATGTATGATTTATGATAATGAGCAGCTAAGAAGCAGTACACTTAAACCCCCTTCTCCTTTTTGCCCAGAACTCAGGCCAGTTTTAATAAGGCAACTTCTTGCAGGCTTGGCTCATTGACTGCACCCCAGGGTTTTGAAATACTGAGACATCTGTGGAAGGGAATTATTATGGCAATTCATGATTTCGCTTAACAGGCAAAACAGATTTGATTTTTGATGAGACATCACTGATATTTCTTTCTTTCCTGGGCAGGTACAAGGTGAACTTGACATCGGCTAAGAGGCAAGAAAAACTGAAAGAGGTAACGCGAAACTATATTTGGATACTTTGATATGTGGTGCAGTGATTGCATAACAGTTAGAAAAATCTTGATAATGACATCTTCACCATGTTTTTGCTGCTCAGTGTGCATTCAGTGAATATACTTAATTTATGGTGTCTTCCAGTCTGTGTTTGCACACCTTTTTAGTTTTCACTTTGGTAGATTTTTATATATTCTTAGCCCTTCAGCAATCCACAAGCATCTACCCACAGCTAATAACCTTTATTACTCTCTTCACTGAGGATTTAAACAGTTGGCGAATTTAATACATGTGCTGTGACAAGCTTTGAATTTACAAGTACGTGTCATGCAGCCACTAAGCTACCCTGAAAATGTCAGTGGCACTTTTTATTAAGAAAAGTAGGCTCAATAAATACAGTGCAAATTAATGAGCAGAATGAGCAATAGGAAAGTTTAGCTCAACTTTCTTTCTTTGTCATTCCATCTCTCTTCATTTCTGCTTCACAGCAGGCCTTTCACATCAGCCGGCAGACGTTCCACGAGTTTAATCACTACGTGGTTGTCATGGTTAACTGCCTGTGGAACTCCAAAATGTTTCACCCAGGCATGGGCATTCAGCTGGGAGAGGAGGTGCTTCTCAAGAGCAACGTACCGCAGTACTCGAACAGCTTCGACCTTATCCACCATCCTGCCTTCTTGAGCTACGCTGTCGACTTTCACCAGAAGGTAAGGGTAGAGGTTGTTTTTAGTTGAAGTCTGGTTGGTTTTATTCACTAGAGTTGGAATAGATTAAAGGGGTGATATTTTGTTAAACTCATTTTTCTTAGTCTTTGGTTCATTTATTTGTGCATTTGTGGACCCTAATCATATAGTTTGAGTTTGAACCCTCCAGGTGCTGCAGAGCTATCTTCATATTCATTGTTGTAGAAATCCAGTGGATTTCTACAACCTGGTTTAATTCCTTAATTTGTTGCGTTTATCAGTAGGTATGTCGCTACATTTGCACAAAGAAGGTCAAGACTTCTGACAAACCTCTCTCTGAGTACAACATCAGCAGTGGCAGCTGTGGTCCATACTGCTAATTAGCGGTTTGGTTTTAAACACATCTAAAGCATATTTACACCTAATATTTCTACACACCCACCTAGGAAACACATGTCTAGACCTTTAACACCTTAACTGGTTGGTCTGATTGGGATTTCAGTGATTTTGAAGAGATTTACAGGTACTTTTACTGGTGGCGCTAGACGCTATGCTAGTTCTTTTACTAATTTCTGGTTTGGTTTTAAATGCATCTAAAGCATATTTAAACTGACATTTTCAACACAATGTGGTAAAAACACAGAGTCGTAAATTATAGAAGGTAAATGATGCTTAAACTCACCTTTCTTTGTCTGGATTGGTCGGGTTTTCCAAGTTCACTTAGTGGACTGTATAATGACCATAGCAGTTATTAGCAGAAGTGGCGGTTCTTACTGGTTCTTCTTCTCTGTCCTCCTCCAGGTCAGACTCTGACTCAGACCTATGAGGCTAAATTCTACAGTTTGCAGTTTTTGCCATTATTGATTATAAATTCATATTTCCAAAATTTTTTGTTATCACGAGACCAGCGTACTGTATCTTGAAAACTACAAAGATGGCTGAACAGCACAGTCAACATCCTGGAGGGGGTGGGGTGAAGTGGCTTATTGTATTTAAAGGGCCAGCGCTCAAAACCACCTGTCTACTGTCAGTACTCAGAAATGGACTTGAAGTTGAATTAATGAAGAATTCAGACCCAAACATAGCATTTACAGTTTATGTAGACCACAAGGAAATATTTTAAAATGAAAATTAAATACTAAAAAAGCAAAATATCACTCCTTTTAGACCTAATGCCAGCCAACTCACTGCCAAAGTGGAACTTGAAGTAAAACCTGCCCGAGTTCTGCTTATTTTCAACGTTTTAGACGCTGCAAGAGGCACTTGATGGATCAGCATACAGCCAGTCTGTACACTCTGGTTAATAGGCTTACAACGAAGACAAATGTGTTATTAATGTATCTTTCATACCAGATACATTAATACAGAAGGACATTTTATTATTAATGGGGGCAGCATGAAATGTGATTTTCATCATGTTTAATAATACACGTACAAACCTTTTTTTGGTTCTGTCCAACTGCAACATCAGGCAGCGATCCTTTGAGATTTACCAGGGTGCACTGACATTGAATATTAATGCTCTCTCTTTATCAGTGTTGGCCAGGGAGAAAGGACATGGACCTCAATTCCATAAAGGTACAAAGGGTCTCTCTTTTTATTTCTACACATACAGCTGACTTCACGTGTAACTTTTTGTACATCACTCACGCTTGAGTAATTCTTTAATCACAAAATCGTCAGATGTCTGGGAAGTAACGGTGTGTGCCTGTGTTTCAGCATTCAAAGCCATGGGGCTGGTACCTGGAGTATCTGTTCACTCAGGGTTATGACGGCCTTAAACAGTTTGTTCAGAGTAACATCAGCTGGCAGCCGATAGCAGGCGACGGTCGGAGCGACGATCTGGCGACACAACAGAGGTAGATGCTAAACCCACCGGAGAGGAAGGACAACCACTCGCATCTCACCCAGTTTTTAAAAGACTTGTACAAATTTCATCCCCTGTTTAAAGCAAGCCGTGTGCTAGTGACCTGTGTATATTATTTCTGTAAATAGTTTGGTTGTTTGCTTTTACTTACTACTTGGTCCATTCATTGACACACATGTGTCCAGGCAGCTATTTGCCGGAAGCCGTGTCAGCAGCAGGTTCCAGTGACAGTAGAGAAGAGATTATGTTAATGGAGGAGAAAGCCTCAACACCGAAAACTGGTCATCCATGGAATATGTTCATTTATAAGGTCTGTGACCAACTGCATCAGAGGGTTTTAACTAAGAAAACACCAGTTGTAAATTATTTCCGCTCATTTTCTTTGGTTGTTATGTATTATCTCACCTGTACGACGGCGTATTAGGGCCACATGAGAAAATAAAATCGCTTGTCACTGCGAGAATAAAGTTGTAACATTTTGAGAATAAGTTCATAATATAATGAGAATAAAGTTGTGGTTTTAAAAACTCATTATTTAATTAAATTAATGTCATACTTTTATGAGATTAAAGTTTTAATATTTTGAGAATAAAGTCCTAATATAATGAGGAAAAACAGTATGTAACGACAATAATGTCGTACTTTTCTGAGATTAAAGTTGTGATATTTCGAGAATAAAGTCATGATATAATGAGAATAACGTAGTTTTCAAAAAACTCATTGAATGAAAATAATGTACTTTTATGAGAGGGGAATAACGTCCCTGCAATCTGATGGTTCAGTTCAACAGTGAAGTTGCTGCTGCGCTTGTTGCGGTCACTGTAACTGTTGAATTTATTTTCAAAATATTACAACTTTAATCTCGTAAAAGTACATTATTTTTGTTAGATAATGAGTTGCTTTAAACTATGATTTCATTTTCATTATATTATGATTTTATTCTCAAAATATTACGACTTTATTCTCGTAGTGACAAGCGAGTTTGTTTTCTTATGTTGTCCTAATACGCCTTCGTACACCTGGAACCAGCAATGATGAAAAGCATCTTTTAGCGTTATGTGTATGTTTTGTCATCTGTCTTGTACAGCTTGCCTTCTGCAATCCTCATTTCTCTTGTACATTGTTAAAAAATAAGTGTCAGATTTTTTTTATGCAAATAAACTCAAACTGTTGTCTTACAACATCCCACTGCAGAATGCGACTATTTACAGTGAACACTTATTAAAAGTGTGTGGGTCTTTTGCTGTTGTGGTGAATTGTGCGTCTTTCAAGCGGCATCAGTTGCTGGAGTATCCGTTATACAGATAAGTATCCACGTGTAATGCAGTCTGTTGTTCCTCCATCTGGAAAGTGGCATTTTGCTTTAATTGAGGAGCCCATCTGGATGTTTAATGGGCCCTGGCTCCTCTGCGGCTTTTGATGCCACCGCTTGCCAAGCATATTCATTGACCAGCTTTTTCTGTGATGCACCATCATGAACCAGAACATGTCAAAGACCAACTGTGTGTCTATTTATTTATGTCATGGCCTGTTTTCTTGATTTCACTGGAGTTTACCGTTGCCAATGAGGTTGTGTGATCACTCCTGGTGGCTTGTCTATCAGTGGGATTGTGTGAAAATGACAGCTTGGATTTTCATCAAATTTAGTGAAAGGGTAAAGACCTTAAAGTTTGGGTCAGATCCATAAAAATGAGTGGGTGAGGTTGTATTTCTTGTGTTTGCCTGACTTAATCAGCCAGAAATATCTGATTAACGTAATTAAACGAACCAGAGGCACTGACTGAAGAAAAAAAAAAGTCAATTATTGTGTTTATGGTCTAATATCAGTGCGAAACAAGTAGGAGTGGATTATTACCCACAGACTTTAACAGAATAGTGATTAAACTTTTTTTGTTTTGTTTTTTTTAATACCTAAGGGTCATGTCAAAGGTTAATTGTTTAGAGCATTCTGGTTACTGGCTCCAGCCCCTCCCATACCTACTGAAAAAGCGCAAACCAACAAAGTCTGTTTCACCAAGTTTGATGAAAATCAGTAAAATGCTGCTGACAATTGAATGTTTAGGATGGTTCCACCAGGCTGGAGGGAAAAAAAATAAAAACATGGTAAGTTGTGATGCTGTTTTGATAAGGATGGTCACTGAATTTACCCGGTAGTCTTGTGACTCCTGAAAAATCTTAAGTGGATATTCAGGAGCTACATACAGCCCAATATGATCTAAAATGGGCCTGACCACTAACATAATGGTGCTGTCATTTAAAAAAGTTAAGCACTTTCTTTTAGAGCAAAAAAATGTTAAGTTACAGGTGAAAATGAATAACCTGAACATCCACGACCAAACTGAAATTTAAGAAAAACAAGTGCAAGTTTAACAGTACTGTGCCTCAGCCTATTATTAACATTTAAAATCAGGCATCTGGAACTGAAATATACAGCATTACCTGTATGATCAAAACAACTCGTCAAAACTCGGCAACATTTTTGGCCGTCAGTGTCCGCTGTGTAAGTTTTGGGTGTTGCAGATTCTATCAGTGGGCCGCGTCGAACCTTTTTGGAGGGCCGGTTTTGGTCCGCGGGCCGTATGTTCAACACCCCGACATACTGAGACAGTATTTTGCTGTGTTTCTGAAGTGGACCCTGTACACTGGAACAAATTTATGTAATTTCTACAGTAAAAAATTATAGCTTCTAATAATTTACAAGGTGTAACTGTATATGGCAATGCATTATGGGTAGGAAATACGGCAAATTCAAGTATTTACTCTCCAGTATCACAAATAATTACAGGATAGTTGTGTTTTCACTTGGTCATGATACAAGTTACAATTACACACTGTTATATTAGAAGGAAAAGTAACATCTTGGACTATAACTTGACCGTGTAGACGTCTATTTTAACTCAGCGTTTACTGTGGACATGTCAAAACCAGTGTTTTAGTCAGAATAATGTTTCTGTACTTCTGTGACTGACTGTATTTTATTTTTATTTTATTTATCTGTTGGGTTTCATATGGAATATACAGGATGTGGGACTGAGAATGTACTGTTTTTGTAAATGTTAGCAAAAGAAAAACTGATTAAGCTAATGCTAGCTGCATGCATTAGGCTCCATTAGCGCTGTTAGCGTGGCTACAGTCAAACTGGAGCACTCAAAACGAAAAAAAAAAAGAATAAAAATAAAATACAATGAATATTTCCCCCCCCCCTTATATAAATATATGTTTAGTAGGACTAGGGAGGTGGGAAGGGCATGTTAGTGTCTTAAAATGTTATTTTTTTTTGTTTCTTAAAGGGGGCTGCTGCGTCATCACTGCTGCACATTATACCTCCTGTGAAATCAACAAAAACAGAAAGGAAAAAATAAAACAGTACATCAACATAATCTATATACAGCAAAAACTGTTTAAAAATATATCTAGTAATATAGTGTAATTATTCTTTACATTTATTAGCAAACAATTTTACAGCATTTTATTGGCAACTTTTCTGACTATTTACTGTAAATTCTACAGGAAGTTGTTACACTACGTGGTGATAGTTTTTAACAGTTTATGTAGGTAAAAAAAAAAACAACCCAAAAAACACAACTTTTACAAAATTCTGACATGTAATTATGACTTGTATATTTATATCAGTGGTTCTCAAACTTTGTACAGTGGTGTACCCCTGGAAATATATATTTTTAGCCAAGTACCCCCAACTCTCATAAAAATGAGGTAAAATTTGTTCCTGTGCCAAAACGGTCTGTTTTTATTTCCAAAATTTGTAAACAAGCACCATATTTAACTGTAAAAATAAAAATAACACATCTCTATAAGCAAATTTTGCAAATATAAACTGAAAATTGCCCTCTTTCATTGACAAGAAAAATAAATTAGATGGCCATTAATGAATAAATTAAATTTTTATCAACAAAAAATAATTACCTAATTACTCAAACTAATCTTGAATGATATTAAATAGAAATGTTCCGAAAATGTTGCCAAAGACACACTAAAAAAAAAAAAAATCAAACTAAAATGAGGTCAAGTGTCAATTTTATTATATGTTTTATATTTCAACATTAATTCTCATTATTTATTTTATTTCAGTACATAGTGACATAGTGAGTTATTTAATGCATTTTCTTCCAAAACATTTCAAGTACCCCCTGGGCTTCTTCCAAGTACCCCATTTGAGAAACACTGATCTATATGATACATAAAGTATATGTGAGTCTTATTTAATTTCTGCAAAAACGTTTTACACACTAGAGCAGGGGTGTCAAACATGTGGCTCGGGGGCCAAAACTGTCCTGCCAAAGGGTCCAATGCAACCGCAGGATGAATTTATAAAATGCAAAAATTATTCACCGATTTTCATTCAGGAGCCAGATACAGACTTATGTGATCTCAAATAAATTAATAACATAATAATCTATAAATAATGACAAACACAAATTTTCCTCTTTTTCTGTCGGTGCCCCCCCTTAGAGGACAAAAAATGTCCAGGCCCCCCTCAACCCCAACAACACTGTAACAGTGGTGCAATTCTAACTTATATTGAAAGACACATCAATATCTTAACAACACTTTTTGCTTTTTGTTGAATAATTTCTTGTGCCAATTTTAAAAAATTAGATTTTTGCTTGAATAATACAAATAAACTCAACTAGACTGCTCCCTGACATTATATTTTTCCAAATAAAAATAGGAAATATGTAATTACCTTACAACTATGAAAATAAAGTTCCTTGTTTTTTTTTTGTTTTTTTTTTGAACAACTAATTTTGGTAACAAAGATGTTTCCATTGCACATCTCAGAACATTAAAGTCCAAACTGTACAAATGGTGCAAAAACAGAAACATGCACACTTCTTTTTTGATAAAACATTAATTTGACCTGATACATGTTCTAACCTGAGGAAAAAAACAACAACAAAACACTCAGGAGAGATCCCATGCCCCCCACCCCCACCCCCATAGGGGGCCCACCCTACAGTTTGAGAAACACTGGTCTAATATGAAAAAATAACAATACACCATGAAAATATTCACATTTACCAACTATCCTTTAACAGAAAAATGTGAAAAACCTAAAATGTCTAAAGAAAATTACGTGCAATTTTAACAATTTTCTGCCTGTTACTAAAATGTTTGTGTGACATTGTGTGTAATTCACACATATAAATGATAAATTGAAGCACAATATTGTTAAAATTACATTTATTTTTCTTACAATTTTTTTTGTTTTTTCAGGTCATTCACATCTTTTTTTAATGAAAGGAATAGTTGATGAATATTAATATTTGTTTTAATGCGCTAAAACCAAGACAAAAAGTTATAATATACGGGGTATTATGCTCTAATTTGACTTTTCCGGCCCACTTGACATCAAATTGGGCTGAACGTGGCCCCTGACCTAAAATGAGTTTGACACCCCTGCACTAGAAGCCTTAAGGAGGGTGAGTTAATGTTCTCTGGCACTGCATGATCTAAAAAAAAAAGACGGAAAAGAGTTAAATATTAATCCTCATTATCCACAGAACTCGAGGAGTGAGTGTTGTATGTTGAAGTTTTCGCCGGTCTCATTGTAGATTTGAACACACTGTCAGTCAAAAATGATGAATAGTTGCAGAAGATGCTCTCTCCACCATCATCCACATCTACTCCCCGACAGTTTTTTTTTTTTTTTTTGGCTCTTCTTCTCCTCCTCTTCCTCAGCAGACTTCACAGCCAACCCCTGCAGCTCCCATGGCGCAGCCGAGACGCGCAACTTGTGCGTTTTCGTGCTTCATTGTGCTCCAACTCTGTGAGAGACGATGCTGTTGTTTACGGAGACACATGGTCGGGGTCGTGCGGATGTGAGTGAGCGGATCCACCTTTAACGCAACCCTCTGATGTCACACAGACACACTCCGCCGTTTCAAACCTCCATCTGCGCCGCCTCTCTCCTCACTTTCTCCAGCCTCATGTGTCGATCGCATCCACGGGAGTAGCTTCATCCGGCGTCTTCACGGCTCATCTGAAAGTGTGCCAGCCCGCGTTTACCTGAGACAAATCTTAGCCTTAAGGAGACTAAGGTAAGATTGCTCCCCTCCATGCTGCTGTTGAGTATTTTGGAAGCCGGTTAACCTCACATTCATGGTTGTGACAATGTGACAGGATTTCCAAAAATCGCCTTCGGGGGGGTGGTTGGGGGGGGTGTTACTCATGTGTGCGCATTCTTGGTTGAGAGATTGTGCGTTTAGTTGCAGTTCGGATACTGTGCGTCGTCCTTGGTCACAGTTTGACATCTGCGTTTCATCTGATGGATAGATGTGCGTCGGATGAGCTTATGGAGAAGTCCAGCCGTGTTCCCGGTGCCGGTGGGACACCGAAACATAAAGGTGCGCAACTGGACCATTTTTGGCTGCGATTTAGTGGAGAAAAAAAAAAAAAAGCCTCCTCGTGTGTTTTTACGCAGCTATTCCAAGGAGTCCGACGCGCAGCTGGTTGACTTTAACCCGCACGGATCAATGTCTCCATTCACTAATTGCGGATCAATTGAGGTAGATTTAGACACTGATCCAGTGTGCGCCTCACAGTCCGTCGGTGTTTGCGCTTATTGTGTGGATCCCGGAGGAAAGGAAAACCCCAAAAAAAGATAAACCTGACACATCTCCTTCTACAAGTTTCCCTTAAGTCTCCATTCCTGCAGTAAATTAAAAAAAAAAAAAAAAAGCGCATATTTTGGTGCTCCTCTGCCTCATCACTTTCCATGGGTGGAGACTGACGTGTGATGGCAGACCGAGGTGAACTCTGGATGTCGCGAGTAATTATGGGTACAATTACACGGTGTGCGTCTTAAGCCCCCTCCAACTCTTGTTTGAGGGTTCCAATGCGAACTGCAACGTGGGATAATTTAGGAAAAAATGTCTTGGAAGAGGGGAACCTAAATCCTGTGTGGTTCTGTGGAAGTGACAGCATTCGCCTTTTTTTTTTAAACCCCCATTGGAAATAAAAGGGTGTCCCCATTAAACTGAGAGCACAGATTTGGATGCACTTAGACAGAAAAAAATGATTAGACCACCCTGTTTTCTTCAATTTCTTCATTTTAATGCCTGGTACAACTAATGGGACATTTATTTGGACAAATATAATGATAACAACAAAAAATAGCTGATAAGAGTTTCATTTAAGAGCTGATATCGGTCCATTTTTCATGGTTTTCTTGATAATAATAAATTTGGAGTTATATTTGTAGCATTCTACCCATGTGATTAAGAATACTTGCTATGGATTATTTGAATATATCCCTCAGGGTGGGCTCTGGGTTCTTTAGTTTTGTTTCGCCATAACTTAAAATAACACCTGTACAGAATGTAAGAGATAAGGTATCTGAATTAACTGTTTGGTGCCTTCACTTTAGTACAGGGGTGTCCAAATCCAGTCCTCAAGGGCTATTTATCTGCAAGACTCTTTTAAGGAAAACACCCCAATATCTGTCCAACCTTCTGCACCTATCCCAA
>JAPTGZ010000002.1:17942808-17953752 GCA_029814645.1 Fowleria isostigma
TATATATATGTGTGTGTGTGTGTGTGTGTGTGTGTGTGTATGTGTGTGTATGTGTGTGTGTGATTTGTCCACCTTTATCTTTGATTACAGAGTGGATTCAGTGTGACAGTTTTTATGCCAGTGCACAGTGTTTATACAATGTCACAATAAACGCCTGTTGAATCCATTTGTAATCTTGGATTATAAGTAAAAAAAAAATCCATTGATTTTCAAATCTGGTCATTCAGTATATTCAGGTTCAGCTGTCCTCATGTATTGGACACATAATGTTGCTGAACCTTGACCTGGCCAACTGAATCACCCGCAGATCATAACAGGCTTGTACTGTAGGCACTAGGCATGATGGGTAATCACTTCAGCTGCTTCTCCTGTCACCCTGATGCATCCATCCATTGCTCTGGAACAAGGTCAATCTGGACTCCTCAGACCACATGACCTTTTTCTTTTGAAACACAGTCCAGTCTTTATGCTCTCTATCAAAATGATAGTTGTTTACAAAATGAGAGGCATCTGTTCTGGTTAAATCACTAATTGCAGCTGAAACATATTAATCACTGTTGAAATTATGTAATTAACTATTAGCTGGGTTAAATCCAGGTAGTGGCTTTTTTTTGCCCAGGCTGTCTATTAATCTGGCATCTAAAAGTGTTGATTTGCTAAAGCTATAACCTTCCTATAGACATTAGTATTAATTGACTCACTTAATGCTCTGTTTATTTGATCTCAAATGTGATAGAAGTTGTGATGTGTAGAGTAATAATCATATTGAAAATATTTTTTAAACTCTACATTAATAAAGTCTAGATTAGTCTTTACTTTTATCTACTACTTTACTATGATCTGCTTTTTCGACAGATTTTTACACCTTACTAAGTACAATTTCCCCACAGTAACGTAAAAATAATTGGGTACTCTCACTGCCTGTGGTATCCAGATAAAGTGACTGTTTCCTAGAGTTCATGTGAATGAGCTCAGAGGATGAGGAGGACCAGCTGCTGCTGCTTCACACCAAACAGAGAAGCATCAGTGGTCTGGTCTCCTGGTGTAGATGCCTCATCACAGTCCTCATTTATCGGTGTTTTAAATGTGCTGTCTGGGAGGACAGCTCAGGGCAGACCAAGGACGGACTGGATTGAGGACAGAGTACAGTAACTGCTGCAAGGTGTCCCTGCTGACGTTTAAGAGGATGTGGACTTTCTAAGAAAAGCTGGTGGACAGGATATTTTGTACTGTTTAACCCCTGAGTGTACCCCCAATGACCTGACCACACAGACAGATAGATGGATAGAACCCCCTAATACTAATAATGTAATATACTTATTTAATCTTTATTTTATTGCAGTTGTCTTTGTTATATCTTTATTACATCTACTAAACTGCAGTCATAATCTTTTACCACATCAAATCTCAACTTGCTAATGTGATTCAGAACTATTTAATAGACACACTCTCCTGGCTGCCTTCACACCTCTTTCCGACAGCAATGACCACAGTGTTAAGGTCATCCAAAGCAGAGTTCAATTTAATTTAAAGGTGTCTAGAACACCTCTTTTCTCTAATAGTATCTTTTATCCTATTATGTGTATATTCACATCATCATAACCTACACGGCCCTGCTCTTTTTACTGTATCCAACATTTGAACTCTAACCCTTGATGAGTGCTTTTCACAATCAGATCTTTTTATTGTATTTATGTCAAAGGGCAAAGCGGGCATAATCAGAGGTTTGTGTTGGTTTTCAAAGCTGGACAAAAGTGATAAATTGCACATCTTTTCATTCTGATACAAAGGAGGTGGAGCAGGTTTGGAAATGGATGACTAAATGATGCACTGGACCCAAAGGGCAGCAGCTGAAATGAAAAATGCCAGAGGGGGTGGTGTTATTTTAGGTATTTGTATTCCCAGTGAATATGGTAGTAGAAAGTTATGACAAAGATGGCACCGTGGGCTTTAGATTTTAACATCCAAAACACAACAAACTTACCAAAGTTATCTATTATTTTTATGGCTCTGCGGTGTCAGTCCTGTGGGTGAGGCACGCTTTCAGGTTGTTCCAGGTTGTACATCTGCCCCATATTTGTTCACTTAAATGGTAAATGGTACTTATATAGTGCTTTTCTGCACATTAATGGTGGCCAAAGCGCTTTACAATACAAGCCTCACATTCACCCATTCATGCTCACACTCATACACCAGTGGGCGGCCTCTGCTATGCAAGGCGCTATCAGGCCTCACTGGGAGCAATTCAGGGTTCAGTGTTTTGCCCAAGGACACTTTGACATGTTGAAGCTGGGATTCGAACTGCCAACCTTTCGATCATTGGATGACCAGCACTACCAACTGTGCCACAGCAGCCCACTTGAAGGGGCTACATGTCATATTTCTACAATAATATATTCAAAAATGACCCGAAATTATCATCAGAGGGCATTAAGGGTGTTTTCACACAGCGTACTCGGATCCGTGCTGTACTTGGATATGCTTCACACCTTTCCTGCAGTGTTGCATTTACAAGCATGGACTTGGACACATCTGCCTGTACTTCAGTGGGTGTTTTGGGACTGAAACAGTAGGTGGTGATGTAGAGGGAATTCTATTGCTATCCTACAAACCAGGGAGTCAGAAGAAGACAAAGCTGGGAAATACTTTTCTATCTGTTAGCCTGTTTGAGGCTAATGCCCTTTTTCCTACCTTTCTGGCATGACTCGGCTCGGCTTTACTCACTTTTGGTGCTTTTGATTTTCCAGTTGGGGTTGTACCTGGTACCTGTACTTTTTTTTGCACCACCTCCGGAGCGGTTCTATCAGGGCTAAGTCGGTATGAAATTTCACTGCTGACCAGTGATTGGTCAGAGTGAGAGTCGTTACTCATACACAAGGCGTAATGTAAACTCCAAACACTAACAAGAATAATATCAGAGCAGATCTTCAACCTCTATCATTCTACATCATTTTACTGGAGGGTCGGGTTGCATAGACCGCACAGTTCAATGACACATCTATTGTATAAGGCATTAGCTTATCATCAGATTAAGTTTCTTGGCAGCCACTGGTCTTCAGCATCGTATTTCCGCATTGGCTTTCATAACTTTCACTTTGCTTTTTGGCTGTATTTCATATCTCCACAGGTAACCATTTCTCTCTTGTTTCACCTTTTCTGTGACAAAAAGCCACAAACCAAGCAACAAATATAGTATCACCTCCATGTCATCCATTGTCGTTACTGTGTACTATACCAAACTTATGTTTCTAGTTTCAACTCTGCTAACTATGCCCATCTCAGTCAAGCCGAACTGATACAGTTGTGCAGTGGAAAACCGAGGGCACTGTAGCAGACCATGTAGAGCCAAGTAGAGCTGAGCCGGGCCAAGCTTGTACAATGCAGTGTAAAAGGAGCTAAAGTGAAAAAGAACATCCTTCACTGGCTCTGATATATAACTGAGCGGTTCGGTTGATGAGGTGAGTCTGTGCCGCATGAATCCGAGGCTTTTTCAGGAGACGACAACAGTTGATGAGTTTGTTCACTGCTTTAGTTGCCGAGTAGTGATTAGGGTCACTTCTGTTATCAGAGTCGTGAATAGACATCAGGTCCGGTCTCGCGTTCAAAATCCGAGTCGGAGAAAGGATTGCCTCCACACACACTTGTACCGTGGTCGAGTCCAGCCGGTCTGTCCTCAAGTTGGCCTTCTCAGCTGGACTCGGGTACAGTACTCAAGCATGGAACATTTGCATTCACATTGATAAATAAGCAAACCAGAAGTGTACTTGGATAGGGACTTGGTTACGCTGTGTGAAAACGCCCATAGTGTCGGCAGTGATGTGGGTACTGTACAGGTGTTGTTGTGGTGAAGAGTGAGTTGAGCCAATAAATGAAGCTCTCAATTTACCAGTTGATCTATATTATACTGCCAAAAGTATTCTCACCTGTAGGTCCATCCCATTTTTAATCCATAGGGGTTTAACATGATGTGGATCCACCCTTTGCAGCTATAACAGCTTCAACTCTTCTGGGAAGGCTTTCCACAATGTTTTCATGGAAATTTTTGACCATTCCTCCAGAAGCACATTTGTGAAATCACACACTAATGTTGAATGAAAAGGCCTGGCTCTCAGTCTCTGGAGGAATGGTTAAAAATTCCTGTGAACACACTCCTAAACCTTGTGGAAAGCCTTCCCAGAAGAATTAAAGCTGTTATAGGTGCAAAGGCTGGACCCATGTAATATTAAACCCTATAGATTAAGAATGGGATGGACCTTAAGTTCATATGCGGGTCAAGACAGGTGAATGAATACTTTTGGCAATATAGTGTATGTTACTAGTCTCAAATATGGTGACAAAGTGTGGGTAGTGACTGAAAGAACAAGATTCAACCAGTGGAAATGAGTCTTCTCTGCAGGGTGGCTGGACCCTCCCATGGAGATGGGGTGGGTAGAAAGGGAAGTCAGGCTTTTCTGCTTTCTTGATCTTGTCTCTGGGTTAGAACAAAGAGCTCTGAAGATATACCAAAGATGACAGTCTCCACATGTGATGAAAAGTAACACAATGCTAACACAGAGATGAGGATGACAACCATCAGAAATATCTCTCACAGTCAAAGAAAGTGACAAAGTATCAAAAAATAAAAGCACTGCTATTGTTTCACCCCTGGACACATCTTATAAGAATGAAAACTGACCGTGAAATTGTAGTGTTTCCTTTGCACTGGTAAATTTGATTAATATATTTGTGAAGGTATATGGTTACTCTGTTTTGTTACATTTTCTACTGTGACATTTCTGGGCTTGTTTGGGTGATTCTATTGGTAACACAATCTGTACAGAAAGCCGAGGCGATTCATTGTTTTGCTGTGACAGAACTAAGCTAACAGAGGTATAATAATAAAATATATAATGGAGCTATCAGCTGATGCAGCTGGTGAAGATTAAAAGACACAGAGCTATTCAGGAGCAACTGTCTTGATTTTTTTGTTGAAGGTGAAAACTTGGATACTGTAACACGAGGGTTCTCAAAGTGGTACGTGTACCCTCAGGGGTACTTGGAAGAAGCCCAGGGGATACTTGAATTTTTTTTGGGAGGAAAAGTACATTAAATAATTCATCATGTACTGAATACAAAATAAAGATTACAATTAGTGTTGAAATATAAAACACAACAAATACATTCATATAATAGTTTTATTGTCAGTCATCTTGTTTTTTAAGAATTATTCTCTTATATTATTCAGGATGTGTTTATTTGAGTAATTAACTACTTTTGTTGATGAAAGATTCATTTATTAATTAATGTCCAATTTATTTTTCTTGTCAATGAAAGAGAACACTCTTCATTTATTTTTGCACACAAAATTTACTCATAAAAATTTGTTATTTTTTATATATTACAGTTAATTATATGTTGTTTGTTTTAAAAGTTTTGTAAATATAAAAAGACACCTTTGATGCGGGAACAAATTTTGCCTAATTTTTTAAATCAAAAATACTGAAGTGAGAGTTGAGCCACTTGGCTGAAAAAGTATATCTTAGGGGTACTCCACTGTAAAAAGTTTGATACCCACTGCCCTAACACAGATGTAATTAAACGGCGAACTTTGTACTTTATTCAGTGAGTGATGCAGTCTGTGGGGACAGCATTAATTCGTTGGTGGTTTTGATAGCCTCAGGTTTGTTCTGGTACGCGACTCCTGCTGCTGTTGATAGTTTGAAATATTAATCCTACATGTAAACCCTTTAAGGAAGGACTGATTACATTTTGATGGATAGACTGGATAGGATCCCCATTACAGGCAGTAATGTGTTTAAAAAACCCTTTTATCAGTGATTTATCAGTTTCCAACAGTTTAATGTGTAATCTAATTATGGGTTAAATCAAGATCATAGTCAAGTTCATTAATGCATAAATTAATATTCAAGATTTTGCATTTGTTCACATTAACACTTAGTTATACACATAACAAGTAAGTCACATTTTGAAGCACTGAAAAGTTTTTTTTACCACTTTCATAACTCTTTACCAGTTCAGAATATTAACCATTTTACTCCAAATCCACATTAAAACCAAAACTAGAAACGACACCCCTCCCACCACAAGACACATCAACACAGTCTAACTCTTGTTCAATTACCATCCTATTTCAGGAGGTTCAGCTTTAGTATCTCTTGTATTATTTTTCTGTGCATGTCCTGGGAGTAAATTCCATTACTTCATAGCTCAGCACATAACGGTTCTTATAACAGGGTTTTCCTTGCTTTTGTAATTAAAACCTTCTGTAGCCTGTGTGGTGAAGTAGTCATTTCTACCTGGAATGTAACATAAAAAGAATGTTTCTTGTAAATACAACTATGAACTATATAACTTTAATGCATTCTATTATCTATTTTACCACCAAGGTAGCTCATATGTATTTCCCACAAACTATGGAGCACCATATAAACTGCTCTATGACCTCACAAAACATGACTGTGGCCAAAAACTAAGAAGCAAAAACAGTGGCTCAGTCAAGCAGTAAAGCAATGAGGAGAGAGGATTAAAGTGTCGAAAAAGTTTTTTTTTTTTAATTCACCCAAAGAAATGTAAAAACCACATAAAGCCTTTAAAAGAGGTCAACACAGTATACACTGATCAGCCATAATAATTCAGACCACTGACAGACAAAGTGGTATTCATTTTAATAATGCCATTACAGTGAGACCTGTTAGTGAGTAGCAAGTTAACATTTAGCCTAGTGTTTTTTAACCTTGGGATCGGGATACCTGGAATTCAAATGGGGTCCCCTGAGAAAAAAAGGTCAAATTTCTGAGAAAAAAAAAAAATTCAGAATTCTGACATCTTTCTTGTAATAATAATAAAATGTTTGGACCTAAATTTTTATACTTATTTTTCAGTGGCCCTAATCCTCTGCTGTACAACCTGTCTTTTCTGCCTCCATCCATGATAATATCCATTATGTAGCCAACATGGTATAGCAAACTATTACATGATCAAAAACAAATTTATTTTAGCAAAAAGAATATGTCCGTTTTGAATGTCTGGGGTCACCAGAAATTTGTGATGTTAAAATGGGTTCACGAGACAAAAAAGGTTGGAAACCATTGATTTATCCCTCAAAGCTGATGTTTTAGAAAAAGCAAAGATGGATAAGAGAAGGGATCTGAACAACTTTGACAAAGGCCAAATCACTGGGTCGGAGTATCTCCAGATCTTGTTGGACATTCTCAACATAAAGTGTTTAGTACCATCTCAACCAGTTGAATATCTGTGGTAGCAGAACATTAGTTCCACCTGTCTAATATTGTGTAGGTTCCTCTTTTTCCACAAAACCATTTCTGACCTGAGGCCTCGACTCCACCAGACCTCTGAAGGGATGCTGTGGTATTTGGACCAAGACATTACAACAGATCCCTGAAGACCTGGAAGTAGAGAGGTGGACCTCGATAGATCAGATTTATTAGTCCAACACCTCCCACAGATGATCAGTTGTCCTTTTTTAGTCCATGTTTGGTTGGTACTCACCACTGCAGACCAGGAACATCCAACAAGACCTGCAGTTGTGGAGATCCTCTAACCCAGTCATCAATAGCTGGGTTTCCGTTACAGTTTTGCGCAAAATAAAAGCAATATTTCTACAATTTCGACAAAGTATACTTGTAGGTGTTTCCATTGAGGAGTGTTTGGTTCTGATGCGTGAGTCTAGTGAAGTCCTGTTTATCCGTCTCGCGATATGTCGTAATTCTCGCAGAGAAAGAGAGGTGTGTCCATATGTAACTCACAGCATTCTTCAGGTGTGTCCCAAGGCAAAGTATTTGACAGCGTCCATGCAGAATGAATTTCTGGGAGAGAATTGTACAGAATTCACCAACAAGTTGTAGATCCAGAATTTCCAAATGACCTGGGTAACATTTAATGAACTGTTACGTTACTGAACCTCTTGTGGCACCGGACTTGTCATGCCCGTGACGAGTGAAGATGCGCAAAATTGGTTTCCATGACACTTTAGCACAATACTTCTATATCGAAACGTCTCAAAAACTGCCTCATGAGAGTGTAAAAACTTTTTTGTGATCTTTGACAGTTTTTGTGACATTTCTGTGTTTCCATTACTGGTTTTCTATTGCTCCATTTACAGTTTGTGCATTTCTGAGGATAATGGAAACCCAGCTGCTGTTGTAATATGGACCTGGTCAAAGTCACTCAATGTCACCTGTTGCTCATTTTGCTGCTTCCACCACATCAGCTTGGAGGACTCAGTGTTGCCTAATATATCAAACCCAGTGAAAGGTCCCATTGTAATGAAATGACTGTAACTTTTCTCAAAGTAACAGCAACTAAACAAGAATCTGACCTAACACGATGATACAAGACAGAACGTTTACAGTAGCTTGGCCAAAAATAAATCACACACCAGGAAAAAAAAAACATTATGGACTTTTTCTATAACTAAATATAAATCCCCCTGGTAGCTTGTAGTTCTGTTTGATGAGCTGTTGCTAGCTTTTAACAGTCACAATCCTTCAGTAAACCAGGAAAAGACCTCCCACCTACCAAGATTAATATGACAACATGCATTAATAGGTTAATTGATTAAACTAAATTGTCCATAGGTGTGAATGTGAGAATGGTTGTTTGTCTCTATATGTCAGTCCTGCGATGAACTGGCAAAATGTCCAGGGTGTATCCCGCCTTCGCCCTTAAGTAGCTGGAATAAGCTCCATGTGACCCCCATGACCTGAATGAGGATAAAGCGGGTTCAGAAAATGAATGAATAAATAAACTCACAATATATCAAATAATTACTCTACAGTGTTAATGTGAATGGTGTAAGGATAACATAAATAAATACCAACTTAAGTGAACTAATCTGAAATGCTTCCACGTGGACGGCGGTTCTGTCTGTTCTATCCTTTTGCCTGGTGCCATGGTTCGGTCAGACCTCTTTTACAGAGAAACACTCACTCAACCAAATAGTGAGATGGTCCAGTCGCCTGATTGGTGAGTCCCAGTCTCCCTGTACACTAAACAGGTACAGAGAATGGCTTTATCTCTGCTTAATAATGACTCTTATCTTCTATGAGGTGAGTTTCAGCTCCTTTGCTCTGGGCGGAGGTTTTTAGTCCCAAGGTGCAGAACAAAGCGTTACAAAACCAACTTTGTTCCTGTCACTGTCACTGAGCTCAGTAAGAAGTAGTGACATTGTACTTTACCTTATCTATCTATCTATTTATTTATTTATCTATTTATCTATCTATCCTATTTATTTGCTCCTTTTATTATTATTGTGACTTTTAATTGTTCTTTTATTTTATGTTCTTATCCTCGTTTTTATCCCAGACTGTTTTTATTACTTTAAGGTTTTATTGTGTCTTATTGCATGTTGTTTTATGTATGTTGATCTTATTTATTTGATTTTTTTTTTACTTATCCATGCTGCTATATTGATGAACAGTGAGTGCTTTTTTGTCTTTTGTCTTGACACTTGATTAAGTACCTGCTTAACAGATTCAATGTGTGTTTTGTAATGTAATGCCAAATGCAATCACTTTCTGCAAAACAAATCTACTGATGGGTATAAATAAATAAATTAACCTTGAACCTTGTACCTTGACTGGAATTGAACATGTATCATTACCAAACTAAGTAATCGTAGATGAAATAACCCTATTGGTGTAAAAAACTAACGTGATGAGACAAAATGCATGGTGGATGTAACTACCCTATATTACTGTGGCCATCAAAGGCTCCAAAATGAAGCTAATGTGGATGGATCTAAAATGTAAAATAGGCAGTATGGAAATGTTCAAACTTGGTTCTTTTTCTCTACTCTGTGAATGAAGAAGTGAAACATAGACTCAATGTAGAGTGAGCAACATAGGAAAAAAAAAAGCTGTGAAATAGGAAAAATAAAATATTATCTCCAGTTTCTGTCACAGTGGTTATATTCTACAAAACTACAAACTCAGTGAAGATGTTCTAGAGGCAGTGCACACTGCACAGCCGAAACTCCCTCACCTCTGCTGTGTGTCGCCGACAGGTCTATTAGAGGCTGAAAGGTCTGTGTGTGTGTGCATGCTTAGCCCAGAGTTTTGTCTCTCAGACTGTTCTATAGGAAAGAGAAGAGAGCAATATCTGAGTCTTTTCATGTTATATTGTGGTGCACACATGCTCTACAAAGCTGTTATTGATTAACTGGAGATACAAACTTGTAGCATGGAGACTGATACACCAAAAACATCTTGAATGCAGCAGAAAAATTGGAAAATAAAACATGCAGACAAAAGGGGAAAGCCTCCACCACTCACTGAAATGGGTCTGAAGGATTGTGATGTATGAGTCTATACAGGGTTTTTAAGGAAATATTACATTAGGGCTGGGCAATATTGCATTTAACATTATCGCGATACATTTAGGCTATATTGAGATACACAATATATATGTTGATAATTGGAAATAGCCTATAAATCATTTTGGAAATGTTAGATTCAACTCTAATGCATGACATTAAATATTATGCAAAGATAAGTGTTGATGGGTTGATGCAAGATGGAGTTATAAAAGTATTACTGGTGATGGCATAAACAGAAAGATACAAAGATATTTGTCAGAGGATTTATTTATTTATTTAAAAATATGTTATTTTTATTTGTCTGGCAAAGGCTGTGAAGATTCCACAAACCCCTTCAACTGTGTAGCCTATATGTATCTTTACTGATCAGACTAATAAATAAATAAACTAGAAAAGCACGCAGAGAGCGCAGACCTCCGCCAAGCATGATAGTTCCCCCCATATTGTGACTCACACCAAAGTAATATTACATTTATTTGTATCAGTGCCTTGAGTATTTCTTTTTTTGTGGAGTTTTATGCACAAATGCTGAAAATGGTCCTATCTCCCAATGTTGAAGAATCCTTTAAAAAAAATCCTGGAATGTCTGCAAAAGCCGTCCTCCGGCG
>JAPTGZ010000002.1:18025635-18042533 GCA_029814645.1 Fowleria isostigma
TATGTATATATAATAAATAGTATCAATAAAAGTAAAAGTAAATGAAATACAAAGAACAAAACATACACATAAGAAGAAGAAAGGAAAAAAAATAAGAAAGATAAGAAGGACAACAAAACAAACAAACAAAAAAAAAAACACCACACTCTCATCTCTGTATTGTTTTAACACCATTTCTTTATATCTTAATTCAAACTGCTGTATGCTGTTGGAGCGTTACTTTAATTGAACCCCCAAACTGTTCCACAGTCAACCCCACACACAGACACACTAAAGCTTTTCCAGTGCTTCTCACTGCCCTGACCATAAAGTTGCCCTCACCCTTCAAGTTATAGTAACCTCCATCACGTACTGTAAAACACTTCTGAATATTAACATTCAAACTAAATATACTGTTCACATGACAGTTTTCATATTCAGAATAATAATAACTCATCAAAATCGTAAGAAATGTGGAATAATGATATGCATGTAAACCTAATCACAGCCCAGTCGTGTGGTACAAATGTTTGTATTTATCATTCGGTTCTGTATGTGTCTGCTTGTATCTCTTGTATTTCCTGCTGATTTCTCCTTCAGGGCGGCCCTTGTGTAACTAAATTAACATATATGGCATCCTTTGATCATATTAATGTATAAAATTAGCTCATTATTACCTGTGAAAGAGGAAGATTTAATTCCTACAAGACTGAAATAACTCTTGTGCAGGTTTCCGACTGTCACATCTCTTACTTTGTCTCCTACGGCTGTCTGTGTCTCATTCTGATTTGGCTTTGACACCCTTGTGGGATGTCACATAAAAGTTTAGCATATTGAGTCAATTAAACCAATGAAATATTCTGTCATTCATACAAATGTAAACAAACATGCAGGCACACCTTAAAACACAAACTCAAGGTGGATGCTCCACAGACATCAATGCAAAAATGTTACAGGCAGGAAGGGAAGACAATACGAATAAAGGATTCTTCTATTTCCTCATATAAAACTATAATGTGAATTATGAATGCCACTTACTACTCTGAAAATAGTTCAGCTCATTCCCTTTCTGCTGGCTGCCTTCTGCCAGCCTGGCATTAAACTTTTATATCTGTTTTGAACTCTTAGGGAGTGCTCTCTCTTTTTTCTGTCAACCTCTGCACTGCACCCCCACTAGATTTATTGGAAATGTGACACACCTCTGAGCAAACCTTCTTTACCTCTTGTTTCTTAACAGCCTTTGTTTTCAAGCGTGTCGGAGCACCGTCTTTACTGCAAACAGCCCCGGTTGGTCCATATCAAAGCGGATTAATGCGGGTATTGGTGTTGGTTAATGGTCCAGATGTGAGGTGGTTTGGATACTTGGATTCGGAGGAAAAGTCTCCTGATAACACAGCTATCAAACCTGAGGCGAGGATAGAGTTGCTTTGCAGGGCAGTGTTGTGCCACAGTAGCAAATGAAATCTCAGGGAGGAGAGGGGACACTCATTGGCATTCCTCCCGCATCGCCTCACTCCCTGTTTCCTCCCAGCGGCCAGCACCCAGTGTCTCAGCAGTCCTATATTCCAGGCCTGAGTGTGTTGTCTGCTGATAATAAACAGCCCAACAACTGGGCCACAGTCACAGAGGTTTGCCGAGTTAAAGCGAAGGGACCCTGTTCTGACTATCGCACTCAAAGGTCGGACCAAACCTTTGCTTTATATTGGGTGTCACCACTTTTTAAAATACCTGCTGTTAAAGCTTTGCTCCCAGGTCTGAATGTCATTGGGCTTGAACAAAAGGAGGTGAGGAGGGACCTAGTGTTTGGCATTTAGCCCAGCACCAATAAAGGATTAAACTCCAAAAGACAGCTGTTTAATAGTGTGCCTTTTTCAGCCTCTTATCAAATCTTTTACAGTCTGCTGGGAGGAGTCTCTGACCCTGTTCCTTGTTCTGTAGGTTCCTCCCCTGTGTGAAGAGATTGCTGCCACTGTTGCTGCTGCTGCTGCTGCCGCCACCACCGCTTCACTTCCAGCCTCCCTCCCTCCCAAGCCCTCCCCCGCCTCCTTCGCCAGCGCAGGGCAGCCAGAGAAGCGTTGGCTCGTTTCCAGGGAGGCTCTGATCCTGCAGCCACGTCAATCACGTCTTCACCGCTGGGTAACTATCAAGCATACAAGCTCCCAACTCCTGCCTTTAAATTTTTGAGAACGAGACTTTTGAGATTATGTGGTCTTGTTTTGGCGTTGTTTTTTCATGCTTGTGTAGTTACTTCTGGGGTCGCTCATGTGTGCATTTTTCATGTAAAAGAGGCATTTTCTCCAGCCAAGCATGCAACACACATTCAGAGTCACTCACAAAAGACGATGCCAGAGGGCTCAGGAGGAATCTCAGGGGCTTTATCTGGGCTGTTGTGTCTTTATTTATTTTTGTAGGGGACATTAACTAGTTTGGCTTTGGCTCCAGGTGTCATCAACTGAACTGGATCAAACTCAGCAACTCCATTTCCAAGTCTGCTGTCACTGAGGTGATGAAAAGATTTTTGTCTCAAAATAGTCTTAGTAAAGTTAACCCCATTTCAGAAAAGGTTCCTCAGTGAGTACTAAGGACTGGACTGCAGTACATCAGGAAAGCTGCTGCTCAGGTCCTAACTAGAACCAGGAGATATGACCATATTAGTCATGTGCTCAGGTCTCTGCATTGGCTGCATGTGGTTCAGTAGGCAGAATTGTCTTAGGCCACATCATGTTAGAAAATTTGATAAATTATTAAAGTTTAAAAATAATAATAATAATAAAAAATCATTGTGAATGACAGTTGATGACAATGAAACTGTAGTTTATTACTTATCTCCCCATGGGGGATCAATAAATATTAGACTTGTATTCATAATTATAACATTATTCATACATGTATAATTATTAATGTAATAAAATATTGAACATCAACTTCAGTCATTACTGAAATAAATCAATGCATAATAGTCATGATAATCGTGAAACCATGATTATTCCTTCGACAATAATTGTACTGACAAAATCCATAATTATTGCATCCCTAGTGAATACATGGGTAACATTTATACACTCACATAATTATATTTGTGAGTTTTTGTAAATTTTCATGTACATCCTGATGTGTTATCCCGCTGAATCCATTACTCAGTTTTGCTCCCCTGTATTTTCAATTTTATTCTCCACCTTTCTATTGCTACCCTTAAATGACCTGACAAAAATAGTCTTCCCCCAGGTTTGTTTAGTCTCCTTCCTACACATAAATTAGGCTCACATGATCTAGGAGAGAGAGATGCAAGCCATGCCATCCTTTGGTGTTCCTCCTTTCCCCCAAGCTCTGTTATGGTGCATTTTATCATCGCGTCCGCCCACACTCAGCCTCAGTCCTTACGGCCCCGTCATTCGGGGCTTCTCAGAGTTAAATAAATGGGTCTTGGGTTTGTGCAGAGTTGTCATTTAGGTGTGTTTGACCCTCTGGAGCCAATTCAATCACTGTCTCCCCACAAGTAATATCCTCTGCCTGCCCTTATCTCTGACTCCAAATTACTGAGCTTCAGCCCAGTCTTCACATCAGAGCACCACAGAGGGAAGCGGGGAACAAGGAGGGAGCTTAGAGAAGGTCATGAAAAGCACCTGTAGGACAGAAAAAAGGCAGGCGCCTCTGTGTAGATACACAATGAGGTGGTAGTCATTCAGGGAAGTAGATCCAGCTCCATACACAGACTTGGCAGGGAAATTAGCCACTGTGTCGTGCTCACTCAGTCGTCCAACTGGTGTGGCATGAGGGAACATTGCTTCGCCTCGACTGCTACACACAAGAGATCTGGTTTTGAAGTTGCAGCCTGTTAAAATGTTATCTTGCTCCAAGACATCTGAGAAGGGTTTACTATACTTTGCCGGCAAGGGAGATTTTCTCCCTTCTTTTTCTTCTTTTCTTATCTGAGGGCTGCTGCGTTATAGTCAGAGCTGATGACTGACAGTCTGCAAGAAAAGTCCCTGCTTTTTATTATTTCGATACAACCCAGCGTTGCAAGTCTAGCATAAGCATTTTCCATAATGTGTTCATCTGCTCAACTGCTGAAATTAGCCTCTCTTCGTAACCTTGCCCTCCTGTGTCACAGAACATTCCCAGTCAAGTGTGTGCGATAGTGAGCTAATGTGGCAGCACCCACACCATATGATAATCAACCACAAAGCATGAACTGCTATCCCCAACATGTTTCCCTGAGGTTTATCCCCTCCTAAGCTGTTTTATACCGTAATCCATGTATTAATAAAGCATATGATTGCTCAGTACTTCAGAATCTGACTGAAAACATATATGAACATCATATTAATGCTACTTTCTTGAGCCGTCATGGTCTTACATTTGCAATAGGATGAATCTAGGGGGAAAAGCCAGAACTGAAACTATACAGTCTCCTTTTGCAGCTTTCTCCTGTCTGTACCACGCAATTTCATGCCATTGTTGAAAAGTAAAGTATCATAGAGCTGTCATGTTCTTCTGTGAGGAGCTATGAAATGTGCACAATACAGACATATCTATTAGAGTCTTAACAGGAATTGGATCTATTAAGGCTGAAATGTTCCATCACATGATAGATTTTATAAAACCTGAAAACGTTGCCAAGACAGGTTGCAGATCTCTGTTTTCTATCAAGCTGAAAATATGATATATTGAGAGGTTATTGGAGCTTTCCAATGGTGCCAAATTGGCCGTCAGTTTTTTCTGGACCATGTCCATGCCCATTTTCTCCTGGTATGCCTGCTACTGGATTTTTTTTTTCTTTTACATACACAATCAGTACTTTAAGTGTGAGCAACATATAACATGATGAGGTTACTATGTAACCAGGGGCGGCCCGTGGCATAGGCAGACCAGGCAGCTGCCTAGAACACCACCTCTTGGAGGGGGTGCCACAAGGAGAAGGAGGGAGAGAAAAAATGTAAATAAATCTAAACTTCCTTAATTTACTACATGATATAAAGTACATCCATGATCTACTAATTTTCATAATATACTTACATCAGCCTAAGATGTAAGCATTTGGCCGTTACAATAGTAACGGCCAAATATATATAATAAGGTTACCTCTTTAAACAGAGCCAGCCCATGTGAGATAAGGCAGAGTAATAGTGCTTTTACTGGGTGAGGAAAGAGAGGATTGAACCCACGTCCTTCTGTTCAACTACCAAGCATAATAGTTTACTGGTGTTGGGATACTGGAAAGTAACACTCCCTCCCTCAGCCATAAAGTACTATTTGAAAATTGTTGAAATACATCAGGTAGTAATTATACTTACTACCAACTTGACTGACGGTTTAGAAAAAGTAGTAACTACCTGATTTTAACCGTGTTTACTCTATTTTGAACTGTCAAGCACTTTGTGACCTGAAGATGCTGGGAAATCTAGCTTTGCTGCTTGGAGGAGCAGCTTAGAGGGGTTTCCCAGTATGCATTGGAGCAGGGTATGTAAGTAATAATTAAGGTTTATTTGTAGAGAATCTTTCACAGACAGAGGTCACAAAGTGCTTTACAGTACAAGATAGAGTACACACAGTTAAAATAGGATAGTTATTACTTCTTCTAACCCATGAGTCAAGTAGGTTGTAAGTTAGATGATGAGTTTCATGTATATGACAAGCAATGTACTCTTGTGAATGGAAGGATACCACCTCTATGACTGCAGAATGGTTTAATAACTTACATTGATTGAGGAACCACTTGACGTATACAAAGAAAATCATAACAGCCTCAAGTAATGTCTGACCGTAACCTGAGATTTATGCACAAGAAGAAGAGAGAAGAATCTTTATTTTACACTGAAATTTGTTCTCTGCATTTAACCCATCCCAGATTGTATATATCACACATACATGCTGCATGCTAAGGAGCAGAGGGCAGTCATGTCAGGTGCCGGGGGGGTTACATGCCTTGCTCAAGGGCTGTCAGCCAACATCTCTTTGCCAGTTCAGGGAATCAAACTGGTGACCCTTCAGTCCCTAGCCGACTCTCCAGCTGACTGCTTAGCCATCTCAGCCATTGCTGCTCCACAAAGACCAATATGTGGAGTGCGTACTTCAGTAAAGGTCCCTGTAGAGACCAGTGAATATAGCATGCGTTACTCTACAGCCAATCTCCAGCAACATAGTAAATATCAGTTAGCTTCACTTTCACTGCTATTCTCTTAATGTCATCAGTTTAACTTGCCTTGACTCATACAGAATTTATTATATGAGAGCAGAAATGACCAGGTACCTTTAAATAATATTTTTGTGATCACCTTTCCTGAGTTTCCATGTGAACATAAGTGACACTACACTTGATGTAAAATCATGCAAGTCAGTCTAGAATCATTTCAATAATTGCACCCACATGTTGTGATGCAGAATGGAAGTAAATGTCACGCCAGTACCCAGACTATATGTCTGGTTTCCATGTTTTTCCGTCTTTCCTGTTTTATTGGTAAGTCTTCCTCCTGTGTTTTGTCTGCCGTCTTTACTTCCTGTTCCCTATCTTCCCCACCTTTGCGATTATGTTTCCCCGCCCTAATGTGCTTCACCTGTGTCTCATTGTCTACCCCTCCTTTTGTGTATTTAAGTCCTGTTATTCCCAGTTGCCAGTTTGTAGCCTCTCAGAGACACTTACCAGCGTTCAAGTCTATCTGCCTTATCTATGTACGACCCTGTCTGATCTTTGTTCCTGAGCCCTCGCCTCGTCCTTGTCGGTACCTTTGCCCTCCAGATCTGCTGCCATGTTAATGACCTTCTGCCTGACTACGGTACACAGAGCTTGCTTATTCCTCATGTCCTATCGCCTGTCTAACTGCTTTTCCGTTTTTGACCTGGACCGTGTATTGACTCTCCTCTGTCTGTTCCTAGTGGGAACCTGTACTCTAAAAGCCGGTTTGGTTCTTGAGACTTGTCGTCCGGTTCCAAGTCAGAATTCAGGATGCACCCTGGAACCATACAATTCAGAGAACGCTGACATTATTTATTCTGATCCTGTTTATTATAATTGTGCGTTAAATAAACATCTTTGCTTTATTCTTGAGTCTTGGTCCTGCATTTGAGTTCAGCCTTTCCTGTACAGTCGTAATGGTAAAGCTTGTAGGAAATCTCAGAATATCAATAAATTGACCCCAGATATGAAGTCTTTAGAACTATACTCTCAGTCGAAAAGAAATTAAAGCTGCATATGACGTTCGTCACCAATTTTTTTTATCAAATCTGTAAAACCTGAGTCATAGCCTAAGTATCACAAATCTGTAAGTCTTTCTGTGATTACGCACCTCAATCTCTTCCCTCACGGTGAACAATTCTGAGGTGAACTCAACCATTACAAATTTACATCTTAGCGGTAGGATGACTGGATCATTTCAGGAAATCTGTTATGGCATTGCATTGTGGTTAGCATAGCACCACGCAGCCGCAGTAGGAGCAACAAAAAACGTAATCAAGCGAAATCCAGCCGGTTCTGTCAGTGTGGAACTATGCTTCCCACAATGCAATGCTATGACAAATTTCCAGAAATGCCCAAGTCATTTGTCGTTTATATTTGTGAAACACACAGATTTGTTTATGGTGGATTAAGGTGCGTAATCACAGAAAGACTTACAGATTCATGATGCTTAGGCAATGACTCGGGTTTTACAGATCTGATGAAAAATAGGTGACGAACCTCATATGTAGCTTTAAAATACCATTTTATTTCAGAAACTATTACTTATACTTTGAAGCGTCCTCCTTTGCAATTGTTGCCTTAGCTGCATTCACAATATGTTTACATCACCAGCCATACTGAGGGTGTATTACTGTATATACCTTCAGAGGAAATGCAGCATGATGCCAATTTTGAGCCAAGTAAATGCAGTGTGAGTCAGAGTTGATGGCAATAGTGGAAGATTGGTGTTTGTTTACCAGTATAGCGACACAGGTGGATGACTGTGTATTGACTTATGTTGTGGCCTATAATTCAGTTCAGGTATTATCTTACAGTTTCCATACATTATTCTCAATTTCATATTCGGTTTTATTAGATCTATGTCACACAGAAAGGCTCGTAATAAAAAATTAAAATGTCACAGTCTGTGAACTTGTACAAGTCAGTAACTGCATTTTTAGTTTTCCGCTCATCTGTGCTCAAGGCAGCCCAACCCACTTCCCACCCTGGACATCCCCGAGTGTGTCACAGTGTCAAAAACCCACCACATGTTTGTGTTCCACGTCACGTTCCCTTACTTGAACTCTCTATTCCCTTTACTGTTTTGATCCTGCTCTCCTTCCTCTCTTGTTGTCCTGTGTTTTGTGCTGTGATGAGTTAGGGGCTGCCATGCTATGTGTCGTCCTCCAGAGGCCTGGCTCCTGGTGCAGAGGAGCAGGCCTGAGGATGAGCAAATGTGGCACTTCCCTATCACCCCCCCCACACACTTTTCACTCCCTTTTCCTTGTCACATTTCCCACTCCTCCTTTTCACTGCTTTATTTCCCATTTCACTTAGCATGTATCTCTCCCCCAGTCTCCGCCTGTCACCTCTGAGGATGATATTGCTAAGGGAACGGATGGCAAAGCTTCCCTACAAAGTCCGCTTTGCTATTTGTTCTTCTGATGTTTATGTATGGGGTTGTGTGTTTTGAGTTGTCGCTGGGTAAATGGGTGGTTGTTCGTCTTATAATACTCATGTGGGAATATGTGGGAGGTGAGTCTGTATTGTTTATGTTCTTGGCATCTCGATGTTCCCATTTGAGGAAGCATGAATTTATGCGCGCCGACAGGCAAGCAGAGTGGTGAAGTGTGGGTCAGTGGTGTGATGGAGGATGGTGGTGTGAGGGTGGTGCTTTACAAATGTTAATGTAAATACATGCTGCGTGTACGGTCCGTGTGCGCTCACGCAACTTAGCTGCCGTGTGCTTGTATAAAATTAAATTCATGTCAGCAGGCAGCCATTCAGATAAGATTAACAGGAGCTGACATTTCCTTCATTGGAGACAGATGCTTGCTCCAGTTCCCTCACAACATTTTCTCTCTTCTCCATCCTCCATCCAAATTAAATTTCATCTACGTCTGAGGGTATTTTGCTCACTTAGCCTGGCTGCCCACAGCAAGGGACCTGTTCCCGCCATTAATTTGATTTCTGATATTGTTATTATAGGGCAGTGTGATTAAAAGAGCATGAGCTAGATTAAAGGCTTCTTTTACGCCATATTGAAGCCAATTAGTTCCAAGTACACACTTTTACCTCAGTGGACAGATGACCATAAATGATAATATTATGTATCCAAGCTATATCACTGCTTCAGTAGATTGTTTTCTGTGAGAGCGTAAGACAGGGTTTTTTTTTTTACCTCCACCAAGGAGGTTATGTTTTTGCTGCCGTTTGTTTGTCTGTCTGTTTGTCTGTTTCTCTGTCTGTTAGTAACTGTATGCAAAAACTACTGGACATATTTTGAGGAAATTTTTAGGACATAATAGAAATGACACAAAAAACAGTGGATTAGATTTTGGGAGTGATCCGGATCTCCGCCTGGATCCAGGATTTTTTTAAAAGATTCTTTAACATTGGGAGATAGGACCATTTTTGGCATTTGTGCATATAACTCCACAAAAAAACCCAAAAGAAAAGAAAAGAAAACAAAACAAAAAACCAAACAGTCAGGGCACTGATACAAATAAATGAACTATTATATATATATAACGATTTACTTTGGTGTGAGTCACAATATGGGGGAACTATCATGCTTGGTGAAGGTCTGTGCTCTCTGAGTGCTTTTCTAGTTTGTTTCTTTTCTTTTTTTTTTTTACATTTTGTAAGTGTGATTTTAGAAGAGAAAATAGTTCTATTAAGGTGGAATAAATTAAAAATTAATTCTGCTCATACATGATGGATGTTTCAGAGATTCTTATGCTGCTTTGTCAATTAACTCCTAAATTACAACATTATGATTTCAGCCTTGCTTGATTTGATTTGAAGAATGGTTTCTATTATTTTACATAAAAGCTGTAATGCGTACATGATTAGGAAAAGAAATGCATGCAAAAACTAAGTGAATGTCATTTTGACTCGACAGTTGACAAAGCTGTTTAATGTGGAGCGGAATACTGAGATTTATGTAGAGGTGCAGAGCATGCTGCTGTAATGTAGGTTAGCAAGAGACACTTAGCAAGATGTGGGCATCATTTATACATAAGCTTAGTGGATGTCACAGGTATGTCACCATGGGCCACAGTGAGGAAATGTGATTATCATTTATGCATAAGTACCATTATTGTGTGGGAACAGTGTGTACGGGAAAAAAAAACAAACAAAAAAAACCCCAAACCTTTGTAACCACAATGTTTTTTGAAACACCTGCAGCCAGTATTATATTTTATTCTGTTCATTGAACACTGAAGCATGTTGGGTGCATTTGCATGTGTGTAAGGTAAAGGTATAGTAGCAAAGAATGATGTACAGTTAAGTGACTGAATATGTAAGTTGACTGTTCCCGCTAAAGAGATGAGAATGAACTATGCTTTCTGCCCATGCAGGCGATTGAAAAGCATTGTGCACTGTGTCTTTCACTTGCGGAACCCCATTATCATGTGTGAGTGGATGTGACTGAGAAGTAGCTTGTAGTGTGTGTATGTTACTCTGATGTGTTATTACCCATTAGTGGAGCTCTGAAATGGGTGTTCACAAGGTGAAGCCATTGATCTTTTGTGTATGTTTGTGCTTTTATGTGTGTCTCCTATAGAAGGCCTATAGAGTTGTTTGAATCTTTGCACATGTTAGGTTCTGTGATTGTGCATGCTGGCATGTATAGCTGTGTTGGTGTAAATACTTTAGCATGCTGTGGGTGTTTTCATGAGGCTTAACTCCTTTGGTGCTAATCTTGCAGCACAGTAATTGTGAGGTTCAGGGACGTAGGGTCTTTTCATTGGTATCCATTGGTCCTAATACCAGCACTGAATTGCCCTTCATTAGAGAGAAGTTAATCCCTGCTTATAGTTGTGAAGGCAGGCACTATGAGCGCTCTGCATGCAGGAATCAACACATTCATTACTCTGTAGCCTACTGGAGGATGCCGTTTATATCTGAGGATAAAGCTGTTGTTTTAGTTGGAAGTTTAACCACAGGCAGAGCTATGTTTACAATTGCTACTGCATTTTTTTTTTACGTATTTCTTTTCAAATGTTTCTTTTTTTAGCTATTGTAACTATATCTATTTATTTATTGTTTAGCACATAATATTTAAATACAATGTTGAGTTAAAATACAAAAGAAAGAAAAAAATTAAAATAAAGAAGGAAAAACTACAAAATACAGAGAAAAAAAAAGAATACACCCAACATGTGAATAATAACATTAAAAAACTTGTCCATGGGAGAGATAGAAGCCAAAAAATCTTATAAAACACCACACCCATATAAGCTAAAGAAAAAAATAAAAACAATTATTAAAATAATCATATTCTATGTTCTATAAATAGGGTTCAAAACTTTCATTGCATTGTATTTTTAATTATTGACTCGTGCTTTTACTGTATTTCTGTTCTCCATGTTCAACTTATTGGAACTAGAGTCAAGACATATTCTTTGTATGATTGCATAGCATGCTGTGGTTGTGTCTACTGGCCCCTGGGTCCTGTAACTCCACCAGGCTTTTTTTCTGCAGAGCTGCTGGTTTGCTGAAATTGTTGCCTCTTCACAGCGACAATTCCTTTTACCTTCCACTTATTTATTATGACAGTTTCAATCCCAGGAATAGTAACAATGAAAATCCTTGCATTGCTTCTGGTATTTTCATTCTTGTCCACTGGAACTGAACTCTAAAACCGTGTTGTTGCACACAGTAATGTCCTCCAGATCCTTACAGTACGTCGACCCGTACCTAGTCCACCAATAGTCTGTTTTAAATCTGTTATTTGTTGTCCCATCATGGTCTCTCTTTAAATTATTTTCATTAGGTTTGTTTGATAATGCTAATGTTTAAAAATAACTTTATCCCTCTCAAGGCAGGCGTTGCAGATTTGCAACAGCTAAATATCTGATTTTTCCCTGTTACTGCAACTTAATTTGGCCCTGAGAGGGTTAATAAAACACACTGTTTTAAGCATTTATTATTTATAATAATGAGATTTAATGGGCAAAAGAATTGTAAAAAAAAAAAGACATTTTCTGACGCTTTTATTGCAAAGAAAACATGAAGACACCTAGGCGGCCTGTTACAATATCAGTCCTTAAAGGGTTATTGTCATGGCTGTAAGATAAATGGGTATTATTTATTTTTATTTGGAAAAATATTGTCTCAGGGAGCAGCCTAGTTTAGAGTTTATTTGTACTATTTAAGCAAACATCTAAGTTGTTTTTAAAATGCACAACAAATTATTCAAGAAAAGCGAAAAGTATTGTTACGATATTGATGTTTGTTTCAGTAAGTTATAATTGCACCACTGTTACAATATTGTTGGGGTTGAGGGGAGTCTGGAGATTTTTCATCCTCCGAAGGGGGGAACAGAAAAAAAACTGAAAACCACTGTGTTAAACGGACATGCCTCATCCTACTCTTCCTCTTGTTATCAGGTAATGTTCAGCCCAACCCAAGCCTTCTGCTGAATAATATTAGTGGTACCTCTGATGAATTTAGTCCTCGGTCTGCCCTTGCAGGCTGCTACCTGAGTTAGACTTAATCAAAATCTGGATTCAATCCACTGATTCTAACATTCTTGTGCAGTCTGGAAACCTGGCTGAAAAAGGTAGTATCAGACAAAGATATTTTATAAAAGGTTACCATGTTTTCCACTGCGATCACCCCAGGAAAAGTGGAGGTGTAGTCATTTATATAAAAAACAAAATTCATGTTACCCTCCTATTTTCTGTGTCCATTGTGGAGCAATTGGATTTTCTCACAATGATTCATAAAGGGTCAGTGACTCACTGTTATGGGCTGCTATAGACCTTGATCAGCCTGCAGTGAGGCTCTGACATCACTGTGTAGTTGTGTTGCTGGGTTAAATTCAAATGAGCCGGTCTTAGTGAACCATCTGGGTCTTGACTGGTTGACTGCATCGTCAAACAACTGAAAATCTGTCTGTGATTCTTTATATTTAATCCAATTAACTGATAGTCCTACTCAGTCTAATACTAAGTATCCCACAAGATCATCCCTGCTTGATGTAACTTTAATTAACGTGCCTCATAAGTATGCAGACATTGGAGTTTTTACAAATGATCTATATCATCACTGTGCTATAGCTACTGTTAAAAATGTCTAACAATCAAGAATCACACCATGTCAAACGATGCTTCAAGCACTTTGATGAGCAAGCATTTTTACATGACTTGCCTCACTTCAAGTGGTGCAGGGTCTCTATTTTTGACAATGTAAAATTATCATGGCAGTAGTTTTATGAGGAATTCTCAAGATTACTCAATAATCACCCACTTATGTATAAATTTAGTGAAAAACTGCAGTAATCCATAGTTTTCCTCAGAAATTAGCAACTCCCTAAAAGAAAAGGAATCTTGCCTGGGACAGAGCAAGGAAAAAATAGATGGAGATGGAGATTGACCGGCCCTGTTTTCAACAGAACAAATGTACCTCTTTAATACAAAGGAGAGTTTTACCTCTGAAATGTCAAACAATCTGAATGAACCAAAGAAGTTTTAGAAACTAAGGAAATCCACTTCTGACTTTATACCAGTGAATGATCTTCCAAACATCTTAATCAAAGATCGTGTAACTTTGACAGACCAATCAGCCATGCTGAATTATTTTGATGAACGCTTTATTTTTGTAGGTTCTTTATTTGACTTCCTAAACCCAGATCTAACTGGGCCTGTGTCGAACTTTGAAACACCAGTAATGAGCAGTTACACTACCCCTTACACTTTTAATTTCACTCTTGTGCTTATTGCTGAGGTTTGCAGTGGGCTGAAAAAACTGGACACCAGAAAGGCAGCTGGTCCAGATAAACTGGGCACTCAATTTCTGATGTTGGCTAAGCCACTGTCCAACATTTTTAACTTAAATCTTAATTGTAATAAAATGGTATAAATAAAATTGAATAGAATAAATAGAATAAAACAGGGTCTGGGTTACAGTTAATATCCCCTTAACAATAAAGCCCAGAGCAAACAAAACTAATAGTGTGTAATGTGTAGACTGTAAATAAATGGACAAATGAAAGTGGTCATACTTGGACAAAAGAGGCAGGACTATGAAAACCCAAGAGATCAAGATGAGCTAATGCTAAACAGTAGCTTACTGATTGACTAAAATGGTAAACTTTATCTAACACAATGTAGCAAAGTTATAAACCAAAACCTGCTGAATCTCAGTAGGAAAGCAAGCTGTCAGACAGACCTGTCACTCAAAACCAGACACAGCAGACGGAAACACCTTCTGTATTTTCCCTCAGATCCAATTAAATGAGGAAAATTTTAAATATGGACCACCACATCTCTTATTAGAGGGTCCAAATAAAACACACAACTCTGTAATGAATCCTGCAAATAAACGACTGTATTTTTTTTTAGAGAAAAATTGTTTGTAAGTCTGAGGGAGTCTGGACTTTTTTGACCAACCCCAACAAATATCAATTGCTGATTTCATTTTGGAGTGAAGGTAGCTGTAGATCTGCATCAGGGTGGAGTGTACACAGAGTGGTGCAATATGAACATCACCACTAGATTTCACTAAATGATACATACTTTTAATAAAAGTACTAACAGCGCCTTGTGAAAATATCCCTATATAAGTACATTTTTTGACATTCACAACCTTATATACCTTAAATACTTACAACCCCGGTTATAAGTATTTTCAGCAAAATATATTGATGCGTGAAAAATAAAATTGTCATTGTCCAATAAAATGGTTACAGTCTTAGTTTTACTATCATGTAAAGACACTGCACAGTTTTACTCACATGTATAGAATAGAATAGAATAGAATAGAATAGAATAGAATAGAATAGAATAGAATAGAACGAGATTGGAGAACTTCTCAATTTTAATGCAAACAGTTGTCTGTGCATGAAATATAAAATTAATGTGCAAAAATATGTAAAAATACAATCCTACAAGACAGTGCAGTTAGATTTACAGTAGGATATAGGGACAGGCTCAGAATGTAATAAAAACCGTGAGATGTATTTCACAGGGTGGTTGAATAAATACAGAATAATTACAATATGAATATACACTGCACTAGATGAATGAATGTTGAAGCAGGTATGTGTCAAGTCGCAGCAGTATTGGAAAGTGATAGTTACATTATGTATGATGATTTTGGATTGATTTTACCCCTGCATTAATGTGTATGTTGCATTTTTAGCAGTAGTTGAACTCTTTTGATCTACTTTCTAGACTGTGTGGAATCAATTTCAGTGCATGATGTTCCATAAGATTATTATATTAATCATATTTCTGCAGGATTGCTGTCCTATTTTTGTCACAATATATTTTCCAGATATTTGATATTTGGCTTATGAAGGAAGAGAATTTTGAAGCCCACCTATAAACGAATACTTCATCCTCAGTTCATTGCGACCATTTCAAATCAATATATGTGGAGACAGGTGGTTTTCACTTGACAGAAAATGGATGAAGAACTATAAAGTGAAAAGGAACTAAAACTGTCACACAAGTTTAAAAAGTTAAAAAAGCACAATACTTGCCTCTGAGTAGGAGAGTACACATATAAGGATGCATAAAATTGAAATAAGTAGAAGTACAAGTATCTCAAAATTAGCATTGACTCACACAATTTCAGGTTATTCTGGTCCCAACACACACTCACCAAAAATACAGACACACTGCAGGCTGTGCTTTCTTTCTTTTTCTAATTAATATACACGATTATTTACACTAAAATTTGCACCAAAATTATAAATATGAGGAAACCTGCTTGTTTGGATTAAGAGAACATTCAAAGGGCTTTTCTGTTCTTATTAAATTTAATGTCAGTCACTATCATTAGCCACCATGTTGCCTACATATTAAATGAAGCCTTAGTGGTGTTTGAACTTCAGCAGAACTTTGGAAAGTCTAGCTTACTGATGTTCTCATATCTTTCATATTTGGGAGAGTATCACGAATATTAAATCCTAAATTTGTTTACTATCATTAAAGCCAGCCACAAAATTATGCTGTTATTAGGATGTGTGTTGGTCAGATCCATCACATTACCAGAATATTGAACCGCTAATGCCAAGCTTAGTATTCATTTAACAGTCCCTTTTCACTACAAGTTATTTTCCGTAATTTGAATTTTTTATGAATGGTAGAGTTTTGCATTATTATTATTGTGCATTAGGTATGTGTGGTGTATGATTGGCATTCTGAGAAATGGAGGGCAAGGCTAATCTCCTTCATTTCGGTGACATAATGATCTGACGATGTCATGCTGAGTGTGTTCTGATGTAACAGACCTTAACCGCGTCAGACAGGTTGAGTCATACAGTACATAGTATTCGGTGGATGACAGCTCACCTTGACTCACTAACATCTGATTAACCCATAAAAACCCAAACATCCTACTATAATCATCTACTGATATAAACTGTTTAATCCCTGTCGATCCGCTGATTCATGTAAATACTTGGTGTAAATTGCAGTTATTCGGTTTTTCATGGTCGTCAGATATGACCCACTTGGACGTTCAGAGGCTCCATAGTTACCATGGAAACACCATCATTCAATACAACATTGATTCACCATTAAAACCCATGGAGTTGTATCAATGACAGTGAATGGACACACTGGGTTTATGTTCAGTTAACAATAAATTTGTTGAAAAAGTCCCTTTTTCTTCAGTTTTCTCTGTTTTTGATAAAATAATCCTCAACTTTACTCTAAATTTTTATAGACATCTACATGATAAGTAAATTAACCCTTTAACTGCCCCCACCAAGAAAAACCTGCTGAAATTTTTTTGTTTGCATTTC
>JAPTGZ010000002.1:18152066-18165327 GCA_029814645.1 Fowleria isostigma
ACTATGTGTATGGAAGAGGGAAACATCTAAAACATGCAGGACACCGGCCCTCGAGGACTGGAGTTTGAGACCCCTGGTGTAGAGTTTGCATGTTCTCCTTGTGTCTGCATGGGTTCTCTTTCTAGGTACTCCAGCTTCCTCCCACCATCCAAAGACATGCACTAATAGGTTAATTGGTTAATCTAAATTGAGGTGTGAATGTGAGAGTGAGTGTTTGTCTCTATATGTCGGCCCTGTGATAAGCTGGCGACTCATCCAGGGTGTCGCCCTTAAGTAGGCTCCAAGTGACCCCTACAACCCAAGTGAGGATAAAGTGGGTTCAGAAAAAGAATGAATGAAGTTAGTTTTTGCCTTTCTTAATCAGGAAATTGGTGGTTAGGGTGGATGATGAATATATAAAATTTAGGAGTTTACATCATGACTTTGTCAGATTTGTATCTCCTCCAGTATATAACATAAGAGGGTTACAGTGATCAGAATCAGTCCATCGGTGCCTCTGTCTGTCATCATTTCTATTATCGTCATCAGTTTCTAGATCATAAGTAGAAGACCATTCAGTATATGCTGTTTTTATTCATGTTGTTTATTGTTGTCTTGCTGTTAGTCCTAATTTTGGTGCTGGAAAAGAACTAAAAAAACTGTTAATATGTTTTTCTTCTAAATAACTTGAGAAACTACTCGACTTCTCTGGTGATGGACAAACCGCCCCAAAAATAAGCTAACATCACCAAGAACTACCACTTTTTTATTTTATGTAGGATGCACCATCCTCTTATGGGTTTCGTAACAAAGGGCTTTTACAGAATAAAAGCACTTTGGCTAGGATTAAGAAAAGAGCGTGATTTGGTTTAAGCATCAATAAATACATCGAGTCATTTTCATCATATCATTGCCAACCTTTTTACCTTCAGCTCAGTGAGAGTGTTGCAGCTGGGTCTGTCTGTCTTTCTGTTCATTTATGCAAGTTTTTCTCTGGTTATATCTTTGCCATTCATCTGTGCTTGTTGAAGGTTTTCTTGAACATGAGAAAAAGCTGAGAGCATGTTTTCATTTCACTTATAAAAAACACCATTTATTCACTGTCTGATAATTATTCTGACAGTTTTGACATTGAAATAATTTCATACAATGGAGACAAAGGAGCTAATTTTTAATTACACACATACATTATTGCGTGTATTTGCTACATACGAGAATTATTGACGGGGTTGGAAAAGATTGTAATAAGGATTCGGAAGTTTCTCTCAACAAAGCCCTGCTATCTTTCCTTAACCCTCATTAAGTGTTGTCAGTGGTAAGTCTAAAAACATCATTAATAATTGAGTGTGAGGGTAATTTCAAGAGAAAAACTTAAAACATAGGCATACACTGCCCATACCACTTTTAATCTTTGGTTATAAGACACATTCATTGTATCTTTTTTGTTACACAATGCTTTTGCATATCACAATAAATGATAGAGCATTTAATTACATCCATATTTGCATTAATTTTATGTCAGGATCTTGTCTTAATGATGGGAGAGTTTGATGTTGAGTAAGTCTTTTTCTGTCATTAGAGATTCTCAATGTAGTTTAGGTCTGGACTCTGTGGTAGCCAATCCATGAGTGAAAATGGTGTCTAACTCTCCCTGAACCACTCTTTCACAAACCTAATGAGCCTAATAAATCCTAGCATTGTCTAGTCTTTGTACAAACTAGAAGACTGATGGTAGTTTAGGAAATGAGAGGCTACTCACTGCATCAGTTAACCTATAAAGACCCAAACAGCCACCGGCAACCAAAACCATGTACTGATCTTAAGTGTTTAATCCCTATTTATCCCTTAGTCTTATCAATACATGTGAACAATTGGTGTAAAATGCAGTTTTTCATCTTGTCATGGTCATCATATATGACCCATTTGGACATTCAGAGGTTCCGTAGTGAATATAGAAACACCGTCATTTTCTATAGCATTGATTCACCAATAAAACCCATGGAGCTTGATCAATGAGAGTGGATTGATGTACAGAGTTTATGTTCAGTTAATGATGGATTTTGACTGAAAAAGTCACTTTTTCTTCAGTTTTCCCTGATTTTGATATAACAACCCTCAACTCTAATCTGATCTCTTATGAACATCTACATGATCAGCAAATTAAATAATGGAAAATATCTGATTTTGATTGAAAAATACAGAAGATAATATTCTAATAAATGATGACAAATCACTTGAGAATGGTTAAATAGAGAAAAATTCATTTGAGAACTGACACAAAAGTAGCACTTGGTCTTTATGGGTTAATGTCAAATAACTTGAAGCAATTGAAAGATATAAATCATTACAGAACTGATCCCTTACCTTTTTGTTCAGATAAATCCAGGTAGTGACCTTTTTTCTTTCCTTCCACCAGGCTGTGTATTGATAGAAGTGTTGATATGAAATGTATCTTCGGTTCAGAAATGTTGAGGTTTCAGTACTTTGTAGAAACATACAAGGCAGGATTTTATTCTGCTGACTGGACTGAGAAACCTTTTCTTTTTGTTGCTCATTATCTATTCTGTTTCTCTCTTAATTAAGATGATGAATGTTAAATCCCAGTTACATCGTTTGCCCTGCTGCTTTTGGCTGCTCTGACTCCTGAGAGAATGTATTTCCAAATTTGATTTGCAATATTTGTCGATCATGGATAATTCAGTCATTTATCTTCCTTACGGCAGCCCAAATGCGTCTACAACAAATAGATTGTACAACCCGTTGCTGGCAGTTACATCTCTACGGCACATTGACAATGCTCTATATTAGTCCAAACCAATTTAAGTCATACTTTTCCTTTCTGGCAGGAGAGCAATGATGTGTGTACTCTGAGAAAAGCTAACTTAATATATTTAACTTTACACATATTACGACTCATTGCTTTTGCTTCTCTTTGAAGTCTAAAGGCCCACACTCTTCCTCTTTTCTCTTTCTCTATTTATCTGTCTCCAGCTCACTGCAAGGGGATTTACCTCCTCCTATTGTTTGAGGATGCGTTTCAACATCCAGCTGACAATGATTCATGTGCCAAATCCAATACATTTCAAATAAACCAGGATTAGGGAGGCTAAATCCCAATTTGTGGGAAATATAACTGATGTGAAGTGCTTCTACAGCAGCATTGGCAAACTTAATTTTGTCAAGTCAGTCGCTATGGTTATTGATGCTGCACATATGAGGTTACACACATACCCCACTTCCTGTTCGCTCTCCCACAAGGAACCAGGAGTCACTGTCCTCATTTCAACAAAATATATTATTTTGTAATCTTCATCTTTCCTCACTGCTGCTCTTCAAAGGCTTTCATAGTCCTTCAAGAGGGGCAACGGAGGGAAAAGACATAATTTATATTCCACAGTTATCTAATGGAGGAGAAGCAGGTGGTCTGTGTATGTGTGTGTCTGTTGTGGGGATTTGTAACGGAGAGGGAAGAACACCATGTATCTCTTTGATTTAACTCTGTGTGTCTCTTTAGGGTTCAATAGAAGAGCGGCTCAAGCAGCTCCAGGACGCACACAGAGACTTTGGACCTGGATCGCAACACTTCCTTTCCAGTAAGAGTCCTCTTTGCCATTTGAAGTTAGATCCTCATGTCGCAACAATGTGTGCTATGCTGTGCCAAGGCAACGTGTAGGGAAAGAAAAAGAAGGTTAGGTTTATCACAGGTCTGTTAGATTATAAAAGACAACTATTATGTGTTTGTGTCATGGTGCGTAGGTGTACCTGGCTGTGTATTTAGGTTAGAGGTGGCGCTAGCAGACATTGTTTGTCTGTCTTCATCAGTTACGGTGTACTATTGCGATAAACATCTCTGGTGATGCTCGTCAACATCCACTGTTCTCATTTAAGCAGAGATACATACTTGCGAATTCTGTGTCTTCTTTTACCTGCTGTTCTTCAAAGGCTACGCACAGATAGCAGGGGGCTGAAAATATGATTTACTTAGTAGGAACTGATAAAGAAGTGCAAAAACTGTGTGTTGGGGAGCTTTCGATGTGACTGTTCAGGTGGTGTGTGTGTGTGTGTGTGTGTTCGACCAACCCCATCACGTTTTGCTGTTGTCACGCTGGCTCAGAGATGCCACACTGGGGCTTATAAAGTAAAATTCCATTGCCAGCTCAGCCTACTGCACCCTGCAGGAATGTCTGGGTTTTTTTCTGCCTCAGCATGTCTGTTTTTCCACGTAGCATATAATTTTAGAAGATGCAGAATAGTATGGTAAATATAGTGAGAGTATTTCACTGGTTTCAACAGTCAAAAATCATGTCCATCCCAACCAATATGACATCCTCACTTTTTTTTTTACTTCACATTGAGAATTTTGCATCATTTAGTCCTTAATCAGGCAAGTGACTATTTTCGGTAATTTCCACATACATTACAAGGTAGTGACAGCAACAGTTCCAGTGAGGACAGTGAAGCAACAGTCTCAGGTCCAATGTGGTCTACAGGGTCTGTAAGGTCCACCTCTGCATGAACAGTGAGTGTACTTGCTTTATTAGGTACTATGAAGTAATGGTACTAATGTAAGGAATGATGTTCAAAGAAAAAATGTGTATGTCATCAGGTGTCTGAAACAACACTTATGTTGTTGTAATGTTCTAAAAGTGATGTTCTAATGTTCTAAAACAGAGGTCTTCAACATGGGGTACATGGATGTACTGTGGGGGAAGGGTTTCATTTATTTATTTGTTTTGAGCAAAAATAGAACCAAAGCATTCTGTGAATACAAGGAGCTAATAGCAGAGCAGATACATGAAAGAAAAATAAAATAAAATGAAAAATTATCAATACAATACAACAATTGCTATGTACACTGGTAATAACAAAACTGAAATGTTTGGCTGATTACAGATGGGATCGAAAGTTTGGGCACCCCAGGTAAAAATTTGTATTAATGTGCATAAAGAAGCCAAGGAAAGATGGAAAAATCTTCAAAAGGCATCAAATTACAGATGAGACATTCTTATAATATGTCAAAAAAAATCAGATTTTACTTCCATTATTCACACTTTCAAAATAACAGAAAACAAAATAATGGCGCCTGCAAAAGTTTGGGCACCCTACAGAGTTAATACCTTGTACTGCCCCCTTTGGAAAGTATCACAGCTTATAAACACTTTTTGTAGCCAGCCAAGAGTCTTTCAAATTTTTTTTGAGGTATCTTTGCCCATTCTTCCTTATAAAAGTCTTCCAGCTCTTTGAGATTTCTGGGCTGTCTGTCACTCACTGCTCTTTTAAGGTCTATCCATAGATTTTCAATTATGTTGAGGTCAGGAGATTGTGAAGGCCATGGCAAAAACCTTCAGTTTACGCCTCTTGATGTAATCCACTGTGGATTTAGAGGTGTGTTTAGGATCATTATCCATTTGTAGAAGCCATCCTCTCTTTAATTTAAGCTTTTTCACAGATGGCATCAAGTTAGCATCCAAAATTTGCTGAAATTTTTATTGAATCCATTTTACCTTCTACTGGTGAAATGTTCCCTGTGCCACTGGCTGTATTACAACCACAAAGCATGATTGACACCCCCCCCCCCCAGGCTGAACATTTGGATAGAGGTTCTTTTCATTAAATTCTGTGCCCTTTCTTCTCCAAACATACCTTTGCTCATTCCAGCCAAAAAGTTCTATTTTAACCTCATCGGTCCACAGAACTTGTTTCCAAAAATGCATCAGGCTTCTCTATATGTTCATTTGCAAACTTCAAATGCTGATTTTTATGGTGAGGACGTAGAAGAGGTTTTCTTCTGAAGACTCTTCCATGAAGATCATATCTGTACAAGTACCTCTTGATAGTGAAATAGTGGACCACAACTCCAGTGTCTGCCAGATCTTTCTGGAGGGATCGTGCAATCAAACGTGGGTTTTGACTTGCTTTTCTCACAATCCTGCGAGCTGCTCTGTCTGATATTTTTCTTGGTCTTCCAGATCTTGCTTTAAGATCTGGAAGACCACTGTTCTGATGACTGCCATTTCTTAATAACATTCTGAACAGAGGATATGGGCATCTGAAAACACTTTGCTATTTTCTTATAGCCTGTTCCTGCTTTGTGAGCGTCAACTATTTTCAGTTTCAGTGTTCTAGACAACTGCTTAGAAGAACCCATGGTGCTGATTATTAGGGCAAGGTCAGATGAGTCTGGGCATTTAAAACCTTTGAGATTGACATCACCTGGTCTTCCCACACGATGATTGTGAACAGTCCATGACACTGTCGGGTCTCAGCTTTCCAAAGGGGGCGGTGCATTGTATGAACTCTGCAGGGTGCCCAAACTTTTGCAGATGCCATTATTTTGTTTTCTGTTATTTTGAAAGTGTAAATGATGGAAATAAAATCTAACTTTTTTGACATATTATAAGAATGTCTCATTTGTAATTTGATACCTTTAAGAGATTTTTTCATCTTTCATTGGTTTCTTTATGCACATTGGTACAAATTTTACGTGGGGTGCCCAAACTTTCGATCCCTACTGTAGATTGTTTTTAGTATTTCTTAATTTATTTTTCCCCACAAATTTAATTGTCTTTAAATATATATTACCATGAATCCAATCTATTATAGCAAATGGATAAATGGAGGCAGAAAGTTATCTTTCAGTCAGAAATGTGAACATCGACACATGATCTCTCCCAAGCTCCACACCTGTGGATCAGCAAGCGACTAGACCTGTATTGAATGAAGGTACTTTTATACTTTGAACCATGTCCAATTTATTATAAAACAAAATTAAATACAACACATAGTATATAGAAGAGGGTCCCTGCTCCATCTCTTCATCAGTTTGAGAGTTCTTGGCCTGAAAAACGGTGACGACCCCTGTTCTAAAATGCAAAATGCAAATACCTTCACCTTACATGTGGGTTTTTGGGGTTTTTTTGTATATATTTTTTTTTAATTTTCACCTATATTTTTTTTTTTTCCACTTACTGGTAAGGAACCAAATATGGTAAATTCACTGACCTTGATTTTCTACATAACATTAAAACATTTTGAAACATTTAACAAAAGTAATAGTCTTGTTAAGCCCTCCAATAACACACTAAGTTGGAATTTTGAATGTCAGAGTATTTCCATGCTCTACAAAGGGTTAATACAAGCTGTCAGATAAACGACATTCTTTTATTTAGAAAGTACTTTCAATTGTCAGACTAAAACGGTCTGTGTAAACGTAAAAACAGCTGCATGTTTTTAAATCACTTCATCACACAAACATTACAAAAAAAACGCACCGTAAATCTTGCATTGCATTAGAGGTAAATGCAGACAACATTTCAATTATGTTGTCTGCATCACAATGCGTCTTTGAATCATGCAATTTCCACCCTTTGTGTGTAGGTGTATAAGTGAACAGGTACCGGTAAATGGATTCCAGAGTCTTATTCAGTCATTGTGAGTGTGTTTTTTTTCCACATACATTCTCCATTGTGCCATATCAAAACACTATAATGACATGGTACGTACATATATGAGTGTATACTTGTATATCAGAGTGTGCGTTTTGTTTGTCTTTTGCTTCCTTTAGAGCGGTGTGCTCTCTTTGATCCTCTGTCGAACCCCCTGTGGTTTAGTTGTGGCTCACTTTAAACGCTGTCTCCCCGACTTGTCTATCTCCAGTATTGTGTTAGGCCAAACTAAACAAACCAACACTCTGTGGAACCAGACACAATAGACTTGTCTCTTTGGCTTTACTTCGCCTGTTGTACACCAGAGTGGCTCAATTAAGAAGGTCTGAATGGACACGCTGTCTGGACACGCTGTCAGGGATATTGTGCACAATGGCTTTTCATGCTTGACATGCCTATTTTGAAATTGATTTCGTCTGTGTGTGTTTGCACAGGTTCAGTGCAGATACCATGGGAGCGCGCCATCTCCCCGAACAAAGTGCCCTACTACATAAAGTAAGTGCAACTTCAGATTCTACACAGTAAAATGAAATATACGCTTCACACACAAAGGAAGGAAATATAAAAAAAAGATGTGAATTTGCCTGTCCCTGTAAAACCTTTTGATTCGTATGGCATAATCTGTGCTTCATGCTGCTGTCAGGTCAAATAAACAGTGTCTATTTCTACCATTTAGTTGAAAAATCTAAAATTGCTGTAAAAATTTTCCCTGGGGATGTGTGAATAAATAAGACATTCATTTACAGGGAAAGCAAATGGTATGAACTGAGAAGGTGTAGGTGGAGGTTTTTGCTTTATACACCTACCCTTTATAGAAAACATATTAAAATAAGCAACATTGTTACTCAAAACAATGCACACTTCCAAATGTTTCTGTTGTAGACACAACTGATTGTCCATTGTATATCAATCACTGTAAATATTCCACTAGTTTAGTGTTTAGTCTTATTTTTTTCAGCTTTCCTAGCCTGGCCAGCCATCCAGACTTCTTTTTGGGCGGCTGTGGCGCAGTAGGTAGAGCAGGTCGTCCAATGATCACTTTGAATCCCGCCTCCAACTGTCCAACATGTTGAAGTGTCCTTGGGCCAGACACTGAACCCTAAATTGCCCCCAGTGAAGCCTGGTAGTGCCTTGCATAGTGGCAGCTACCCACTGGTGTATAAGTGTATGTGTGAATGGGTGAATGTGAGGCTTGTATTGTAAACCATTAATGTGTGGAAAAGCGCTACATAAGTACAGACCATTTACCATTCATTTACTATTTGTTGCGAGGCAAAGTCAGTTCCAAGTTTGCAAATCTCCTTAAAAAACTCGTGCCAATTTTTTGATTTAAAGATATGGATTGAATTACAGATTACAGCTTGTATTCTTAACTTTCTCTGACAAAAAGTGTCACGTCCATCTTATCTGTGATTGGTTTACTCTGTGCCTGTTAGTCCCGCCCTCATATTTGGATTCAAGCCCCACAATTCCAAATGGGTTTCTCATCAAAAAAGATGGATGGTTGGCCAGGTTACAGTGTTTCCACCTTATGCGTTCCTTGTCAAACCAAACTGATTAAAACTTTGAAAGAATACATTTAGTCCTGTATATTATCAACAGCAAATAACAACAAAACACAACAACCCTAAAAGAGAATAAACGAATGCACCTTACCATTTTTTAAAATATTATCTAATTATCACGGTATAAGTTCACCATGGATGTTTTAAACTTTCTCTTCACATCAAGTACATTTTTATTAAAAAGTAATATTATTTTAAGACACTGCATCACTTTTTATCTGAATAAAATATTCCTAATTATACTGAGCTAGATTTTACAAGTAATAAGCAATGGTTTACATAAAATCCCAGCAGATGACCTAAGGTGTATTGTCCTTATTTGCACAACTTGTCAAAACCCTAACACTGTTTTGAAAGATGAAAGGTTTTTTGGCTTGTATTTTGTACAATTTCAACACATTTTAGCTTGTCTTTCTATTTTTGTCTCACGTTTCAGTGGCTAGACATTTATTCTGGTTTTAACTGAGCCAAATGTAGGGAGATTTGTTTGCAAAATACAAGGATATATTTCTTCTTTCTAGGGCTGTTTGTGGTTGGTGTACAGTGATGCGATTGATGCACAATTCATAGTGCTGTATTCTGTAGCATGGAAATTGGATTAGTGCTGGCTTTATATGGGTTTCTCCACAGTAGGGAATGTATGGAACTATGACACTACAGTATATACAGTCAGTTTTAGATAATCAACCATTTCTCCTGAGGTCGTTCCCCCTGAGGCCTCCCCCTTTGAGTTAGCTGCTCCGTGATATGTATACCGCTCATACTTTCAGCCATTCATCTTCTGTTGGCGGTTTGGCCTTATAGCAACCCTTTATGACACTGCCAACAAGATGTTCATCAAATATTTGTCTTTTGTTCACACAAAGTCTCATGATACTGCCCTGATATTGTATCACCAAAGTACAGAACTGTTCACAATTTAGAGTAGTTAAGTCATTGCCCATTTTTGATTTAATTTTGTTAATAACCTATGAAAGTTTCCCGCTACTTTAGGCTTTTGTAAGCTTTCCCCTGTTGTGGCTGCTCAGTGTGATATAATAATGTGAAAATGTGAAAATTATTTGCTTAATACATTATAAAATAGGGTCAATAAGAAACTTGCTGTGGAGAAAATTTCACAAATCTCCATGGGCTACGGGCTTCATGCAGTTTTTGACAAAAATGAATTGCATTGTTATGAATACTAATAATTTATCTCACAGTATGAACTATAGATTGTATAAAAGAAGTACACAGAGGTAATGCCATATTTTTCATCATACAGTAGAATAGAATGCCTTTATTGTCATTTTTACAGGTACAACAAAATTGAAAAGTCAGTTTATGGACTACTATTTTAAAGACAAAGGGGTTTACGTAAAGGACTATATTTGGACAAAAGAAACAGGGCTATAGCAACATGAATGGTTAGAGCCATCTATGGGTCATGGAAGCCTTCTAAGGGCCTGATTTACTAAAGGCACGCAAAACCACGTTGAAGTTTATCTGCTAACAGGATACACAGAGGGTTGCGCCTCTCAAATAGGTACAATAACTTGTGCAACCCATTTAGCGTGTCTGCCTTGATGCTTCTGCTAGATCGCGCAAACTTATGGGAAGAGTAAATGCAAACATATATTTATACTGTAATTTGATTCACTAAACCTGAAACTGATTGCGGTGACTAATTTTGCATCTATATTAAGCACATCTAAAAGTCAGGTGTTAATTAACACAGCTTCACTAAAACTGACTAGTTGTGGTGAGGAGGCAGCATAGGCACAACCAAAGGCAACATAGAGAACGAATCTGTTCTGATCACGTCAGCATTTATGGAATGACCTAAGAAAAAAATGTTGAGACCTATGCATGCCCAAACCACAGTTTGTAGCCATAACTAAAGCACAATGGGAATAAAATTGCTTGCTACAAAATTGTAGGTAGATCGATGAATCTAAGTTATAAGCATATATATGGGCCTTTACGTTAAAACAAAGTCATCAAGGAGTCAAATGATCCTTCTTGTAGGATTTGATGTCTCCAGATTGAAGATATAACAACTTATATAGGTTAAGTGAATTAGAAAAATCCGAGAATCAATCACATCTTCTGTCCATTGTCCATAATATGAGGAGTTAAGAAGATCTATTTAACTATCTATATAGTCAAATGTTTGCTCAAAGTCCAGAGTTGTTTGGTGTCCTGATAATGACAGGCACACCTGGTTGGTTTTATAAGTTGCTGGAAAACAGACATCAGAGAGGTTGGTTTGTTTATTTGTTTAGTGAGCAGGTGTAGAAAAACAATGAAGGCTGAAGTCTCTCTAGATGTATTTTGAAGGGAACAGTTACTGGAACTGGTCATAAGAACAATACAGGAGATTGAAGAATCTAGTTCTGAATGCACTTCCCACTGTGCAAACCTCGTATAGTGTATGTTGTACAAATATCAGAGGGAGAGAATGCCTACAACATCTATAGCCTAGATGTTTTAAAGACAATATAGCAAGTGACACACATAATGCACTTATTCCTAAAGGAGATACAAATACATGGTTTAGGTAAAATATGTTTGTGAACTATGAGCTGTACATCTGCTTTCTGCAGATCCAGATGGAGGACAGAGTTCAGGACAAAGTGTGTAGACAGCCGGACACCATGAATACAGCCTGACCTCAGAACTAATGATGATAAAACCACTGGTGAAGTTAGAATTTCTCTATTTAGTATTAATTTTATTTCATGTTGATCTCTGCCTCTGGTTTCTTCACTGACTAATAGTGTTTTATAAGCCTATTAAGGCCTGGGAAAAATCAAATATGCAAATTTGTATAGCAAAGCTAAAATATATAAAAATGGTCGAAATTAACTGTTCTGGCATTATTATGGTGTTTAACTAAACAGAATGTTATGTTGTGTTTGTTAAATTTAAATGTAATTGTTTTAATCTTTATTGATTTCTTCACATTCACTGAATGCCAGCCTAAATCTGTTATCCAGACTGATTTAGCATAGTCTTTTTACTAAGTATTTCATCAGACTTTCTTCCTTTCTGCCAATCTCTTGTTGGGAGGGAGAGTTTTGTACCAAACAAACAGTGAAGATGTTATGTGGAGTGCTATGGGAGCTGTTGCTTGAAGCAGTTGACTTAATTCTTCACATTTCCCTTCTTAATCTCACCTGCAAATCTCTGATGGCTTGGTTACAAGAAAAAGCTCTGCAGCAGTTTGTAGTGCAGGTAGTGTTTAGAGATCTACCAAATACATGTAGATGCATCAGCTTATACTGTGACAGCAGTACAGTACATACCGCCTTTAACCATAAAATCAAGCCAAAGTCTTAATAAATCTTGTTTTCACTGAAATAATGATCTGCTCCAGGCACAAAAAATTGTAAATTGTTCCAAGGAGGTTTGGCAAAGTTTCCCTTCTGCAAACAAAATTATGTACAAAAAAGTTTGTATGTGTCACTGTGAATTAATACATAATTTGCATGTGCAGTTTTATGAGCTTTGCAGAATAAAACAGTTTTGTCTCTCCCCTGGGGGAAGATTTAAATTAAAAACCTTCCATTACCCAAACCTTTACACAGAGCTGACCATTAGCAGATAAATCGTGAATGATTCTGAGAGGAACTGTATTGAGCTACCATGAGCTTTATTTACTGCACTCATCTGTTTATCTATTTACCTCATCAATGTAATTCAGAGTGTCTCTGGTTTTATCAATGGAGAGTGAATTTTCAAATGTGCCTGAATTAAAGAGCCTTAATGTCGTATTGATATTAAAAAGTTCCAACAGCAGGGTAAGTCATGGACCAGAACACACATAAGACTACCAGAACCACCAATAAACACATCAACAACATCAACACCATGTATCTACACACTTTATAAGTAACCACTTTTACACAGAGATCCCAGAAAAAAAAAGGTCAGATGGTGATCCCACCTTTTATCCACCATTGACTGATTTCCACAGCCAAGAAAAAGGAGTAATAGAGGACACAGAAGAGTAGTTGTCATAAATGTGTTGGTAGTTTTCACTAACTCACGCAATCGCTCCTTGAAAAATTCCACTATTTATGGAAATTATTCTGTCGTAATATCATCACTGTCTCCATGGTTCCAGGTGATACTGTTCTGTTTCCTCCATCCGGGTATGCATCTGCAAGCTCCTGGAAAAACAAACAGAATTATGCACATAATATATGCAGAGGACGCAGGGACGGTTCTGGGCTATCTGGCGCCCTAGGCGAGATATTAATATACATAAGAGGTTTCCACGTGACAGTG
>JAPTGZ010000002.1:18265793-18279194 GCA_029814645.1 Fowleria isostigma
AAACCCACGCAGACACGGGGAGAACATGCAAACTCCACACAGAAAGGTCCCACCCTGGATGGTGCTGGGATCGAACTTGGGACCTTCTTGCTGTGAGGCGTGAGCGCTAACCACTACACCACCGTGCCGCCCTAGCGCAAATTTAAAAAAAAAATAAAAAATAAATAAAAAATATATATATATATCTCCTCATGATATTCCTGAGATATTGCATTTAGGGCTCCACAATACTGGAAAAAACTGACATTGTGATTTCTTTTTTTTTTTTTTTTTTTTAAACTCAATGATACAAATTGTAAATATAATGGCTCTGTATCTCTGTGGTACTAACATAGATGGTTGAACAAATTAGTTGTTTTATCTCCATCTCTCATGGCAACAATTGAAAGGCACTGTTGACAGAGAACACACGTTTCAATATCATCCATCTTGTAGCTGAAATAATTCCAGAGAACAGATAAGTCTTCATTTTCACTGATTTTCTCTTGTTCATTGCGCATTTTATTATGTTGTTACCTGTGACTCACTCCAAACTGATTAAGAACAATTGGGATTGGTGGATTGCTGCACACATTGTGTCAGGTACCCTTGAAATTAGATGAGAACACGTTGAGTTCATTTTTCCTCCTACATCACAGGACCTGCGATGTGACTATTACACACACTTACATTGCAATGACGAAGCTCAAATGATATATTGCGCAGCTCTAATTGCATTCACAACAATAACCCATGGCCAACAAATACATGAAACCCTGCTTTACTCACCAGAAGGACCATGGCCCATCTTGTGTCCTGAGGTGCCAGGCGAGGAGTCCAGGTTGGCCAGGGAGCCGTGCTGGTCTCCCTCCTTTGACTCATCCTCTGCAATAATTTCCCATCCTATGCATGTTGTGTTAAGGTCAACATCTCCTCAGGAGCTACGAAAAGCTTTGACAGGGCCATCACAGAAAGCCTTTTGGTTTTTCAAGACCCTCATTTCCTACAAACTCTTCTTTGAAGTAGACTGGGAACCCAACTCCTCAGGAACTGTCTCCTTTGAACATTCATTACTGTGTCATATGTATATCTGCTACTTCATGCCTCGCTCAAACTATAATTAGAATCCAGCTTCACTGTGAGCGACTAAGCAATGATAATGAACAGTCCATCTCAATTAACACACAGCATGCAGCCACTCAGAGCGGCCCTGCTGTGCTCTTATTCTGTCAGACAAGTTTAGAGTTTCATTAGAGCACTAATGGTCGCCTTGCAAAGTGCATCCCCCTCACAAAGGCAACAGGCCGAGTCAAGTCAGGTGAGCCAAGAAAGAGACAGGGCGTCCACTCGGACAAACAACCGTCTATTTTGGCCAATAAATGGCAACTGGATAATAATAATAATGGAATGAATCTGACCTATAATAAAATCTTTAGTTTTACAATATTAAAAACATCCAGCTGACTCTGCATTTCAAGATACAATCATGTCTTTTGGAATCAGCATTTTATTTCTGAAAAAAACAAACAAAAAAAAAAAACAGAAAACCCATTGTTGTTTTGTTCCACAAGAGGATATTTACATTTTAACTGCTTTTGACTCTGGATGTACAAAATATTTGAAACTGTCTAAAAGGATACGGACACTGACAGCCTCAGCATCTGTGCTCAGCAATCTCTTCACTTCCTTTTCCACATCAGGAGATTCAATATACTGCAACAGAGAGAAAGAGAGACCGGGTTACATGTAGTGTTAGAGGCATCTCACTCTCTTCCTTGATTTCTCTCTCTCTCTCTCTCTCTCTCACATACACACACACAAATATAAAAGCAGCAGCTGGCCGCATGCCAGGAAGCACATTAGCGATTAAAAACAGAAGGGGCCAAATCAATATGGCTCAGCTCTGCACCTTCAGGAAGATTTATTCAAAAGACAAAGTAGAAGTGTAGTGCTCAAGCACACTAGCTTTCACTTTGATCAAAGCAGAAGTGAAATAGCTTTTCCTGCGTGCCTTCAGGGCAAACTAAGATGGAAAGCTTTATTTATATGTAAATCTTGGTTTTCACTTTCACCACAGTTCCTGTTTTATGATATGTAAATGTCCTGTTGGAAGAAAGCATCGAAAAGAGATGTATCATCAGGCAAGATGCTAAAGAGATGGACGGGAAAGGGGAGGGGAGCGCTGAAAGGGAAATGAAAATGTCAAAACCTTCTTTTTCGCAGTTTTCCGAAATCTTCTCTTGCGTGTATTCTTCAGAGGGCAGGTGACTGGAAACCGGGACAGCAGGATTAGTGAAATCAAAATGACTCAATTAGATGTGTAGGAATTGCTGATGTGTGAGGTTTTCCGCTTTAACAGTTGAGTCCTGCTGATGTACATGTTTGTCAACTTACTGCCATGGTTCCAAACGAATTTCTTGTCCTTGTCTTTGTCCTTCTTCTTACTTTTAGGATCGGTGCCTGTGGGTTCCTCTAAAGGAGGGTAAAGGTCTCCATCTAGTGTACATACCAACATCTAATCCAATGGTGAGAAAGGGAATAAACATGGATTTATTATGGTCTACGTTCTACTCATTAATGTTGCCAATGACACATCACGTATGTGTATATACCACAAAAACACCAACTTCAATACATTTAACAGGCTGCACATCTTGCATTAATAATAGAGGTTTTACAGGCTCTATGGAGCATTTGTAAATGTTTCAACACGTCAGATTTCAGACTATTTATTAGGGCTGCATGATAATGGAATAAAAGTTGACATTAAAATTTTTTTAAACCCTGCAATATTTATTGCAATATGGAGGAGGATATACCATATTTTTCGGACTCTAAGTCGCTCTGGAGTATAAGTCGCAGCGACTTATAGTCCGAAAAATACGGTAACAGCAGTGTGGCACTGACAAATAGTCAAACACATTAGCTGCGTTACCTCTCTTTGTGGCAACAGGTGCAAGACACTATCGACAGAACACATGTTTCAGTTTCATCCTTCTTGCAGCCGAAATAGGATAACTGACATTGCTTTTCTTTTTGGCACCAAGTCTTTGACAAACTGAATAAGAACCACTGTGATTGGTGGATGGCTGTGCCCAGTGTGTGTCAGGTACCCTTGAAATTAGACAAGAACACATTGAGTTCATTACACACATGTAAATTGCGATGACGATGCTTAAACGATATATTGTGCAGCTCTACTATTTATGAATGCAATGTAAGGTGTATTTAATGCCCTGTCGTGCTGACAATTAGGGAGGGAACACATTTACTGGTAACAAAGATCCGTCTTGTTTAGCTCTTTCATTGTCTCATAGGCTGCAGATACTCATTCACTGTCAAAGTTTGAGCATGCTCAGCTACTTCAGTCCATTCCAGCCGTATGCACTATACAGTACACACTACAAACAAATTATAATTGACTTGTTTTCTATGTTGCCAGACAGCTGAACAATTATCATTTATTTGCGGCACACTTGTGATCACAACAGCTCAATATTAAACAAAAACCAAATGATAAAAAAAGGGATGGTAATAACCACCCACACTCCATCCAACAACTATAATTGAAGAGTCAAGAATAATTACCAGCAATTATCAATTAATCTTTTAACTTGAAATGCCCATCCTTACTCCAAATGTGAATATGCAGCAAAACTGGATGATGGTGCATGTTTGTGGATGGCTATTTATGGAAGCTTTATGTGTATCTGGTTTCCCATGCAACTTGAATGCCTTTACACCCAAAGTTCCATTTCTGAGGGTTTTCTAGCACAGGGTGTCACAGACTTCAACCTAACACAAAATGCAACGCAACGTTTTCAGGCCAACAGAGAACTGTGTCGGTACTGGTTCCTTCACCTAATATCGAACCGGCCTATGTGTTCACACCAAAAATCAAAGCATTTGGGAATGGAAAATTTGGTTCCAATAGACACTAAGTACAACTGTTCTTTTGTAAGCGAACCATGATGACATGAGTGGACATCACCAGGTCAATCCGGGTCATAAGCAGAAAAATAAACCAAAAAATGTGAGAGGAAAATGACTGAGACGCTGAGTTGTAATATTCTGTGTTGCATTAAATAAAAACCATCTTTTAAACGTTCTGTGTCATCTTTATTGACTCTCCTACATTCACTTGCAGACATGCATGTTTTTTTTCCTATAACCTACTCCATCATGCATCAGTCCTACTAGATTTACTGCAAGTGTCGTGGAACAATTGAGTAGCAATATGACATCTCCTTTTTTCTTCCCTTTGTTTGGTTTTGGTAGCCTCTGTCAGTGACGTGCCATGGGTTCACATAATGGTATGAATACAGGCCATTCACGGGTAAGCACTTTGGTTCTCAGAGTAAATAGTGCAGGGACTGGCTCTGACGCCAGACTGGCTAGTCTGAAAACAGCTTAAAGGAACCTATCATGCACATCACAACAAACCAGCTCTGATAAATTTTGAAAATGTCACACAGTTTGCATTAATTATAGTGGTTATTGGTTCAATGTTGGCTTTGTTCCAATGTTTTAATACAGCTCGACTGATACAAATTTCAAAGCCAAATTGATGAATGTAACTTTATAGACTCCATCCAACTTAATCTGATCTATTTTCAAGGCCTGACAAAAATGAATGTAAGGCATTCGATTTTGAGGAGCCATAGAAACCCTGTTTTTAATGCAAGAAAATGCAATGTAATTCTACTAAAGTTTACACTCTAAATGATAAGAGCCATCGTACTGTTCTACCTGGCAGACATCCGCAGTCTTGTAAAATGTCTTCTTGTCTACTGTTTTCAGAGATTCAATCATGCAGGGTAGATCCACCAATTTGCAGGCCAAAGGGACACGGTCCACTCTCACAATACCATGACGCCCATCCGCTATAAACAAAAAGGACAATGTGATTGATTATAATGATAGGTTGTGTCTAGAGTGGTGATGAACATTGCTCAATGGCACAACAATCCTTGCAAAGTGATGCATTTTGCATTTGTTTATATACATACATACATATATATATATATATATATTTTGTAATTATGAAAAAACATATGTACTATAATGTGTAATTCAACTGAATGTATCAAAAAGAAAAAAATATTCCATGTGTAAGTGTTTATGTAATACATTCTTAATTACAAATTACCAACTTGTTTTAATGTTACAATAAGTTTGATCAAAATTTATAGTAATTGTGGACAATTTAAAACTTTATAAGTGGATGGTTCTACTGCATCTGAACACTGACAATGTCACCATTAAACAACTGCATGATGGGTAATGATGAAACAACTTACGGTGCAATTCAATCGTGAGTCTGTCTTTCATGTTCATACTGCCAGACTGGGCAATCCTCCTTACTGTAGAGGCATATTCCTGTAGGAAAAGACAACCAACATTAAATTTTACTTTTCCATAAATTTTATATTGATGTACATTTCATGGGTGTTTAACTTTCTCACCGTAGGCAGCCTCAAAATGAACTGGCTCTCCAGCTCATAGGGTGCATCCTCCTTATTCTTGGAGCCAGCTTTACCAACTACAATAAAGAAACAGTTACCCTCAATACAGGAGTAATACAATTTTTTTTAATATGCGTTTGTGCAACTTTTGTGTGAACAGTGTGGTAGAAACAAACTAAGTCTTAGATGTATGCAGCCATCTGTCTCAGTAGTACTGATAGCTGTGTCACTGCTCAACTCTTGCATTTATAAAGTTTCAGAGTTTCTACATCCCTGCAGGTAGACATTCAGCCTTGAACAACCTCATCCAGCAAACTCCTATCTTGACCACAGAATGCACTAACACAAATAACATGCAGGCACTTGTATGACAAAATGTACAGTATAAATGTCAGAAAGTCTATCTGATTAGCAAGAGTAACTGTGTATTAGCCTATAATCAGTTCATCACTACCTGTGCTAGTTTACCATTAGTATATCAGTATCAGCCCTCCTACAGCCTTACTGTCAGTAATATACCACTGTCTGTCTCAGTAATCGCCTCTCCAGTGACACTATTGACTATCTATATAACTACCTGCATTTATCTATCTGTACTAGTAACTCCAATAGCTTCTAGTAGCTTCCAGACCCAGGCTGTCCCACGAGCAGCCCAAGTGTAACCCAGGACCACCTGGACCCTAATGACCCACTCTTGAACCCAACTCAGACTGTACTCCCTGTTAACCCTCTTCGAATAAACCTTCCATAATCAACTCTCTGACAGGAGTGACGTTTTCAGTTACCACTATAGTTACCTGAACTAGCATTTCAGGGTGCCCACACTCTTTTTTAATGAATGGTTGTTTTTTTTTTTGTACCTTGTCTGCTGACAGCGAAACTTACGATATGTAAAAGTGGAAGATTGAAATATGTAATCTATGGGTAACTATAGCTTAGTACATTACATTTTGCGGTATAATTAAAATGATATCGGACCAAGTTCACCATTTCAGTCACCAAATATATATTTCACCTTAAATAATGTCAAATAATTAAACCAATGGTTAAGAATTTGTCAAAGTAGATCTTGTAGCTAGCAACAACTAACGATTATAGCTATTTTATGTGGCATTAAACACTATTCTATGATAAAATTACCACTTATCGTGACTTCTGGACACCCCGTAGTATCCAAATAGCAAACACTGTATTTATATAACGCCGTTACTGTGCTGGTTTTGCACCAATTCTTATTAAATTTGCTCGTGGAGTTTATACAACTGTAACAGACAGCTAGCTAACGTTAGCCTAATAAGCTAAAAATAACAACACAATCCGCTAACATACCTTTCAGTTTAGATGTCATCTTTACTTCACTATTACGGACGGCGTAGCTACAGAAACGTATTTATATGCTAAAGTACCACAAACAAAGGGTGAACTATTACATATCGTTTCAGATAAAAGACGAACTAGCTGAAGAGTCGAAGCCACTGCAAACACCGCGGTGCTAACACTGTGCGTGTGCACGACAGTTATGTGCATGCGCATCTCCGATGTTGCATTCAAGATTCCTCGGATTTTTATCAGCCATCCTATTTCGGTAATATGCTTAGTGTTACACTATTGAAAAATAGAAAGTACATTATTTTATACCATTTACCAGTTTGCATGATTAGACTTAATCGAAACTATTTTTACATTCGCTTTGTATAAACCACAGACTAATTTGAGAAATAAAACAATAGGTCACAAAATTCCTTGATGATTAAATGTCTCTTAAACACGAACTGCAGTACCGGTATTTCCAGTTTTTATCTTCATTGTATGATACATATTTGATGAGTTATGGAAAACAATATGCAAATAGTACTTCCCTTAAGAGGCCTTAACCACCGAACTTACGGATGTTTTATAGGCCCGATTGTCTTAGTAAAATCATGTCAGTACTAAAAAAAACGTTTGAAGAGCAATAATTTTTTGTATTCTTATTTATTATAAACTAAATGTCCCGGACTAACAGTTGTACAAATTGGTGATCGCAAAAAAATTAAATGAGTATTTATCAAGTTTTAGGATTGTGAAACGTCACTTCCTATTAAAATATTACATTTCAATATAAGAGTTCTTGTTTTGAAGTAGTGTAATTATGTTAAAAGAAACTCGGTATAAATCATACTTTTATCAATAAATCGTTTATTTTAGTGTTTTTTAATGTGTAAAATGCGCTTTTGTGTCTTTAAACGGTTTTAACCTATCAATATTTAAATGGAATGCTTTTACTTTGAAGTAAATATTGGACCTTTTTGGAAAATCACTTTGTACTTCCGGGCCGGAATCGATTGCTCTGTTGCTGTCGTCTTTCTATCGCCTGGCCCCCCGGTTCGTGTGTTATATTCGCACAAAGTTTGTTTTTCACCCACGACGACATTGCACCAGCTGAGCGCCGAACCGCCGAAATGGGTTTTAATGTGACTGTCAACAGCGCTTGGAGGGCGACCAGGACGCTGTGGCTGCTAATGCTAGTGAGCCTGTCTGTGTGCATCTGTGTGTGCCGAGCATCATCACCTCAGGAGGAGGACAGTGCCATGGAGAACATCGTTACAGAGAAAAAAGCTGAGGAGAGCCACAGGCAGGACAGCGCGGACCTCCTCATCTTCATCCTGCTCCTCACCCTCACGATCCTCACCATCTGGTTGTTCAAACACCGGCGTTTCAGGTTTCTGCACGAAACGGGACTAGCGATGATTTATGGTGAGAAGCTCCAGCGTGACTGAGAGACGTCATCAGTGCCATTGCTGTGAAATCGTACTCATCATTAGATTTTACATCGTTGTGTCTTAACAGTAGGCTTTAAACCCCACAGCTGACACATACAGCACCGATGTAACATATTAAGATTTGTCTGGGTTGACACATTCTTCTTTTATTCATGAAATTCCTCATATAATCAGGTAATACATTGGATTTTAGATCAATTAACCATTACAGTCATTTCTACAGCCAGGCGTTAAATCAGAGTGTGCACACAGACCCCAACAATCCACTCTATTTTGTCACAATAGTCTACAACCATAAACAAGCCACTTTATGTCAGTTGTTATCATTTTCATTTCATTTTATTGTTTATTGAGCTTGTGCACTCTATGCACAATATTTATCATATACATTTCATTATATGTACACAGATATATACGTAGAGAATTTGCTGTAAACACCATATACACCGAATTTTTCATAAACAATATGCGCAGTGAAATTTACATGGAGACATTTGTTGTAAACATTATTATATGTACATAGAGACTTCTATATGGAGAGATTGGACACAAACATTATGTGTACACTATATATATATATATATAGTTGTTGTTATGTTATCCTTCTAAGTTAGTCAGTTTTCTTCACTGTTAAGGAAATTGAAGACACACTTCTACTTTGGACTAATTTCAATGGATCTGCTCCAACATGTAAGGTATTCTCGACTACCCTTTCTGTCCTTTTTCTATTCAAGGAAACTAGCGCAGTAGTTTTTGTGTAATCCTGACTGACAGAAATTAGATCCCCTAACTGTCTTTTGTGGAGGTAGAACTGAATATAGGCACTGTCTCCCAGGTATGGATTAATCCCTGTTCCAAACTAAAAAGTTTGTTCTATGGAATTATCCACCCTAGTTTTCTTACTAAGATTAATCTTTGCCTGAAACAGTTAACATGTGGATAAAAATACATATAATTCACAGACATATAGGACACTACCAGTGTTCCCAACTGAAAAATGTGTGTGAATGCAAATACAAAAGTCAGATAAGAGGAATATAACTTTGAATTTTCTGGAGCTCATTCATTTCTATGCAGCGTAGTGTTTCAACCCACTTTCTCCATTGGCAGTGTGAAAGTAAAAGGGATGGCTAATGTTAAAATATCTTGCTACCTGAACATGTATTTGTTGTCTTGGGTAACTAAGCAGCATAACATACAATGCTTCTCCAATCCATTTGTTAGAGGCTCATCTCACATTTTTTGTGAAGATACAATGTCATGTAAGAGAAGCATCATCTGTTATGGATCAGCAGGCTTTAAGATGAAGGCAGAAGTAATAGCATGATAATAAATGAAGTAAGGGTATTTTGTATTACCTACAGCCCTTTGGTCCTGGAAATGGCATTTAAAAAACAAAGTAAGTACCCGAAGATACAATTTTTTCAGTTTGCCAAAGCAACTGAAAATCTCACCCTTCTGTACTATGATCAGGTTAAGCCATGTATGAAGTAATATATCATTTTGAGTGGGAAGTGTCTCTTCATGCCGTTGGTTCACAGTTTTTTTTAAGGGGAAATGTAGGATATCTCAGTGACTCACCTGGTAGACTGCAAGCCACATAAGCTAAGCCAACAGGCAGTCGTTTATTGCATGTGGTTTCCTCCCAAGAATTAAAACCAATATAATATATTTGGTGTTTTGTTATTAAGTAAGTATTACATGAATTTAGATGTGTGCGTCCTCTAAAAAAAATTGCCATCCATAGTTGTTGTGAAGGCAGAGTATTGCTCTCCTTTTCACTCTACATACATACATCACTAGACCGAGGCTGGCAGACTGATAACATGTAGATAAAAACATATTTTTTATAAAAATACATTTGTTTTGTATATCACTCAAACTTTGTCCATCTGTCTTCTGTAGAAATGTACATACAATATATGTCTTCCACTATGCTCTCCTTAGACCCGACACTTTTTAGGCTATATACAGGGTTCCTGCGGGCTCTTAAAAGGGTGATATTATGCTAAACCCTCTTTTCTTAGCCTTTGGTTCATTTATTTGTGCATTTGTGAACCCTAAATTGTTTATAAAGTTTGAGTTTGAACCCTCCAGGTGTTGCAGATCTATCTTTATATTCATTTTGGCAGAAATGGAGTGGATTTCTACAACCTGTTTTAATTTCTTTCTTAGTTTGTTTCAATTTATCAGTTGTTATGTCACTACATTTGCACAAACAAGTTTAAGACTTCTGACGAACATCTCTGAGTATGACATCAGCAGTGGCTAATTCCTGGTTTGGTTTTAAACAAATCTAATGCATATTTACACCTAATATTTTTACGCACCCATCCATTAACGACATGCGTAGACCTTTAACACCTTAACTGGCTGGTCTGATTATGTTTTCAATGCATTTGCAGATTCCCAGGTTCACTTAATGGACCTGAGAATGACCATGATAAAGTTATTATCAGAAGTGGTGGTTCTTACACATTCTTCTCTAGTTATAATTTTTGGTACTGTATCCTGAAAACTACAAAGATAGTTGAACAACACAGTCAACATCCTGGAGGGGACAGGGTGTGAACTGAGTCATTGTATTTAAAGGGCCAGCTCAAAACCGCCTGTCTACTGTCATTACTCAGAAATGGGTTTAAAGATGGACCTGTGGAGTTGAATTAATGAAGAATTCAGACCCAAACATAGCATTTACAGTTCATGTAGACCACAAGGAAATGTTTTAAAATACAAAAAAAGCAAAATATCACTCCTACATCACTAGACCAAGGCTGGCAGACTGATATACTGAATATCACTCAAACTATCTCCATCTGTCTTCTGTAGGAATGTACATACAGTATATGTCTTCCACTATGCTCTCCTTAAACCTGACACTTTTTAGACTATACACAGGGTTCCAGTGGGGTCTAAAAAAGTCCTAAAAATATTGGATTTACACATCTGCATTTAACATCTTCAGAAGTCTTTAAAAGGTATTACATTTGTTGTGATAGGTCTTAAGTTATGTTGCCATAAAGTTGTTGACTGTATTGTGTTTAAGTGTGTCTGTTAATGTCCAAACTAGAAAGACAGTGACATTAGTCTACTCAGGTGCACCCTTTCCAACCTGACAATTTATACTGAAATTCAGAACCAGTTATTGCCCCGGGTGAGAAATGATTACGGAACATTCAGTTCAGTGCTGATGTAAATGAATACATTTTCCTAAATTATAGGAGTCACAGATTTTTGCCAGTATAACTGTGAAATAGGCTATTAAATGGACATTAAATTTGGCTGTAATAGTCTTACAAAGGTCTTAAAAAGTCTTAAATTGAACTTGTAGAAACCTGTATTAACCCTGTATACATGTAGTTACAGTATTCCACTGATGGGGAGAAAAAGCAGACGTAGCATCCATTCATTTGGACAAATGAACCATTAATGTTAGTATTTAATGTTTGTATATCAGTGCATTCAGAGCTAGACTCATTAATCTCCTCTGTTCAGGATGTTCTGTTGACTTGTTCCTCAGTTTTGATTTTCTCTACACTTGCTTAAGAACACACATTTATAACTCACTTTCAGTCCTGTCATTGTTCAAGCTTATATAAATCATAGCACCACAGTACATCAAGCACCTTTCATACTTCAGACCATGTTTTTTGACTTATACCACTAAAAATATGTCTCCAACTCAAACGCATGTGACTCTTCTATTTTTGCCTTTCAGAAAGATCCTGTAGAGTCACAGCAGATACGCAATTTTTCATGGGCTAACCAGAAACCTCTTCAGAATTAATCTTAAGAATGTTGTGTGACGGCACGATTTCTTTTCCAGACCTAAGATTTAACAGCAAAAGTGAAAAAGAAAATTGATCCGTCTTCCACCTAAAATGAAGGTATTATCATTTAACACATTTATTTTCACTCAAAATCAGTATCTCCTTTCTTTTTGTTATTTTTCCTTCAGGCTTACTGGTCGGTGTGGTCTTGCGTTATGGCATCCACGTCCCTCGTGACGTGAGTAATGTCAATCTGAACTGCTACGTAAATGCCAGCCCTGCCACTCTGCTGGTCAATGTCAGCGGCAAGTTCTACGAATACACTCTGAAACGGGTGATCAGTGCCAACGAGGTGGACGACCTGCAGGATAATGAGATGCTGCGTAAGGTATGATCCACCCAAACATCAGTGTAATAATAATAATAATAATAATAATAATAATAATATAATAACAATAATAATGATAATAATAATAATAATAATAATGCGTTTTATTTGTAATGCACTTTACATTCAATACTAAGTCTCAAAGTGCACAGTAAAAACAAATGGTATACAATGAAAATTACGGATGAAATCAACAGTCAACAGATACAGTTAAGAAGTACAGTCAATAGATCCAAAAAAATTAAATAAATAAAATTGTATTGAAATACTGGTGTGAAGATTTCATGGTGAATGTGCCGGCTCAGTTTGGTACTATGACAGACCAGTTAAATGCCGTTTACAGTCTATTTATTAAACAGGGTTCCCGCGGGGTCTTAAAAAGTCTTAAATTCATGGTTCATATGGGAGCTTGAAATCCTTGAAAATGCTTGAATGGCCATGTTGTGTTTTCAAAGTCTGAAAAGTGCGTGAATTTCAGTTTAAGTGCTTGAAAGTGCTTGCATTTATAACCAAAGCTACTCACAGAGAGGTGAGACATTTGGAAAAATAAAACTTGATGACAAAAAGAAAATTAGAGGGTGTTTTCAGATAGAGTCCAGGTACATTTTTATTTAAATCTTACAAGTGTGCCTGAAGAATGCAGAGTGGCTGCCCTTTTTTTTGTATAAAACTTTGTGTTCGCTTTTAAGTTCTAAATTTTTTGCTATTATGAAACATAATTTTAGATGTTTTTATAGCATTATATAATGTACGTCATTGTAATAAAAAGTGACAAAAATAACCCTGACTGTATGTATTCCTGCATTGTTTAAGTTGTGTGCTGGAAGAATTTGAACATGGTGTATTAAAAAATTCTTGAATTCGACCTTGAAATATTTGTACAAACTATGTTAAAGTCTTGAATTTACAAATCTGTATTTTTTTTTTTTATACTCATATTTTTATTGGATTTTTCAATTCAATTAAATTCAATTTTATTTATATAGCCCAGTATCACAACAAAGTTGCCTCACAGGGCTTCACAGAATTTAAGCAAA
>JAPTGZ010000002.1:18330810-18341354 GCA_029814645.1 Fowleria isostigma
GTGTGTGTGTGTGTGTGTGTGTGTGGGTGTGTGTGTGTGTGTGTGTGTGTATGTGTGTGTGAAATTCACACAATCTGGGAAGAACTGACTGCTGCAGTTTGTCATACTTATGTATTTTTGGTCAAGGAAAAGACTAGCAAAAACGACAAATTAATAGAACCCATACTTTGGGAGATATTAGTAATTTTGGACTACAGTAGCCTCACAATCACGTTGCTATACTCAGAACGCTTTGGCGGAGACTACTGGACGAATGAGGTACTGCATATATAAATACACAACTGCATAAAAACTGCCACATCTAGAACCTGGGGATCCCTACGAGTCACGCACTAATTATTTATAAGACTGTAAGAAAATATTGGTTCTGCAATGTTTAATTTCTCGATACTATATCAGTATTATGAAATTAAATATTGTCATACATGAGATCTGCTGAAATGAAGAAATCAAGGGAATTAGTACCACATAAATAGTATGGTGGTATTGTAATTTATTTTATTTTTTTTAAATTGATAACATTTTCCACACTGCATTATTTTCGGAGTTGATAGAATATGAGCATTTGCGCAAGATCTTAAACTATAATGTCTGTAAAACTTTATTATATTTATTTTTATTTATCCAAATCCTGCACTTTGTTTTCACAGAGGAAATTTTTGTTTTACAGCATTAAATTCTGTTCTGATTAAATATAAAAGTGTCTAGAATGTGTGCATATTTCTGGTGTGATTCAATCTTCCCAAGAAATAATCTTATATAAAAGAACCAAAACAAAAAACAAATCCCCTTGTTAACAGCATCGTCAGACAGGAGTCTTGTCTCGGCAGCGGGTCAATGACACGACTCCATAATTTTTTAATTGATCCTCCTAGAACAGGGGTGTCAAACTCATTTTGATCAGGGGCCACTTTCATCTTAATATGCAATAAAGTGGGCCGGATCAGTAAAATAATATCAATAACAGGATAAGAACTTATAAATAATGTCAACTCCAAACTTTTCTCTATATTTTTGAGTGAAAAAAGTCAAATTTTATAATGAAAATGTTCACATCTATGAACTGTACTTGAACATATTATGAACATATATGAATGACCTGAAAATTCTCACGAAAAATAAGTGAAATTTTAACATTATTATGCTTTACTTCATTTATTTACACGTTCATAATAACTTACAGATATACAAATAAAACATTTAATAACAGGCAGAATATTGGTAAAATTCCACATGCTTCTCTGAAGATATTTCTGGTTATTCACATTTTTTTTGTAAAAGGCCAGTCTGTAAATGTAAATATTTTTGTGTAATTTTACTTTTTTAAAATTAAAACAATTTCAAAAATTATTTATAGTTTATTCTGATGGTATTTTACTAGTCTGACCCACTTTAGATTAAAATGAACTCAAATTATTTTAACATACTGGATTATTAATGTGATTTTTCATTTTATAAATTCATTCCAGAGGCTGGACTGGACCCTTTGGTGGGCTGGTTTTGGCTCCAGGCCACATTTGCCACTTGTGCTCTAGAATATCTGACTAATATTCTACATGACAGTGTGGATCAGTTTTATAAAGTGTGGTGCCTGTTTTTGGACTATATTGGACCGGAGCTCTCCTCCACTTTACTAAAAGGACTGTGCACTTGAATAATACTCATCAATGTGACTTCTGGACATTGGAAGTGTAACCTACCACCTTCTTTACTAGGTTTTCATTTATTTTTCATGCAAGAGCTGTTGTGTGTTTTTGTTGTGTGTCTGATTTTGTGGACACTTATGTTACAAAAATTGCAATAAAAATAACAATAAAAAAAAAAAAACAGCATCGCGATATATCGATATATATTGTATTGTATCTCCAGATTCTTGCCAATACACACCCCTAATTATTTCTATCTTATGTTATTATTTTACCGGCCCCGCCCACATATTGGGAGAACGTGGCCCCTGAACTAAACCGCGTTTGACATCCCCTGAATTCAAGCGTCTTTTTGTTCTCGACTGTGATACTCCGTCTCCATGCTCCCATCTCTGTCTGCAGGTTTTGGCCATGGCACCAACGTGGTGAACTATGAGGGCTACGCCTGGCATGAGTACTGCTTCAACTGCAAGAAGTGCTGCCTGTCTTTGGCCAACAAGCGCTTCGTCATCAACGGGGATCATATTTACTGCCCCGACTGCGCCAAGAAACTGTGAACAGCACAACGCGCTGTGCAGAGCATCTCTACAGACAGGAAGTTACACCACAACTGACTCCAATCTGATTATTCTTGCAAGTAAAATATAGTATAAATCAACTTGTGGATCTTTAGGGAATTGAAGATCTGAAAAAGAGTCAGTTTTGGTGAAACGTCTCCAGCAGACTAAAGGTTATTTCAAGTAAACGTGCACTAGCTTGACTCATTTATCTACATATATGTAAATGCATCTTCTGTCTGGGTTGGAGGTGGATACTAACATGCAAATATTATTTTTGTGGAATTGTGATATGCATCATTAATCTCATCTAATCCATGGTTCTTATGAAACCAAAGCCTTTTCAGTGCCTTACTGGAAACTTTCAGAGAGAATAAATGCTTTTTACATGCGTACTGCTGCTCATACATACCAAGCTTTGATGAATAATCTGTTAAGTCTCTGAACGTTTGCAAAGATTCGGAGAATGTTCCAAATCAGGACAAGAATGTCAAACAAAGATCTAGTCTTTGAGGTCGTCGCTGAAAAATAATCTGCTCTTGTATTCGAGATGTTTTGAGTGAACTTACAGCAAAAACGAGAATAAAAGATGAAAAGTTCTCGAGTCTCGTTTCTTTTTTTTCCCTCCATAGCAAATAAATAAAACACAAAAGGCAACGGAATATTTTTGCAAGACTTTATTGTTTAACAGTTTGTTTCTTCTCAGTACACTTTAGATATATTTACAGTACAAATTAATTCGTAGACAGGGCGTTATGGTTGTAAATCTTCCAGAGAAATATTCATATTCACAAAGCTGCCCTTGTTGGGTAGACTGATTGTCGAGGCCGAGGTAAGGACAAGCTTTTTCTTTTTTTTTTTTAGTTCACTATAATACAATAAAAATACTCCATCTCAAGCTAAGGCACCGTTCTATCCTATTAATAAAGACAAGGTACAGGACAAAGAGCAGACGTCTGTGTGCTTAAGCCCTCAGAGATGCAGCAGGACCAGGATTAGATACAGTATCTGTTCAAGCAGCAGCTACTAAAGCCTTCACCAGATGCTACTCGTGAACCACCCGCCCAAGTCGACGAGCCTTAGGGTTATCGGAAGCGTCAGGGAGCAGGAATGATTTGGGGTAAAGTACAGTCGGCCAAAATAACGTATACACACATCAGGAATTGAAAAACTTGTATAAATAGATATAGATACATCTTTTGAAGATTGATCAAATTACAATAACAGTAGCTGGGTTTCCATTAGTTTTGCGCAAAATTAAAACAATATTTCTACAATTTCGACAGTGTAATTGCTACTTGTAGGTGTTTCCAGTGAAGAGTGTTTGGTTCTGATGCATGAGTCTAGTGAAGGTCTACCCATCTCGCGATATGTTGTAGTTTTCGCAGAGAGAGAGGTGCGTCTGTGTGTAACTCAAAGAACTCTGTAGGCGCGTCACAAGGCAAAGTCCTTGGCAGCGTCGACGCAGGATGGATTTCTGGGAGATAACTGCACAGAATTCACCAACAAGTTGCGGATCCAGAATTTCCAAATGACCTGGTAATATTTAATGAACCGTTACGTTACTGAACCACTAGCGGTATCGAACTTGTCATGCTCATGATGCACAAAATGTGTTTCCATGATGCTTGCGCAATACTTCTACATCAAAACATCTCAAAAACTGCCTCGTGAGTGTAAAAACTTTTTTGTGATCTTTGAAAGTTTTTGCGACATTTCTGTGTTTTCACTACAGGTGGTCCTCGGGTTACGCGGTACTTGACCTACGCTGTTTCGACTTTATGACGCCTGAGTCTCGTCCGCTATTTTGTCTCCAGTTGCGCCATAGTGTAGAGTGTCTGTGTGTTTGTGCTCTGTAATTTTCTCGGTATCCTCGCCTTTTTCACCCTCCTTTTTCGCATCATAGCCCCAAAAAAGCAAGCAGGATCTTCTGGCGATGCTGGTCCAGCCAAGAGGAAAGCCATTACGATGGAAACAAAGCTGGATATCATCAAAAGGTCGGAGAAAGGCAGGACGTCGACGAACATCGGTAAAGCCAGGGGGGTATTTAAGGGTAAAATCCGACTTACGCGGAAATTCGGATTACGCCACCTGCATAGGAACAGAACTCATTCGTAACCCGAGGACCGCCTGTACCACATTTTGGGTATTTCTGTAGGTAACGGAAACCCAGCTACTGTGTAACGTTGGACAATGTTTTCACAACAGTAATCCCATTGGACACTTTTGCCAACGTTACCCAAGCAGTCGTCGGTCGTACAAATAAAAGTCTGGAAGCCGATGGCCACCACTTTGAGCACCGGTTGTAAATGTAGACACCAAAGGTAACTTGTGATGTTAGAATAAATTTGTAAGTTTTTCTTTTCCTCATGTGCATATACATTATTTTGGCTGACTGTGTATGCAGGCAAGGCTTGGATTATTAACTGAGAACTCTAAAACATCTGGGCATGAACAAACCGCGTAGACCTATTTTATCCAGAATAGAACCGTTTTTCCATCTCTACCGTACAGTAAAGCTACTCCTCAGTAAGTATCAGTCGCTCTTTAAAAATAGTGAGTACATTTCTGACAGTGCAAAGTGTGTTGTAGTTTCTAGATGAATGTTGTATCTAAGCCAAAGCGGACAACTCTGAAAGACATGGTCAATAATTGAGGACGGTGTATTGTGCATTTTACATTCTTTGAGCTTATTTATCGATGCAAACATCTAAAAAAGGAAAAGGCCCGAGTTTTTTTATGTACAAAGTTGTCGAGAGGATCTGAATGCAGGCAGAGAACAAGGCAAAAATCAAGGTCCTCGAACCTTATGTTGGACTACCCAAGCCCCAGGAAGTTCGAGATTTCATTAACGTTCGTGAGAAATCCATGACAGACAGAAAACTACATCGAATCAAGTCTGAATTAGAGCCGCACGATATAACGCTGGAGCCCTATCGCGATGTACGTGTGCGCAATAGTCGCATCGCAGGTCCTGTGATGTAGGAGGTAAATGAACTCGACGTGTTCTCAACTAATTTTAAAGGCAGCTGACACACCAATCGCAATCATTCGTAATCAGTTTGGAGTGAGTCACTGGTAACAATGTTGAAAAATGAGTGACGAACAGGAGGAACATCCCTGAAAACAAAGATGTGGCGCCGAAAAGAAAAGGAACATCAGTTATCTGGAATTATTTCGGCTACAAGAAGTATGATATTAACACAAAATGAGAGGTAAGAAGTAATTTTTTTTGACAATTTACGTCAACACCACACAGCTATTACATCCTCCTGAGTAGTTTGTCATATCGCAGGGGGGAAAAAAAGAAAAAAATCTCAATGTCAGTTTTTCTCCAATAACGTGCAGCCCTGGTCTCAGTTTGATGTGGCGGATCTAAACTGCCTCATACAAGAAAATGAATGGTCGCTTCCTGAGATGATATGACTGTGAGAACTGTCCGATATCCCCGTATCTTTTGACGTAACACAAAAAAAGTAAAGGTTGCGCTAAGAACATTATGACACAAGACAACTCTGTCATGGGTCAGACATGTTGCTTAGGGTTGAAAACACATGTGCGACTGAGAAGGTTCCAAAAAACATGCAGATACACGCATAAAATGTCAAAAACACATAGTGGGTCCGCTTTTGGCCCCTTGTTTAGCAGAGCGAATATGGAAGAGGGTTCTCGGAAAAAAAAAAGAAAAAAAAAAAAAAAGGGGGTTTTATGGTTGCCCAAAATGTAACCTGACTGCCGCGGGGCACGAGTCAACCAGCAACTTAACAACACCATCACAAACACAGACTTCAATTATCCACATCCTGATGCAATTCCGTCCTAAACATGGCTTCATTTGCCTAATACTGATTATATACACAATACAATAACACTTAAATATATGTAGAAATGTATTTTCATATATAAACAAACAGCCAAATTTTATATCATAAAAACAGCTGAAATGTCAGAAGTAGCAGCTAGTGGATGACAGATGTTAAAGGGAAGTGGAATCACAGCCAGAGACAATGATGACAAAGTGTGTATGGGTGTGACAATAAAGCTTTGTAGTTTTAAGAGAGGTGAACTGCGGGGGTCATGACTGAAGCGCTAAACGCAGGTTCAGTTCAGTGACGTGAACACATCCTGCCTCAGAAGCAAATATGAATGAAACTAGTGGACCTCACCTATCGTTAAATTAGTACGTTACAGCTGCAGTTATTGTGTAAAACAGATTAGATTTTATATGTAACCAGATGCAACTTGGATTTACAGCGCTGCTGTTAGTAAACATAAGAGTCTATATACATATGTAAAAAATAACAAACCCTAAACGGACCGTAAGCCCTAATTTAACAAACTGCTAAAATTTTAATGAAGAAATGAAATCACTACAGTGTTGTCATGAAGCCCAACACTTTTCAGGTTGTAACAATTGTGCTCCTTATGCCCCCTACTGGTCCAAGAGGGAAATACAGAGTGAGGAAAGTAAGGAAAAGGGGCTCGAAGGACAAAGCTCAATACAGTACCCATTCCCAAGTGCACATGACGCATGTTGTGCATGCAGGAGCTTAAGCACAAACGATGCTGTGTATGTATGCACTTTTGAAAGTTGAAAAGACATGATAAGGCCATATTACTGGATGCTGCAAAAAGCAGCCGGTCAAGTAAATTTGGATAAATCACATGCAAAAAAAAAACCAAAAACTGGGACACCCATCCTCCATCCCTCCTCACAGAACTGAGTGAATTAAACAATCGCTGTATTAATTCACGATATCAACCTCATGTTCAGTACGTATAGATAAATGTGCATGTGTCCTGGAATAGTATAAGAGAAAAAGACTAAACATATGATAACAATAATTACAATAACAAAGAAGCCAAAATTAATAAATTACAACAAAAACACCCCTGACAAAGACAAAACTCTTAAAAAATATCAAAACTGGACACAACATAGAAAAAGAATCTGGACATCAGAAGAACTAAACACAAGAGGAAGAGGAAAGAGACCTGACATAAGCATGTAACAGGATATTTATACATTTCTGTGGAATTTCCCTGAAGTATAAGATTTTTAGAGATAATTTAAAAACATTTTCCTCATCATGTAGGGTGCAAATTTAGCACTTAGGGTGGTCTTTCCGCTTCACCTTGTGCCTCTCCGTGTGGTTGAAGAGGAGGAAGATGGCTGGAACTTGTGGAGGACATTTTAAGGAGCTGGATAAGAACTTTAGGAGTGCAACAATAACAGGCTTCTGGTCGACAAGAGTCGGGATCAAATCTCTGCAAAGAAATGAGAGATAAAGAAATTATATCTCTCCTGAACACAAGTCACACTAAATAGAAAACTGACTGACTAAAGCAGGGTACACACAAGATGATCCTGTGGTCTGAGGTGTGCTAAGAGTCAATTTGTCCTGATAATCAGCTCTGAAAAGGGACGGGGCCGACAATTGTAAATATTAAACTTGTTCAATATTTACGACCAAAAATCTTTATGTGTGGAAAACTGACGACTCCTGAGTCACGACTCCATGAATTATGATGTGAAATGGAATGTAGCCAAACAAGAAGGAAGCTGACGGAGGAACAAGGAAGCAGACATAAATAAAAACAAGCATGGCTGACGTGGTCCAGTGGATACAGGTAGAAGTTGTGAAAATTTTGTTCAAACTCCGGCGTCCAACAGAGGTACAGAAACCAGGAGTCGGACGTTCAAAGTGTGTGAAGTTAAATTTAGCACTTAGTTTTACACTTAGTTTGACAATTTTTGTCAGTTATGGTAAATACAGAACGCACCCACACGTGTATATATACATATATACACATATACATATATATATCTATATATCTATATATATATAGATATCTATATATACACCCCCCGTGTTTTCTGGTTATTTCTGTTACTTCTTCATTTTTGTTAGATCACGTTTCATCACACGTGAGATCTTACATGATTTGTGGCTTGGAGGACTAGCTTCTAGATCGGTGGTGGGACAGAATTGTCGTGTGTGGTATGCAGGGCTGTAACTTACGATAATTTTAATAATTGATTGATCGGTAGATTATTTTAATAACTAATCGATTCATTGGATAAACACAAAAGTCTCAATTTGCAAACAAATCCGTGAACGCATCACTCCAAGCATGGTGCCTTTCTCACTGTCGGAGGTGGCGCGTCACTAATGATGTGTAGAGACTATCAGCTGTATTCGTCAACCAGCTCTGGTTCTAAACTATCAAACTAGTGTTGTATGTATTGGTTCAGTCAACGATAGTTAACATTAGTCTGGTGGACGATAAATGAAGATGTTATAATAATGACATAAGTGTCTAACTAGCTAGCGGGCTAAAGTAATCATGACATGAAGGCTATTATACACTAATGTTTACATTCTGTTCCTGGTGGACACAGCAGCCCCATTTGCCCACAACGTACTACGGTATGTTATGGGTTTTTGTCCATTTTTTTCTCCATATTTACGTTTTGTTCTATAAACGGTCACTACCATCGGACCAAATGGGACTGACAGGACACTGGCATCCAAACCCCAGCCATGCTACTCTGCGTTTTCCCTAACCCATATGTACTCAAGAACCAATGAATTGACTGATGAATTCATAGGCGACTCTTAAGAATCGTTCTGAACTGATTCAATCGTTTTGTTATTGCAGCCCTAGTGGTTTGTTGTGTCAAGATTATCGGAGCACACCCCACATATGACAATTGAAACGGTTTAAAGCCTGATTTTTTATTTTCGTGTTGGGTCTGGAACAGATAAACACTCTCTTCAGACTTAGAAAATCCTCAAGTGTGCACCCCGCTTAAAACACTGGTAAAGCCCTACGGCCGCTGCTCACCTGACAGGGCTTCTATAGGCTGATTAGAGGAATGTAGGGTGTTGACGGGGGTCCCCTTGTCCTCAAAGGCGACTCTGTTCCCATCTGGGGCCCCGTCACAGTTGATCAAAACCTGATTACAGTCTTCAGCTTCGATGAGAGGTCGAGTCTTGGAGTGGACGTTGAGGTCAATGAGCTCCTCGAAGCTCCACTGGTTGGTCTTCCCGTTGAGCCCCGACACCAGCCCGACCTTGGCGGAGTCCTGCTCATTCAGGAACTCCGAGCCCTCCACCAGACGGCCTTTAGGACTGAAGGAGACAGAGGGGTGGGTGTGAGGAAACCGTGTGAGGTAGAAGTGTAACGTCTAAGGAGATAGTCTATTGATTTCACATGTTTAAAGAGTTTCGACAAATCATGATGACAGCAGGACTGAGCAGACAAAGAATAAATTGTTGCAATGAATAAATACACTGCACAGCTGTTGTGTGAAAGTGTTTTGCATTTTTAGCTTTAGATACAGAGCCAGAAGTGGGAAGTGAGGGTTTGTATGTGGTTCACTATTTTCTGAAATTATTTGCAGGGTTTTCAAAAAACCCATTCCCCTGGTAAAAAAACTGATACCAACACAGTAATGTCCCTTTTCCACTGCATTGTACAGCCTCAGTTCAGCTCTACTCAGTCCGCTATAGTGCCATCGCTTTTCCACTGCAATTCATATCACCTCGATGTGAATGAGATGGGCGTGGTCAGTGGAGTTGAAACTTGAAACATAAGTTTGGGTATAGTAAACAGTAATAACAATGGATGACCTGGAGGTGACGCTGTACTTATTGTTTGATCTGTGGCTTTTTGTCACAAAAAAGGTGAAATGAGAGAGAAACAGATACAAGTGGAGACACAAAACACACTTGAAAAGCAAAGAATAGTTATGAAAGTCATATGGAAGTATGAAGCTGAAGACCAGCGAATAAGACGACGTCTGATGGCAAGATCATGCATTATATATAGGAGTGTAATGAAATGGTCATCTCATTAAATTATATGAAATACAATACAGGACTCACAATACGGCCAGCAGTAAAATTTCAGTACCGAACGGCAGTGGAGGTAGTACAAAAAAAACAAAACAAATGTACGGGTACCAGGTAAAACCCTCAGTAGCGCTGAGCGCTAAAACTGTGTCAAGTTGAGCTGAGTCATGCTGGAAAGGTGCAGTGGAGAAGGAGCATATGAGTATGCTCAAGATGAACATAATAATAAACAATGCGCTTCTTTAATTTTAGTGTTTTTTGTTTGTTTTTCTTGAGCCAAATAAAAAGTGAGTTTCCCCTTGGAGGTCAATAACATTAATTTGTATCCACATTTTACTCGAGCTCAGCACTCAAACCCCCATTTACTTCCTGTGTGTCTGACATGACAGCCCACTGCTCCTGGTCTACAGAGTGTGTGTGTGTGTGTGTGTGTGTGTGTGTGTGTGTGTGTGTGTGTGTGTGTGTGTGTGTGTGTGTGTGTG
>JAPTGZ010000002.1:18359106-18371980 GCA_029814645.1 Fowleria isostigma
ATCAAAATTAAATGCAAAAAAATTTTCATTTTTTCCCCAAAGTTTGCCAAAGCAGTGAAGATTGTAGCCCCCAGAAAAAAAAACAACACACTGGAAAAAAAATGTGCTATGGGTAGAACTAGTAACATATATATGGGTTGTTCCTAATAGGCATCCAAGGGGGAAAGAGTTAATGAAAGCTTTATTGTGAAAATTAATTTCACAGGAGAAACAAAGAGCACTTGCTTCCATGAAATGGACTAATTAACCATTCCCCATTTAGGCCGGTGCTTCTAACCGTCAAAATCCTTACAAAGGAAAAGTGTTAAGTGCTGATGGGTTGCTTTTGCTACATCACATATCCCTAAATACTGGCTTAAAAAGGGGGCTGCAGAGTCAGAACCCCTTACTGAGAAGACATCTGTTGCAGACAGATTTGTTTTATGTTAGCTGTTGAGTGTTAGCCCCTGCGGCAAGATTTGCACCCCTGCATTTAGGAACCTGGGTTATCCGTGTGTAGAATAGTCTGGTCTAGATAACTTAAAATTAAATGGAGAAGAAGCGCAAACTCAGTGTGAATGATTACTACTACTGTGATACTAACACAAAAAGGCCACAACAGACACAGGTATGCGTTTACTGGACAGGAACACTTTTACAACCCTATACCAACAAACATATAGCTTAAAGACAAAATGATTAATAATGACGAGATAACACTGCAGGGAGATCCTGTGGCCAAATCTGTGCTTGGGAAGTGTTAATGATGGGATGGCACTGACGCACACCAAACTCAAGCGTGAGCGCAGCAACTTAAATCCAGCTATGACGACATCTGGGAGGAGGAAAACAATCAACACTTTGTGACAAAAACAACACCACACTGTGTTAGTACACACAATAAAACAATTGCTGCATTGACACTTGAAATTAACAACAATAACCAGGTTAAAACAAGATTAGCTGCAAATGAAACAGTGCAAACATGAGGTGGTAGGCAATGACAGAATGGTTAGGGCACATAGAACACATGGCACAGTTTTTCTAGTCAATTACAGACAAAGGGCAGCATAGAAAAATCAAGCAGTTTGCCTAGAGAGTAATTCAGAGGTTAAAGACCACAAAGCTGGTAATAAGGCAGACAAAGAAAGAAACTGGTAAGATGAAAGACCCGTACAATTCTGTGAATGTGAATGGTCAAATGAGAATGTTAACCCCTCAGCCTTCGCAGACAGTTTTGCCAATGGCTTAAAACAGCGCAGCCTCAAAAGGAGCAAGCTGTTAACATCTGAGTAACGTGCTTGTTATTCAAAGATGGAGGCCAATGCAAGACAGATAGCGGCATGAAAGAACGACTGCCGATTGTTCATGCTAGCCACCTTGGTCATCCGTTGTCCCTTTATCAGTTTTGGCAGGGGGCTGTGACCTGCCCACACTGACTCTTGTGAGGGAGGAACTCCTCTTCTTCATGGAACGGCCTATGAACATGAGAGCACTGTTATAGCTAATCAGGCACCAGGAGAGAATCAATAAGGAAGCCCTGACCAAAGTTTGCAAGTCATGTGCACTTATATTGGCTTTATGAGAGTCAGCAGGCTCCGTCTTGGAGCAGCTAAAGTCCTAATTCATGAGCTGATGCTGAAATTCAGACTCATCTAACAGCCTATTGACCTGTAACAGTCCATAACCATAGCATTAACTTTGATAGCTGTCAGTGTTCCATTAGAATATAAAAGGCCAAGCTGCCATAACTATAATACAGGTCAATTTAATAGAAACTGATCAAATATGTTCTCTATTAATTTAGTGCATTTACAAGGTGTACTATTTTTCTACCCAGGTAAAGTGTTGCACATGGAGAAGGAATCTTTTGCACCTGTCTGATCCACCTGAAGCTTTTTGTTGTCTTCCTTAGTGGCCTGAGCAGCATTGCCATTGCTAGGCAACCGGTTACAAGATGAACTCCTTGGCTTAACACCTGGGAGACAATGATGAAACACCCAACAGTGAATTTACTCATCAATCTTTTTAAGGATCTTTTCTGAAAACTTTTCATCTTTGATAATTGGTATAATCATAAATTATCAAAGATGTTCATAAATATGGAGAAATTAAAAATTAAATAAAGAAGAATTTGACCTCGATAGTCCATACAAGCTGTGGAGAAATATCAATCAATAGATTGTGCTGATTGCTTTTTCCTGAAAAATTAGATAAACTGAGAATCAGAAGTGATTTAGAACAGTGACAGACTTGTGTACCTGAGTACTTAATTAGCAAATCACTGTCTAATACCCCTTGTGATTGTGAAACTTTAATTCAGTGTGCTTTAACTAGATGTATAGTGAAAATATGCAGTAGAATGAAGAGCTCATGCTAATTTATCATTGGCTGGAGCCAGAAACAGAACTAAAGTATTCTTGTTTTACCAGAGAGTTTGTGCTCCAGTGAGCCTGTGAGTAAAACCCTGGATATGAAGAAAAAAAGGAGGTTTACATGAGGATACAGATATTTTAGCAGTAATGAGTTGGTTCCAGGCCAAGGTTGCCTAGAAACTCTGGCTACATAAATCATCCCATAAAAAACATTTACCTGGCTTATAAAGATATTGTCTATAACATACTTTTCTTAAGACAGTACTGGAATGCAGGGAGGGAAAAGACGACTAAATGGAAGGGAGGGAAAAGGAAGTGGAGGAGGATGGGAGGGGAGGGATGGGGGAGGAGAGGTGAGGAGACTTACGTTTGTCAGGAGACCTGAGGGTGGCAGAGGAGGAGGATAGGCGTTTGCTGATGCCAGCCTCAGATGGCTGTTTCAGGTTCATGGTGGATGTGGAGCGCTTGTCCACTAGGAGGGAGGGGGAAAGACAAACATGGGAGGCGGGGTTTACACTGGAGGCTGGACAGTGGGGAAGGACATCTGGGTGCACATAGTGGGAACACAAGGTTTGACAAGACCCAAACACTGGTGATACACAGAGGGTAGTGTGTCTTCTAATGTGAGGAGTTCATATTCAGCCTGTACAAGATGTATTTGTAGTTGTATACCAGGTTTAAGAACCGTATTTCCTCAAATAACAACAGTTGTAACAGGATTCTCTGATAACTGTCGAAGTGATCAAATCAGACCGCTCCTCAAATACAGGCCAAGGAAAAATCAAGAATGGGCAAACATCTTATTGTGCATAATATACACTTGCACTGCTGTAATTTTATAGATGAAACAAAAAACTATTTTTAAACCTTAATTGTTCTGGGCTATTCATCAAAAATGTTATTGTTGAGTTTTAATCATTGTGAGTATATGTATATGTCCGTCATACTGAGTTTTGTGGAAACACTTAAGTGCCATATATTTTGTAATTCCAAGCAGCATAAAGGCACTTGACATTTTTCAATGAATTGCCCACCACATTATAAATGTCACAGTAAAAGCCTTCTTAACCCATAAAGACCCAGCGCTATTTTTTTTGTCAGTTACCAAATGAAATTTTCTCTATATTTAAACATTTTTAACCCATAAAAAGCCGAACATCCACCATCTATCAAAATAATCTCCTGATATAAACACTTTAATCCCCATTTATCCACTAATCCATGTAAATAATTGGTGTAAAATATGGTTATTCATCTTTTCATGGCCGTTAGATATGACCCATTTGGACGCTCAGAGGCTCCGTAGTTACCGTGGAAACACTGTCATCTTCTACAACATTGATTCACCAGTAAAACCAATAGAGTTGGATCGATGACAGTGGATGGACACACTGAGTTTATGTTCAGTTAATGAGAAATTTTGCTGAAAATGTCAGTTGTTCTTCAGTTTTCCCTGTTTTTGACATAATAATCCTCAACTTTATTCTAAACTTTATGAACATCTATATGACTCGTTAATTAAATGTTGGAAAACAACTGATTTTCACAAAAAAATACAAAAAAACCCACAAAATACAGAATATAACATTACAACAAATGATGAAAAACCACTTAATGGTGGTTAAATATAGAGGAGAAATCCTTTTGGGAAATGCCACAAATGTTACACTGGGTCCTTTATAGGTTAAGAAGGAGGTGGTGAGGTAAATTTAATACAATAATTTTACAGGGCAAATGGGAGTAGATATAAACAAGAATTAATACTAAAATACGACAAATTCTATTCATCATCATAATGCAAATCTATTTCAAATAAAAACATGTGACCTTCTACAGTCGAAATAAATAAAGGCCCTGATCACTATTTGAGGAAATACAGCGACATACATCTTCCGACAAACCACAGCAAAAGTCAATATGGTTTCAGTCGGTGATCATGGTTAGTAATGACAACAGTAGATACTCCAAACACAAGAGTATCAACATGGCATGGTCTCTGCCCATGAATCCAAATGTCGTAGTAGAACAGCGGTTTATGTGTCGTTTACGTTCCCATGCAAAGTCACACACACCTGACGTGGAAGTGCTTCAAAGTGTCAACGAGTGGACAAACCTAAGGCCTTTTTTTAGACGATTCACCCAGCCCAAAGCACATTCAGAGCACATGCCTCATGAAAAACACCGTTAGTGAAAAAAACAGCCACTTTGACTGCGGGAAGGAGATGGTCGGGTAGAGGTTTATGTGAGGGAACAGTAGGTCATCAAGCTATCTCAAGTGCCAAGGCCAGTCCATATTATGAACAAAAAAAACAAAAAACCTTGTCGACTCCTCGGTGGCTTTTCTGGTGAGGCAGGGGAGACTACTATAGCTACTGGAGATGCAGCGCTGGCATCAGAGTCTCCTGTGGAAAAACAAAGCTCTCAGGGAGGAGGGCTATAAGGCAGACGAATATCTACACCTTCAGAGGGAAAAGAAAGAGGAGGAGGAGGATGCTACCGGCTGTAGCCATCTGCATTTTCTTGACAGCTGTGGTTTAATAAACAATACATAAGCTGTGGTAAACATTTATAATTTACCCAAACAAATAGGTCATACTCTGATTGCATCAACAAATAGCTACTGTGTCCTGAAGTTACAAACTGCATTCTTCCTCATTGTGGTTTTTGGCTTATTGTAAAAAATTTAATCAGAGCTGGGCCATATGTCAAATTAATTTGAATATTGTACAGTTGTTCAAAATGCATAAAGTCTATGCCAGTCTTTCTCAAATGGGGTTACGAGTACCCCTAGGGGTATTTGGAAGAAGCCTAGGGGGTACTTGAAACTTTTTGGGGAAAAATACATTAAATAAATTATCTAAATATAAAATAATAAGAATTAATGCTAAATTATATAACACAATAAATACATTCATATTACAGCTGCACAATATACCGTGTGAGCATGGTCATCGCAATGTACGTGTGCGCAATAGTCACATCGCAAATCCTACAATGTAGGAGGTAAATGAACTGTGTTCTCATCAAATTTCAAGGGTACCTGACACACACTGGGTGCAGCGATCCACCAATCACAATGTTTCTTAATCAGTTTGGAGTGAGTCGCTGGTAACATCGAAAAATTAGCAACGAAGAAAAGAAAATCACTGAAAACGAAAATTTTTTTTGAACATTTATGTCAGCACCACACAGCTGTTATATGCTCCTGAGTATTTTTTCATATTGCAATACATATCGCAGGGTTCAAAAACATTGCAATGTCAGTTTTTTCCGATATCGTGCAACCCTAATTCATATAATAAAATTGACACTCCTGACCTTATTTCATTTTATTATTGTCAGTCATCTTGTTTAAGGTTTGGTAACATTTTAAGAACATTTCTATTTCACATTGTTCAAGATAAGTTTATTTGACTAATTATGGTAATTATTTTTTGTTGATGAAAGGCTAATTTATTTATTAACGATTATTTTAATTATTTTTCATATTAATGCAGAGCCTGGCATTCATGATGAACACTTTTCAATTCATATTTTACACAAAATTTTCTTACTAAGATTTGTTATTTTCAACATATTTAAGTTAAATATATGTTGTTTCCACAAAAAAAAAACAAACAGATTCCTTTGGCACCGGAACAAATTTTGCCTAATTTTTTAAATCAAAAAGTTGTGGGTACTTGGCTAAAAATATATATTTCAGGGTGTACTCCACTGTAAAAAGTTTGAGAATTACTGGTCTAGACCATGAAAGTCTTTTTACTAAGTACACAGAAGCTGATTTAGGTTCAAACATAATCTGTAGATGAGGGCTACATTAGCTTTCATGAATCTACACAGCTAATTATTAACATCATAGGCATACTGGCAGAAGGTTAAATTGTGACAATGGACACACTGAAAAAAGATAACAGTCTTATAAATAGACTACAGTCTGGTTTGTATTTGTTGACCTGGTGGCTTGTCTTTGATTATAATTACGGTGGGGGTCCTTTACCTGGTCGTCCATCCGTGTCTGTGGACAGTCCTCCCCAGGACCATCGTTTCTGTCTCTGCTCCACTCGCTGGCTACGTTCTAGTGTCCTCCTCATCACCGCCTCATAGTGCTCCTGGAGCATGACCAAGGGAAGAACAACAGTCAATCATACTGCAGTAGAATAACTTTTAGTGAAGGAAAAAAAAAAAAAAAAAGCAAGGAAAGCAAGCCCTTAACATGTCTGAATAATTTTAATCTGTTGGTCATTTCATACATCCAGCCATACTTTTATACAGTATGTAGTCAAAAGAACCAAATCTTAGAGACATATGGTATTAACTATAGCTGTGTCTACCTTTTCCTCTTCCTGTTTCTGCTTCCTCTTCTCCTCCACAGCCAAACGTTTCTGCTCCTCCTTCTTTCGTTGTTCCTCAACCTTTCTCTGACGCTCCTCCAGCTGTCGTTCCACTTGCAACTTGGCTTTTCGTTCCCGCTCCATGATCTGTGATTCTCGTAAAGCTGATTCCACATACAGTCAGAGTTTATGTGGGAAAAAAGTTATAGTTTTGTTTTCTTATGGGTATGAAATACTCAATGAGGTATAGATGTTCCCTTTATTTTTTTAATTTAACAGGAATTTTGGACAAACTCTCCTTACCCTGCTGTTTATCTGCTTCCTCTCGCCGCTCTCTTGCCACTCGTAGTTTGTCGTCTATTCTTAGAGAGGCGCCGTCAATTACTGCAAAAATATAGATTTTACTTCCAAAACTGTACAGAGAACATTGACTGGATTACATTGGTACACTCTGTTATATGGGTTTAGCATCAGCCAGACAGATGTGTGACTCATTAATGAGCTTTGTCAACTGTTACGGTAATAAGATGATGACTAAGGGTTACCTGCAGTAAATCCTGCAGTAAGAGGGTTGTGGAAGAGGATTGTGTTGCAGCAAAGGGTTGAGATTATGGAAGACAACGGAGCGGTGACAAGGCAGTATCTGCGATGGCCAGCCCATTTTTGTGTCAAGGTGTGGTGTCATTTACCTGGTTTACACCCCTGAGGTTTAGGTGGTGCTGTGTTGGTGGTAGGTCCGGGACTGTTGCCTGCCAGGCTTCGCCGCTCTTCGGCTTGAGCCTGTGCAGCTGCAGCTGTTTGTATAAAAACACAGTACAGATAATTTAAGCACATTATGGCCACGGTCAAACAGCAGGTCTTAATGCACAATATGGATTTTTTTCTTTGCTGAAATCCGATATTTTTTTACATGCTCATTCATATTACACATTAAATGCAACTCCTATCAGTTTATAGTCTGAACTGAATGTGACCCTGAAGTGACCCGCATGCACTAAAGTTGTAATGTTGTAATATGTGACCACGAAGACACACACTGTGTTGACCAAAGTAAATATGGAGGCACCTGGTCTTGGCGTGTGTGTGGCACTGATAAAGTTTCTCTACAACTAAAGTCAGCACCACTACAGTCAAATAATTTTAATACAAAGACTAAAATGACCAAATCAGACTTTTTTGGTAATTTCAGTGGGTACGACTGCAGCTTGTCGAGTTATTTTGAGACATTGGAAGGCCTCAGAAACCCCAGAGATGAAAGAATGGGTTTGTGCAATGACTGAAAGTGCATCCTATGAATGTATGCTGAGTAGATTAAGTGATGACGGGGGGGGAGGGGGTGATCCTTTGGGACAGGTTTTGGGATTATATAAAAGGTGAAGAGGTCTATGAATGTATTACAAGTGTATGCACAGGTGTGTGTGTATGTATACAGATACATGGATATTTTAGCAGATGTTATATATCCACCTTTTGTATTTGTATTTGCTGCCTGGCTTTCTCATTTTCCCTTGTTATTATATTTTTATGTCCATAAGACAATCAATCAATCAATAAATATAAATATTGAGTCTGTTGCCCTAATTATTCAATTGTTATTACTGTCTCTTCCTGTATGGAGAATCATATTATATTTACTATGTACCAAGCCTTTGAAAAGTTCAATAACCATTTGAATTAACAAAAACAGTAAAAAAGAACAGAGCCAGGTTTTTTGCTCTGGCTTTTTGCGGTGTTATGTCTGCTACGTCTGTACAACAGAGTATCTGGATGTGGAGTCAGAGTCAGAGGTGGTGGGATAGTGATGTCAGCAGCTTCATGAACACGAACTTCAATCATAATTTTCAAACATTTAAATATATCTGTGACCGCCTCTCCGTAACACTCTCACGGCAAGACACTCATCTGCGGCCAAATATTTTTTAATTCCAAAACCCTCCCTCTCCCTCCACTGTCCACTCTCCACTCTGTCCTCCACCATGGATGTTGTTGTTTTTCTGCTTCTCCTCCTGGGACACAGAATCGTGACGTTTGTCGCATTTCAATGACGTAATGGTCGGATAAATGCAACCTGGCCATTCAGACTGAAGTCACATTGCAAAATATCTGATATGTATGGGATTTAGTACTGCATATGAAAGTGGCCTGGGTTGGATTGAAAAAAAAATTAATTAATTAATAATAATAAAAATAAAAAAAATCTAATTTGTGCTGTTCACACTGTTTTAATTGATCGGATACAGGCCACATATGGGCAAAAACATCAGATTTGGGCCACATTTGCCCCCAGTTTGAATGTAGCCTATGCCAAATCTAACAAGCAGATTTAACAAATCACATTAGCGACAGTTGTGGCACTGCAAACTAATCATGTTTAACTGAAACGTTTCACTCTGTGCTTTATTTGCTCGCTATAGGAATGCCAGTTCTAGAATGATCCAACGGATTTGAAACTACAGAACAATCCGGCTATTCAGCCATCTGACATAACCCCCGCTCATGGTCAACCCTGTAGCCAGCTATACACTGCTTTCTGTCACAAGCTGAGACGAATGGGCTGCTATGAGACCCGTGTCTGGAATCAAACCCTTGTGAGCTTCCTGGAACACAGCTCATGTGAACAATGGTGCCCATCAGCGTAAAAACAATACTAAAGAAGATAAAAATACAGACAAATTAATCAACAATAAAGGCCATCTGTATGATTTAAGCATCTCTCCTGAAGAAACTAAAAAAAAAAAAATCCACAAATAACAAATCCATTGTTTGGTCTCTTCTGATCAGACATGTTTTAAAATGAACACCTCAGCCTCCTGGTCACAGGTTCAAAGTGTGTTCTCTTCAGCCATCACATTTCACAAGACAGTTGCAGTAAAGAGATCCAGGGGCAGGAAGGAAGGAAACAGTGAGGATGTGATCAAGCATTATTAGCACTGGTTTCAGGCTTATCCTTGGGCTCTTTCCTTCAGTGTCAGTCAGTATTCACAATCGCTGACTAAATGCTAAAAACAGTCATGTGACATTCACATTATTGATGAACACTTTCCACTGTCTTCTGAAAACACTCCAACTCAACTGCTAAGATATATTTTGGAAAAAATAACTAATGAATAAGTAAGTCTCATTCATTGTGCTTCAAATCCAATGTCTGCAAATCAACATAGTTCAATTAATATCAAAATTTTGATTTATAAACTCAAATACGGAAATTCTTCTCAAAAATGCAGAACTGTAACATGTCATAGTTTATCAACATGGGTGATAATACTCTACCAGAGTTTATGCATTACAAAATGACAAAAAAATTAAATAAACTGAAATCACCTCATTTGGATGCCTGCAATTCTTATACATGTAGAAATTTATAAAGAATAAAAATACTATTGGCACTGGAGATGGTTTCTCCACATGCATGTCTAATTGGTATGGAATCATACACTCGTCAACCTTTCTCTCTGTGCAGCAAAAGATAACAGAACCTTCACCAATGAGGTGCCGTTCTCTCATTCTTTCCTTGAGCTTATGAAAAAAATGACACATTTATACAGGGACTGTGAAGACATGAAAAGTAGGACATAATATTATGTCGCTGCAAATTTGGGTTATTTTAATGACTGAATATAATTACCGTATTTTTCGGACTATGTCACTTTTTTTTTTTTTTCATAGTTTGGCTGGTCCTGCGACTTACTCCGGTGCGACTTATATATGTTGAAATATATAATTTCACATGTTCTTAAATGTGATTTTCACATTGACCAACACGACCAAGGAGTAAACATTACCTACCACCAGAAGGCGCTCTAGGATTGTGACAACTACTGGTATCTGCTACATCGGTTTGTTCTTTGGTGGTTTCATTCTTCTTTGTTGGTGTTTTTTCCTGTGGACCTCCCCCAGAGTACTATTCACTGTTGCCTTCCCTCTACAAATGTGCATTTGTCTTCAATAAAGGCAAAAAATAGTTATTGTGCACTGGGGCGCAGTGGAATGGGAAACTTTATCCAGACATTGAAGTTTCAGACCTTTGCTTCACGGAGGAGGTCACGTAACTGGAGCTGCTCTTTAACTGTACGGCTAATGTTATAGCAATGCTATGCTAACGTCTGCAGACAGCATCAGCTCTTTGGTTAGTTGTGCGGTAAATGAAGACGCAAAAACCCCTCCAGGTCCCCCTGGTGAGATCTGCTCCCCACTGATGGATCCTCCCTGGTCCCAGATGCATGCGACTAGTTGACACGCCACAGATCGAGGACTCATTGAGCCGCACAGCTAACACTGCTACCTGCTAGGATCATAGCACACGTAAGTTGGTGAGTCTCTTTTGTACCCGTTGTTTACTTTTATAATGAGAACTTTATTTGAAATTGCTATTTGACTGTTGTTGTTGTTGTTCCAAGGGCCTGTGTCAGTCCAGAATGATATTGTGTTTTTTGTATCCGTATTATGAGTCCATGTCATTTTCATTTACCCATTTGGGGGTGAATAAAGACATCGATCTACCCATCTAAGTCATACAACTTAAGAGCTAACTGGTTAACAAACATCAACAGCCACTTGCTCTAGCCCCGCTACCATTAGCACGCTATCATTCCGGGGCTAACATTTACAAGAATCACACATCTCATCAACACCAGATAAACTAGATTCAGCTGACTAAATTATATGTCTAACAAAAAACACAGTCCTGAAGCAGACAAAGGATCTAATAAACTGAACAAACATACACCTACGGGTGCGACTTACTCTCTGGTGCAGCTTATATGTTTTTTTTTCTTCTTCGTGATCCATTTTTTGACTGGTACGACTTATACTGCGAGTTATAGTCTGAAAAATATGGTAATTAAAAGACACCCTATAATTCTGGCAAGAAGTGAAAAAATGCATCCAAGATATTCTACAGATTTAAGTATCTTTAGTTCCACAGATGTTTAAAAGCATATTACTGGCAAAAAGAGTAACAGCCCCTCTCATGGAGAAACCTCAAAAGACCAATGGTTAACTGATCTATCTACAACTCTCTCACTGGAGAAAATTACTTGTACAATAAAACATCAACAATATAATGTCCATCAGATCTGGGACCCTTTCATTGTGCACACAGCAAGAACAGACATGACACATACGATGGACGTATAAAATGGAAACCGTAACCCTCTGCAGTGTTCAATTCAACAGAAATGTCCTTTTTAAAAATTAATTTACTAATTTATCCAAAATAAAATACAACAGATTTACTAACCTGATCCCCCACCAAGAAATGAAACAAATATGGGTGGGGGTAGAAGTGAGGATTGTTGTGAATTTTGATTGCTTGTTACATGAAAAAATAATAAAAAGAATGTTGGTTAAAAAAAAAAAAAAAAAGACATCCTAAGATACTGCACATGTAGATACTGTCTGATTGATATGTTAGGACACCATCAGAATTCAATTCATTTCATTTGTAGTTCCCAGTCTCACAACAAGGTTTTCTCACAGGGCTTCACAGAATTTGGTGAATGTAAAACTAAACAACAGTCAAACAGTCAATGAAGCAGACGGATTTGAGTCCAGAATGTCCAAGACCAGACAAAACCCCTAATTCAACAAGATTGGTATAACCTCTGAATTTCTGGTGATTTGGAAATTAACCCTCAACATTTGGAAGTCTGTTTTTGACTCATATTTACTGACATTATTCCCTGGTTCTGATGTCAAGAGGTGGCTCACATTTATAGATAACTTGAGAAAAAGTGAACTATTCCTTACTGTCCCTTTCATGCATGTCATCCATCTGATCATCTTTTGAAATGTCACTTTTGTTTTTTTTCAGTGACTATCTTTGATCTATCATGACGTAAACCTCTTGAATTTCCATCTAGAATGCTTTGGAAACTTCCATTCATCATCACCAGCCAGCCTCGACTGTCCATGACCAGGAAATGGGCTGAACAAATGCACAAAAGAAACAAGAAAAATTGCAAATATCACCAAATCACAGATGTTGATTTACATGGTACTGTTATTATCATAGAACTTATGTGTTTGCTAAAACAGGAGAGGTAGTCTGTGGTAGAATTTTTACAAATTACAGACATGGTTAATTCACACAGGGTTAACGTCACACATTATCACAGGGGTAGGGAACCCTGGTCCTTGAGAGCCGGTGTCCTGCATGTTTTAGATATTTCCCTCTTCCATCACACCTGG
>JAPTGZ010000002.1:18498653-18513058 GCA_029814645.1 Fowleria isostigma
GGATAGGCTCCATGCGACCCCCGTGACCCTAATGAGGATAAAGCGGGTATGGAAAATGAATGAATGAATGAATGAAAGTCAGACACTGACTTCAGTCCGTAATTACTCACTGTCTCCATATTGAAATCAAGATCATGGTACAGGGTCAGTGGCCTCTACATCATACAATTAGCACAGCTTACTCTTAATATCTGCCTACTATACACAACCAAAACAAAAACTTAACTCATAAAGAACAACACGGCAGAAAATCAGAGGCTTTACGCAGTTAATGGCACTTCCCCATTCTGTAATGCAGGGCAGAAGTGAAAGCTGTATGACTGCTCTCTTTGTGCAGAGCAGTCACAGGACAAACAGGCACTATTTACTGTGGAAAATAAGGGAGAAAACTTCGCTAACTATGAGCACATCACTGACCAAAGGATGGGCAGGGCTGGTTGTAGTGCCATAGACATCCCTTGGCTGATGCGTTTGACAGCGGCTCTCTAAAAACTCCTGCCCATGAGCTACTGGCTGGCTGCAAAAGGGCTAATTATGGGCTGTAGCAGGATTGTGGATAAAAAGCAAAGGGGACCTCCCAGACATAACAAGCCAGCTGGGCAGAACTACTGAACCACTTGACTTTGCAGCGTGCCAGGCTTGCTGACTCAATTAGCTGTTTAAAGAAACCAACTGATGTGATTCAAGACCAGAAAAATGTATTTATAACCCTGGAGAAGAAATTACTGTCCAGTGTGGCCATTGCAAATAGAGTGGTATAGAAAGAGAGTAAACTCCCAACATCTGCAATTCATTTGCCCCATGTCTAATATTAGGACATGTTTAAAACAATACAAGCCTACAGCATATGTCTAGGGGTGGGGCTGAATGAGAGACACAAAAAAAAGCATAGTGATTATTTTAAAACACTCTCCAGCTGTTAATATGAGCCACCATTTAAGCAGGAACAGTCATTTTTACATGTCGAGTTATATGATCTCTGTAGTAGCACAATGCTTTCATGTACAATATAACTTTGCAACACATTTTAATTTCATATTCATAAAATTGCAGCTTTTGTATGGGATACAAGAATTTTTTGCATTATTTTTTGCTTAATTTTTTTAATGCTATTATTATTATATTATTATTATTGTTATTGTTTTAATTTTTAGTTATTTTTAAATTTTATTTTTTGTTGTATTTGTATTTATTTTTTTAAATATTGAATTTAAAAAAATCTAAATTACAATTATTACAATAATAATAATACATTTTCACTGATTTTTCTGGAAGTTTGCCAAAGTAGTGACAATTGTAGCCACCAGAAAAAGAAACAACACACCAGAAAAACTAAATGTTTCCTAGTAACATATACATGGGTTGTTCCTAGTAGGCATCCAAGGGGGAAAGAGTTAAGATAAAAAGTCTACAGTTGTGCAAAAAATAATAATATCCATTGTGACAGTTTTGTTTTGCTGCCCCATAGGACGGGCTGAAATGAATAAAAATATCTAAGTCCAAAAGTATGGGATAAGGAAAGGGTCAAAAAGAATCGCACCCATAAAATAGAAATGTGTGCATAATAGTCTATAGTTGTTAAAGAAATAAATATTTGAATGCTCTTGAATTTTATCTGTCTGGACTTCAAGAATTACAAATACGAAATGCAACTGTATGATTATGCTTTCTCCATTATGAATACTGATTCACCAGCGCTACACAACTGTCAAAATTACATCACCACTTTGACGTCAAAACTTTTTGATTCATATTCTGACCGAAAAAATACACACGACACATTTTATACATGACTGAACTCGTTCCAAGCGTATACTTTTTTTTCCCTATCTTATGGATGTGACTCTTTTTGACAGTTTCCTTATCCCATACTTTTGGATTTAGATGTTTTTAATTCATTTCAGCCTGTCACATGAGTAGATTTCAATAAGCAGCAAAACAAAACTGTCGTTATGGTCTGAGAGAAATGGAGGAAAAAAACAACGAAGTAAACACTGCTGGAAACTAAGTTGTGGCCACTTGAAAACAGAGGCACTAGTCATGGAGGCCAACAGTTCCCAGTGTGTGTGTGTGTGTGTGTGTGTGTGTGTGTGTTGATGTGAGTGACTGACAGCATGTGTGTTTATGTAGGGTTAAGCTCACTCCACATGGAGGTGTGTGGAAAACATGCCAGCAGGGTAAGCAGATCACAACACAACACAAGAGTGTGTATGTGTGTCTGTGTTAAGTCCTGTGTGTTCAAGTGCAGTGGGTTAGGTAAAGAAGATCATGACAAAGACAGGTCAGAGTCTGTCAAAAACACAGCACGGTTTGAAGATGAAACTTGACAAATACACAGAGGGGGGGCAACTTACCTCGACTTTCAAGGACGAGCATCCTTTTAAAAACTCTCGGATGTTGGAAAGGCAGTCGGCTTCAGTTCTCGGATCCTGGCAATACTGAACACACACATACACACACACGAAATAAATATATAAACACACAAGCTCGGCTTAGTGTGCCAGAAAGACATCTGACACAAGCTCTAGTCAAAGCCTCCGGACCGCCGCCACCGCCATGACACCTCCACAAACACAAACGAACAAAGTACGACTGTTGGGACAGTGTTGACTGGAGTACCCTACAGTTTACAAAATAACTGTGGATTCTTCCTGCGTCTCCTTCATGCATACATAACCATTAACGCCGCCGAAAAGTCAAAGTAGCCGCATTTAGGCTAGCTGCACTTCCGCTCACTTTTACAGCTTTCAAAATAAATCCGACGTCAACTGTTACGTCGTGACGTCACCAACGACTGTCACGCGCAGGTAAACTTTCCCCTTGAAGAAAAAAAAAACAAAAAACTTTCCCCTTTAAGATATAGATATATATATATATATATATATACATACATATATATATGTAATGTGTGCATAAATGATATAAATGATTTAAAACTGTTTTTTTTCCCTACACTTCAAAAAAGTAAGTCTCATAAATCTGCCAAAAAAAAACTACATGGTAAAATTAAGAAACATTTGTTGTTCTGACTTTTTAGTCCTGCTCCACTGTTTGTTTTGTTTATAATTATACTTGTTTTACAGCTCCCTTTTTGTTATGTTTTTTTTTTTTTTTTTTTCCATTTGTCAAACATGCTTTTTGTTAATCTGCACACTCCAATTTGAATTTGGCTCCTGACATTATTGTAATGTCCTGTATAAGAAGTACATTTTACTGTATGTTCAAAGACAGACAGACAGACAGACAGACAGACAGACAGACAGACAGACAGACAGACAGACAGACAGACAGACAGATAGATAGATAGATAGATAGATAGATAGATAGATAGAGAGAAACTCAAATTCAATGAAAAAAATAATAATTCAAAATATATTTTTTTGTCCCTTACTATGTGATAAAGCTACTAATCAATGTATCAGATCTATTGTACAAAGAGATATTGTTTCCAAACCTGCAGCAGTTTTCTATTGGAACATTTTGTATAATAATATAGACTGGAAAAACACATGGATGTTAACAAGAAAATGTACTATTATAAATTCGATGAGAGAGGTTGCCTTTCAAATACTTCATATGTGCTATCCAGTCAAAACCAATTTCATAAAATATAAAACGTTGACACCCTTTACTATTTTTGTGGCAACACAGAGAAAACAAAATTTGACTCATTCTTTGACTGCACTCACACTCATATTTTGGATTGACCTTAATTTTTTCAAAACCAAATTTGAATCTTCACTTAAATCAAATATCCAACCTGTACTACTTGGTTTGTGTGAAATTTAAAAAAATAACCCTCGAAAAGATGTATATAATCAACCTTCTCTTAATTATAACCAAATTCCATATTCTCTGTTCCAAATTTGCTAAACAACTTAATATTACTGTTTTTAAAGCTGCTCTATCATATTTACAAAGCATTGAGAGATTTTTTATTTTTTTATTTTGTTGTTAATTCTTTGTTGTATCTTTGTTGTAAACACTATAATTGCATTTCACTGTGAAATGTTTGTATACATATGGGTCAGTGTATCTGTTGGTATTTGGATTTTTTTTTCAGAAATAAAAGAAGAACTAGTGGTTAATTGATCTTTTTTAAAAAACAAAAGTAGAAGAATTAAAATTGAATTTCAAAGTGTTTTTCTTTTTCAGTGTCCATACAAATAAACTGAAGTAATAAAGATTTTTTAAATTGTTTTTCTTTCTAATAGCACAAAATAAAATTACTAGCTGACAGAAATGTTTTCACTTTCTGAGACCGGATGTTGACATTTTCAAGGAAAGAGTGCTAATGCCTAGGGTTAGCAGTCTTGAAAATGACCACATTTGGTCTAAGAAAATTAAAATGAATGAATGAATGAATGAATAAAAAATAAATAAATATTTTTAAAAATGTTTTTTCGTCGTCGTCCCCATTTCTGTTACGTAGTAATTTTACTTTTTGTTGTTAGAAAGAGAAAAACGATTAATCTGTTTTGACACTGGAAAAAAAAGTGCCTGAAAACGTAATTGTAATTCTTCTTTTTAAAAAACAAAAATCAATTTACCACCAGTTTTTTCTTTTGTTTCTGAAAAGAAACTCCAAATTACCACAGGATTTTTTTTAAATTAAAAGCCATAAGTTTCTATTTCCGGTTTTATTGTTGCCGTTTCCCGCTACGTTGACCCAACTTGATGCCGTTTTTTTTTTTTTTTTTTTTTCAAAGGGGAGGTCGCACCGGGAAGAGCCGAGGCTTTCAGGAGGAAGTGACGAACAGCCTTTGCAACTGTTATTTATCATTATCAACTTTGTCATCTCAACAACTAAACATGTGTCATTCACACCAATTCTATTTATCGCAGCAAAAAGTTGCGTTGACCCGGTTGCTGTTCGATCCTCGGCCAGTCTTCCCGTGGGGTGGGGGGTGGTGGCGGTGATCGGTCCCTTTTTCCATCTATTTACGACTGAATTTGTCCTGTTTTGGTGGGTGTTCACACCGACTCACTCATGTCAAGAATGCGGAACATTTCACATCGTCTCACAGGAAACCGCATTTATTGAAATCACGTATCTGAAATGTGTCCAAACGCAGCTTTTTAAAGTCGTTTGCAATGGCGACCACGGAAGGAAAAAAAAAGAAAAAAGGGTCTGTTGTTTGAAAAAACTTGTGTGAAACCGAAGGCCTTGCAGCTGCGGGGAGGAGAAGAAGTTGGAGTCCGTATCGTTTTCATCCAACCCCTCCCTTTCCCTTTCGCCTGGGCCGTCGATCATTCCTCCATTTGTTGACTTAAGTGAACTTAAACCAACAACTCACCTTGGGAGTGAATCCAGGTACGAGCCTCTCGGTGAGCTTACACAGGACGACCCCATCCTTCAGCGAGCTTTTCAGAAACTCCTCCGGGTCCGCTATGTTCTTTTTCGGCGAGCTCAGCACTCCTAATGAGATCAACCACGTTACGGTCTGCTCCTCTGGGTTCATAGCTCCCCTTAGAATGAGTCTGGGCTACGCACGCATGATGAAAACTATCAGAAATACAAGTGGCGGCCTGTTCCGTGTCAATATGCAACTCACATCCGCACTTCTGCTACAAGTTAAAAAAAGAGGCGGTGGGGGGAAGGACGACCGCTGATACTACACAAACTGATGATCACCCCTACTGGCAATTAGGAACCTCAACAATGGCACAATACTGGCTCTTTTCCTGCCAGGTCTTCTACTTTGAACACACCAGGTCTAAAATAATCAAATAAAAATAAAACGAGGAAATAACATCAGCATATTTCGCAAGATAGAAATGTTGCCATCTACTTGAGGGAAAAACAGGATATCAGTGGGTCTATCAAACACTGATGTTGCAATGAGCTTTACATTTATAGACCTGGCAAATGCTTTTTTCTGAGAAGTACATTACATTTATTCAAGTGCATTGTTTGTTTTTTTATGAATGTATGTTTGACCCATTTGTGCACATTTAAATAATTATATACACATGTTGAAAAACTGACCCTAAGGGCAAAAATATGTTGAACGCAAACGTAACAAACTGACAAAAACAGCAAAGCTCTTTTCAATCTCTTTATTGAAACCACTAGAAACTGTGTGTGAGTCATCCTCCGCCTGTTGTTCTTCCCACTTTCAACACGTTGTTCCCCTTGAAGATCCAGCAGCTGTTTCAACAGATGCCACTTCCAGCATCTGAAAGACAGTAAATAAAAAAAAAAAAAAGTACAGAAAGTACAAATTACATATCTGATTCGAAGCAGTTCAAATCCGTCTGGCAAGAGTTACGTACACCGTTTCAATTAAAACTTTTTAAATAAAAACGACTAAAAAGTTTCTAATCTCTTAACAGTTTTTCTTTCATCACTTCTTGTACTCCTGTTGTATTTGTGGTGGAACTACGGCAGAGCCACATTCGAGAGGCTGCAGGTTGCTTACAATGATGCGCTGTTCACTACTGAAGGCCCCGTGGTGGGCCAGGGCCTCTCAGCCGTTGGTGGAATAATGTTCCCACTCTTAATGCTGCGATCAGAAACTTGATGTCTAAATTCACAGGCAGGCTGGAGCCGCCACAGAACACAATAAATGCTGTCGTCAGCCCTGGGGAGAACAGTGTTAGATGCACATCTGGACTGTGGAGACACTTCGATATGTTAAGCTCTACCGGACTGTGTGTGGTTTTATTGTTCATTATGTTTTTCTTTTTATGGACCTTTGAGTCTGGAATAGATTGATATGGCCTGTCCAGTTGAGTCTGGAATAGATTGATATGGCCTGTCCAGTTGAGTCTGGAATAGATTGATATAGCCTGTCCAGTTTCCTCACTGTATTCATGCTGCATTCCAGAGTGCTGGGAGATGGAAGTTTCCAACGTCCAGCTCTGTAAAATGCGATGGGACACCTGTCGAAGCCAGAGGTCCGAGTTCCAAAGTGGGTCCAGATAGAAGTACCCCAACCTCAACATGAACTATAACAATAATAATGCAGTGTGTGCAAGTTTGCGATGGAAAAAAAAAAAACAAAAAAAAAAAACTTCACAATGTATAATTAGCTCATCTGTCATTTTGCGTCTTCCATCTCGTCAGCGTAAATGAAAACACTGTCGACAGTCAAAAAAACAGTAACAGAGCAAATAGGAGTTGACATCTGCCACCTCCTGGTTTATTGTTTATGATCAATTAGGGATGTAACCATTACCTGTATAGCGATAAACCGCGGTCAAATTCCCAACAGTTAGTTTTACCGTTTCAATTCAAATTTTTATTAAGACTGATTGATTACCACACTTTGAAAACTTACTGATACTCAAATACTTTGACTACAGATGTTTCCAGGTGGTTGATTTGTTCTTCCATCCACATGACTTTGTTTAATGTTGGTGTATACACATTTAATCTCTGCCAAAGTAAATAAATATGTGCCATGTTTATATTTTAATCTCAGGTGAACAATGTTTTTTCCAACAAAGTACATTGTGTGTGTTATTTTTTTTTTTTTTTTCTACATTTAAAACTTGGTTCATTTATTTCAGTGCGTGTCTAAGTACTTTTTGAGCACATTTCAACAATACCGCAATTATGATAACTGATCATTTTGGTCACAATAACCATGATATTAAATTTTCATATCATTACATCCCAATGTTCAACATGGGTTGTATGGAATATTTTGAGGTGGAATGTAGTTAACTCCAAATCCAAATATGAAGGCAGGACTAATTGGCGCAGAGTAAACCAATCACAGATAAAATGGATGAGAAACTTACAAATACAGGTAGTAATCTGTAATTCAACCCTTATTTTTGAATCAAACAACCGACAACAATTGTAGAGATTTGTGGACTTGGAACTGACTAACACATAACAAAAAGAACATGTTGTGAAATACCTGCCCCAAAGACTTATGATTGGTGCAGTATAAAATAGATATGGATAATCCACAGTGAATGGAGCAGTTCCAGACGAGGGATGTAAAAATATGAAAATGTGATATGGTTATTGTGAACAAAATTATCATGGTTATTATTATTGGAGTATTGTTGAAATGTGCCAAAAATGTTCAAAAAGTACTCAATACATACACTTAAGTTTTATTTAGAAAAAAACACAAATAACAACCACAATGTACTTTGTTGGCAGAAACACTGTTCACCTGAGATTAAAATGTAAAAATGTCAAATATTTACATGAGTAGAAATTAAATGTGTATAAACCGACATTAAACAAAGTAATGTGGATGTAAGAACAATACAACCACATGGAAACAAATCTATAGTGCAAGTATTCAAGTATCACCCTGAGTTTTCAAAGTAGGGTAATCGATAATTAAAACGGTAACACTAACCATTGGAAATTTTACCGCAGTTGATCATTATATCCCTAATTCCAGACCATTTTCTCAAGTATAGAATACACTGAGGAAACAGGCTGGTTCTTATTGGAATGAATGAGATGAACGTGATGAATGTACCTGCAGCGGTGCTCCCATCTCCGCGTCCAACTACTCGAGGACATAATTCATTCATGAACGTTGCAAGGACAGTTGCCTTGGAGGGACATTCATCCTGTAATGACAGTGCACATGTTAATAAGCCGTTTTCCTCTCCATTATGTATTCATTAAATATCTGAAAATGTCGTTGTATTCCTTGGTTTGACTGATTCGTCTTCAGTGATCGTTTCCAGTTTTGCATTTACGACGATGGTGTTCTTCCAGAGGTCTCCAGAGTTTGAATTGGCATGCTTGTGGAAGTTGTCTGATACTGCGAAAATGGCTTAGTTAAAAATGGTTTTAAATTTTACAAAGAGAAAACTAGCATTACTAAAGCGCTTTACTTAAGCTCGTCTTTTATGCTTGTTTTTTTTTTTCTTTTTTTTTCAGCTCTGTAAACCAATTGTTCTTACTCAGGTTGGATGAATGTTTAGGCAAAAAATCTTCCGTGGACTGAGGACTCAGTTGGCAAAAATGTTGTAACTGTAGTTGACCAGGGACGAAACTTAGGATGTTGCTGCACTTCTGACAATTTTAGCTGATGAAAACGGTCTACATTGAAAAAGGCACATTCAGTTGACCTCCTTTTTTTTCTTAAGTCCACTGAGGCAAAAGTTGTCTTGATTATCACCATTTGAGCAGGGATTGAAATACAGGACATTGAGAAACTCATTTACAGATCAGAAAAAGAGGTTTGCTTTGCTTACCAGCTGTTGACTACCAGTCGAGTTGAAAAGACTCTCACTTTTGGTTGTTGTTGCCTTTGGTTATGCCGTTGCATGCCATCAAATGGCTCAAGGGTGATGAATCCATTTCCAAGGAAAATACATTGAACATTTTGACAGTAACACCTGCCGAACCCTCACAGACAGTCTGGTCCAGTTGGAAGCATAGCTGTGTTAAGAATGACCTTAGTTCACTATTTAAATAGAACGAGCAAAGGCATATCTAAGCTCTACAAAGACTTTTAATAAGTAGTTAAGTGGTTCTTTTACACTCAAATGACTGTCTTTGGTCTTCATTTGAAAATCGATGACCAGTTGTGAAGATACAACTAGAAGCTTTATTAGAGTAGGAAAGCCAGACTTATAGGGCATTGCAAATTTCAACAGCACTGAATGTACAAAAACACTCACTTGGTAACTGTACTGTTACATGAGCAAGAGAACAACTGATTAAAAAAACAAAAAAACAAAACCTTTTACACATAAAAAACTGGGAAAGTCAAAATAACAGTTCAAAGTTAAGCTTTATACTCCACAAATTTAGACATGACTAGTTTGTCTCGTCAGATTTCTTTCAAAACAGGTGTTAATTGTGCACGGAGTCTAATGTTTTCTTTGTTTCCATTTCCAAGTCCATCTTAGTATCTGCTGCGAGCCATTCCTCTATCGGCTCGATTTCCACCACGGCCACCGCGTGGCCCTCCACGACTTGAGCTGCTGTATGAATCACGAGGAGGGTAGCCTCTCTCGACAGGGGGAGCTGGGCCCCTTTCCTGCCTGCCCATTCGCTCACCACGGCTAGGTGGGTATGGGTCACTCCGACTGCTGGGGTAACTGTCACGACCGCCATATCCATCCCGGGAACTGCTGCCATAGTCATCATAACGACTGCTTCCACTGCTCCCACCATAGGATGGTGGGGGGCCCCGTGAGGGAGGGGCGCTGCGAGAGTTACCTGCAGGGTCAATGGGTCAGGTAATTGGCAAGGTTCAATTACAGGTCAGGTGCTCATTTACTGCCAATAGAAGTAACTCTAACATATAATGGATGACATGTTTAAATGCCCCATCATATCATTATTCTTAAATTTAACATGGGATACTTAGTAATATATCCAAGCATAGGACACAATGGGCAGTGTTACCCATTCCAGCATGCCATTGATTTGAGTAGCCATTTTTCCTTTTAGAGCTCCAAGTGTTAGAACTGCAGGTAAGGACGAGGTTTTCAGAGTTGTTGAAGTTTTTTGGAGGTTACTCCTTGAGGGAGTGCTCTGACAGGCAACACATACTGAGTGGTCAACGGTGTTTCCAAGGACTTTTTGGGATTCCGCATGGTTACCTGCTTTCTGGGATACATTAAGCATTTGGACTGATTTCTGCATGATATTGCCACAAACACTGATTTTTATACTGAATGCAGCTGTAAAATGGACAAATGATCAGACTGGATTCCAATGTATCTGTTTTTCAAATACAATGCCAATAGTTAAATCGTTTTTTGAAAGAATGGATTGAAAACGTACATCTCAGTTTGATTTAGTTTTTGGGTTGGGCAGGATGCAGCAATGGAAACAGGAAGTTTAAAGGCTGCCTGAAATGCCTTTTCCTCAGTGGAGGGGGAAAACTGCAGCTTCTTGTGACTTGAGGTTGCAGTTGTCACTGCTACGATTTGGTTGGTTGATGGATAACTTGTGCAGCTCTTGTTTGTGCCATTGTGCTTTTGATCCTCCCTACACTCTTGTTATCATATCTTACCGTAACCATCATAGGAATCTCGGTAGGAGCCGCCACTTTGACGATCCATGTAGTTTCTGGGCTCCCGACCACCACCATAGCCATCACGGTCACTACATACACAGGACAATTTCAAATTAATGTCAAGGTAAAATTAGGGTGGAATCAGTCACACCTGGTATGAGCCCATGAACACATACCTGTAGCCCCTGGACATTGAGCCATAGTCATCTCTGGAACTGGAGTTGGAGTACTCTCTGTAAGAATAATCTCTGGGAGGGGGTCCATAGTCCCTTGAATCTCGGGAATTGTAATCGCGACTCGAGTAGCTGTGGGAGGAAGTAAGAGTCTCATTAACTGTAGATCTGAAATGTTAATATTGTACCTGCTAACTTACCAAAACTACATCAAATAATTTTTATAATGTTTAAGTTGGTTGAAATTTAAGGCCAACAATCAGTGACCTGCATAGTTTGATCGATATAATACACAAAATAATTTGAATTATCGATGTGTACAAGGCCGGCTTTTGAACACCACCTAATAAACTACTGGTGCATTTCTTAAGACACAGAACAAAAGCCATGCAAGCTAAGCAGCATCTAGAATATGCGTTTAAATAAAATTAATTATACCCCATCATCAAAACATTTTTAAAGTTTACAAAACCGTCACCGTCACAACAGGAAATTTAGGGTGAACTTGGCCCAAAACCACTCTGCTTTAAAAATATTATATTGCTCAAGTCTCAAATATTTTGACAGAATTCAAGAATACTCAACATTAAATGCAATACCTGTCCTTTGAGTTGTAGTGATCATCTCTTGGCGATGGATAATCATCCCTCCTGGACATCATTGAGTCTCTGCGAGGAGGCGGTGGGCCGTAGGGATCCCTGTCCCGCGACATTGGAGCTAAAGCAAAGTGTTTCCAAAGAGAATTTTTTTTACCATCTAATAATACTGATATACACACTACTTATACATGCAGCCTTTGCAGGAGTAAAGGCTACTGATCCTTTGAAACTTGTGTAGTCAGTCAAGCCAACAAGCCACAAAAATATCCAAAATCAAACAGAGATGTAACTAATTCTCTGACTTACCTCTGCTCATCGGCCCAGAGGGAGCAGACCTCTTGGGTGGTGGACCTCCATTTCGGACTGGGGGTCCTCTCTTCATTGGAGGGGGGCCTCTGGATGACATCCCTTTAAAGAAGGGTTCTACATTCCCCGAATTATCATAGTAGTCTTTAACAGACAAGAAATGCAGATATTAATACATTAAGCATAAAAAATACTTTGCAAATAATTGAACGTGTTTGATGAAGAACTTTGCAATTTGAGCCATTCAACAAAAAAAAAAAGATATTTACCTCTAGATGGTGGGCCCCTCATACCACCTGGACCTCCCCTGGACCCTCGAGGGCCTCTGGGTGGGCCACGACTACGGGAGTGCATGGGTGGAGGCCCTCTCCGGCCACTGCTCTCAAACTGAGGTTTAGTAGCTTGCTCCACTTTGATAGGCTTTCCATCAAGTGACTAAGGGATAAGACTGATTAGATTTCAAATTCAATCATAAGTAGAAGCTGATTCTTAGTTTATGTGTTACACCAACCTTTCCATTCATCTCACGTGCTGCATCCTTGGCATCAGCTGGACTTTCAAAAGTAACAAAGGCGAAGCCCCTTGACTTATTTGTTTCACGATCTTTCATCAAAAGAACTGAAATTAGGAAAGAATAGAAAAAGTCAGTTTTTGCATTTAACACATGAAGACAAGTTTAAGACAGAAGCAGGTTTTTGTACAATAATTAAGCCTTATTGTTATCAGTTTTGTCAAAAACAGCCTTCCCACAGTTAAATATACACCCCAAACTTATTTTTTAATAAAATTACTCATTTCGGCACTTATAACCTAATGTGCTGAATTAGTATTAATTTCTCTTGATTGGGTACATTTGTGTCCCGTACATTGTGTTAATTTTGGTGTAATAATGCATGTGTGCAGCCAATATCTTTGACTAAGTTTCAACCATACAAATTTAAGCAGTCAAATTGTGGGTGGGAGTAAATAAATTCTACTTTTTCCTCACTCCCTTTCAGGCTACTAGGGTAGTATTTAAAGAGTGAGTTGCTGTATGCATTATGTATTTTATGTACACATGTTTACAATCAGTGTCTCTATGTCAACTGTATATTTCCTCTATGCATATCGTTTATCTAAATTTCTCTATGTAGTGTTTACTGCACAATCTTTATGTGTATTTGTGTACATATAATGAAATGTATACAATATATTACGGTACATGAAATGCACAAGCCCGAAATAAACAATAAAAAAACTAACTTATTTTACTGTGAATAAACTCCCTTTGCCATCATTATTGTCAACTGGTCTTCAGACAATAAAACAAAAGCAAACATGCAAACCATGTGGTTCAGCGGAGGGTATCGGAACATTTTAACAGCGTCATCGCTGTTAAAATAGATACAAAATTGTGCGAAGCCAATATTGTTAAAAAGACATGACTATCTTTAACATTTATTGAAAACAATTCACAGAATTGAACACGGTCTCAACCAAAATCTTTTGTCCTGAAAAACAAAACAAAACAAAACAAAAAACTGTGAATGGATTAGCTCACTCTTAGCAAAAAACGTTACACCAAGTACGACTAGTATTGAACTTTTGGACCAATATTAGACTCGGGCTTTCACAAAAATAAGATACATAAATAAAAAACATAAAATGAAGATGTTCTGCGACCCTCACCTTCGACGATCCTGCCATATTTGCTGAAGTACTGCTCCAGGGCCTTCTCTGTGGTCTCGGTGTTGAGCCCACCGATGAACAACTTCCCCGGTCGGTCTGCCTCTGCCATACTGCAACATCCAGCACATGCATAAGTATTAACTAACACCGACCAGTCTAGAAAAATAAACACGTATAGACATACTTGCTGAGGGCTCCGTTACCTTGCTGCGGGCGAGTGAATGTCTTGGCTGGTGAATGCGCAAAATGGCGATAAACGTGCCCGCGGTTAAAGCTAAGGGTAGCTAGCTATATAACCTAATATCCCTGCCACTTATGCAGACTACTGGAGGTCCAGAAATGCAACTTCTAAACGTAAAAACAATACACGTTTGCTATTTTTATATGTGAAAGCACGTCCTGAACTGCTACCGAATTTGTTGTTTTCGTCGTCTACGTTGAAATAGACCCGTTTGAACAACGGTATTCACCCCGTCCCTTCTTCTTCGTTCCCTCCTTCGTCTACGCTATTTCCGGTTGATGTAGTGCTTCCTGGGGGACTACTGCCCTCTATCGTATACCCTTCATACTACCGTCAACGACCACCTTATGTCGTAAATCTGTTATATATTTAAAACTGCGACGGCGTGTAAGGGCCACACAAGAAAAAGAAATTGCTTGTCACTACGAGAATAAAGTCGTAATATTACGAGAATAAAGTC
>JAPTGZ010000002.1:18564841-18575204 GCA_029814645.1 Fowleria isostigma
CACACACCCACACACACACACATACAGTAAATGATAAAACATGGTTGCAGCGGGCAAGTGCAAAAGAGAAACCTCTGTAAACAAACAGATGACAAACGGATTGAGAGCAACCTTGACGGCGCAGCTCTCCAAAGGGAGCTTTTCATTTTATTGCACAATAGCAGTTGTCTCCTAGGCCCAAACAGTTTAGAAGTAATTACTAGTGTTTTCCCCAGAAGGTGATTACTTTGCCACACTTGGCAGCCATTGTCACCGGCCGTGCACCACACTCATCAGCCCTACAAAGGCGAGAAGTGCTCGATTGATGATGAGCCCTCTGTGGTTCAGGGAGAATTTAAAAGTACTTGTATGAGGCTCTTTCAGGAGATTAACTTGCAATAAGGGCTACCTGCCATGGACACATTCCCTGTATTCATGGTCCTGGCACAAAGACTTTTTTTTTTTAAGAGGGGCACAGCTGCATGAAAGCAAATGGTGAATGGGGATAATAGTCACAAAAGACAACAACCCTCAAGTGTAAAGAAATAAAGTGTTTTTTAAGATGGGAGGCTTCCATTCAAAACCAGACCGTTGCTTCTTTTGACCATTGAGGATCCAGCCACTCCACCACCTAAGGCCTCAGTCTAATTATTTTAGGACAAGACATGTTATGGTGCAAAGTGGCAAAGAGAAAGCACTCCGGACCAAAGTGCACTTTAATTCAATCATTCTATTTGACAGATTCCCCCCTTCAAATGAACGTCACACACCAGTAGACTGGCACAATTGAGAGCCTCCGGGCGAAGCTCCTGGCGCCTCTGGCTGCCGCAAATATCACCAAAATCACACGGAATTGTCAATATGAGTAAATGTATAAGAAGGTCTGAGTAGATGTCTTATTCATAGTCAGTTTTGTAAAATAATACAGCCATAGAGAGCGGTTGGGTTGTTTTTTTTTTTTTTTTTTTTAACTTTTTTTTTTTATCAGGAAATTGTAGAAATCTTCAAAGGGAGATTAGACCACAGCCACAGGGGCCCAGATCCGATTCCATTCATTAAGCAGGGAGAGAGAGAGCGAGAAACTGCATGTGTCCTTGCTTGCCTAAATGTGAAAATTGCTCATGCCATTATTTCAGATGAGAAAGTGGGAACTGAATGGATTTGCTTTAATATAACAGACATGGGATACCACATACAGAGAGACGGAGGGAGGGGGCAGAGTTCTTTGCTTTTGCTCACGCAGTGGAAAGGCCCTGACAGGTGTGCTTTTGTATGCGTATGTCTATGTGAGGGTGAGGCTAACTAAGTGTGTATGTGCGCATGTGTGCATTGTGGAACGTGAATAAACGCAGACATGGGGTTGTGTATGTGTGTGTGTGTGTGCGTTTGTGTGTGTGTTTAAGCCTCTCCACGTTGTGCTGCCACTCCCTGGGGTAGAGAGGGGCCTTTCCACTTCTTCTTCTTGGTCTGGTCTCATAACAGGCCAGGATTCAGTACTGACCTTCATAAGATTCAGACGAACTGAGAACAGATGGAGAAAGAGGCCAAGAAAGTGTGTAAATGTTGAAAAGTTAGTGGTTGTTGATGGAAAAAAATGGTTCATTTTAAGTCGCCGTCTTCATCTCTTTTCCGGACTCGGACGAAAACTGTGCGAGAAATTCATCAAACCTGCCTACACGTCGGCTCTTTGGTAAGGAAATTTAGATTGTCTGCTTTTACGTGTGTAATTCCACTGTATTTTATTTGCTATACACTGAAAATCGAAATACATTATCGAGTGTGTGATCTAAAATGCCTTTTGTGACGTGTATTTTTTTGCAACACGTTTATAAAATACCAAGAATTCACATTTTACCAGATGTGCACATATGCCATCTCACATTTCCTCAGCAATGTGAGTGGGAGGAAGTGTCAATGTTTTAATTTTGACATATGTACCATGATCACTGAGGTGAATGAGCCTAAGGTCAGAGGTCACCTCACCTAATTTAGTAATCAGGGATCAAGCACTAATCCCAAATCTGAATCTGGAAAGTCTGATGTGGACATATGTTGTAGGTTTAAGTCATTTTTATTTAAATTTCAATTTATTTTTAAGTTGTTATATTGTAGGACGTCATATTCTATCAATTCAGTATTGATTAATGGAAACCAGACACTAATGTAGTTTTATATTTGACCACTAGATGTCAGGATTTGACTAGTAACAGGCTAATACTGATGACCCCCCCTTCAGCACCTGAGGGGGAAACTTGTGAGTAGCCTGCACATGGTGTGACAGCTTCCCCAGGAAGCTCGGGTGACATTTGCCTCACTTAATGACACAAGCTAATTAATCATTAGCTGTCCCAGAGGTATTGCTGTTAGAGAAGCTTTGTCGTGCCTCTCCCCAGTAGGGGGTCCCAGCCTCAACATGTTATATATGCATAACTGCCTCATCCCACGCTACAACATCTTAATTCTCACCCGTTTAGCTAGTTTGACTGAACTACACTGGTTCCTTTTCAAGCCTTCATCTTGGATAAAGTATAATCTGCTGAGAGATAGAATACCTTAACGTTTCTCAGCGTTTTGCATGTAACACGCATGGAGTCTGCGTATTTAAAGCAGGGTTTGGGTTGTGTGGTGATGGTGTGCCATATAGAGTAGAGATGAGATTTTGTTGCGGTTTGATGGTTGATTTGGCATCTAAGGGGATGGAGGTTGGATTTGATGTATGAGTGGTTTCAACCGCATCACTTTATCAAGGCCCAGTGGACACTTAAACAAATCACAGAGTAATACTAGTACAGGTGTCTACATGATGACTGATCATCTGTTATCTTGTCTGTCATTACCAGAGTCTGTGGTGGTTAAAGTTTGGCAATACTCTGGTCAAAAGTCTCAGAATCTCTAACTTTCAATGTAGTTGGCTTTGTTTGAGTAAACCTTTCACAACTGTAAACTGATAAAACACATGAGATCTGAGTGATTGTGTATATGAACCCAAACTAACAGGGCCGTGTGGGTTATGAGTAATTATCTCTCATGGGGTGAAAACCTCTCTAGCTCGGCTTAAAGTCCGACAGGAATGTGTGAAAAGCCTTTGTGAAATATGGAGAAAATGAAATCTGCCCCCTGTACGTGTTTCTGCCCCCTCAGCATCATTACTAACCCCCCTACTGGGTTTCAGGCTGCTTCTGGACAGACAGAGGCTGTTCGTCACGTATTGGGGGGCTCCAGGTGATGCACTCAGGTTCTCCCTTCATCCACCACAGAGGAGTGTGGGCTAGTGCATATGTGCACGGGGCCATTGGGGGCACTTGCTGATGAGGGGCTGGGCTGCAGGAGGGCTTTGAAAAATGTTGAAGGTTTTGGGATGAGACTTAAGGTACCCTTGGGATAGCGTGACCCTTGACACTTGCTCACTGGCCCTTGTGCTTTGTTCTTTGACCTGAGAATGGTGCGTACATGTGCAGAAATACAGGCCATCTTGCAGATAATCCAAAAGTTTCATATGAACACAGGTTACAGTGAAAGAGTGATTCATGTAGTATAGTACCTGTGCTCATATTTTAGTTTCGTATTTTGGTACAATATATATTGTATTTGAATGTACCCTCATTTTTAAAACAAGGAGTGGATGTAATTTTCTCTGTCCATTCTGGCAGTCTTATCTCTCTTTTTTGACTATCATATGCTGTGTGTCACAAATGCACACATTTCAATTGTAGATCCTCCTTCTAAAAATTTCTTCCAGCCTTATGTACCATGTTTGAATTACTCTATTTCCTCTGGATGGTTCCTTATTGATATGCAAAGCAGTACCGGGTGAAGCTTAGCACTCATGCTCTGCCAGGTGCCATTTAATATCAGTAGATATACTCAAGATCCTTCATTTCCACCCTAATCATGAGCAAAATATCAGTCTGCCAAGAATGGCCATTGGAATTCAACTGGTATGGAACAAACATAGACCCTTTACTTCAGCAGGGTATAAAGTAAATTTGAGTTCTGATCCATAGTAGTGAGAAGGAAGCCTGTAAAACAAACACAGTTCTGAGCAAACTCATCCCGAAAAGATGAGGTAGATTCACTGAGGTGCATTGATATGCTATTATTGTGCTCGCACTACAGTATGTCACCTTGAAGTGCTATACAATTTAGTTTTCTCTGTCAAATTTGAAGTGAACTCTGCTAAAGAAAATCTTTGTGCAAGACATCTAAGTCTCGACCTTGTGAATACAGACAACTGAGTGTCTGCAGCCCTGGCAGGAGGCCTTTAGACATGATAGATGAAGGGAACACAGGAACTCACTGTTCTCGGGCTATAAAAGTATGTCCTGAGCCTCTAAGATGCAAAGTCGGTTCTGCTGCCATGTTTGTGTACATCTCTCTCTTGGAAAACACCGGGGCGTGTCCCTCCTGTGGGAACCCCATCTGCAGGTCTGTAGTGATGGCACCACCCTTTCCTCCACACCCATCACCGTTGTCTGTCAGTAAGGCAAACACCTACTCAAACACACACATACCCACTCCCTCTAAACCTCTGCTTAAATACATGCACACTGAGCGTTTGTGCCTTGGAATATATTTAACAATGCACACTCGACAGCCGTCCCATCACAGCAGGAATCCACAGGAAACAGATGAGGACTCGTCAGGTTGATCAGGGAAACCGCAGCCCACCTATACCTGCCAACCTCTGGGCTTATTAACAATGAATCAACATAATTTTCTGCAGAAAGCAATGTTCAGACATGAAAGGGCCTTTAGCATTAAGCTGACGGTGAAGCAAAAGAGGGGACGGGAACTACTTGTCGCTCGGTGGTGTTTCTACTCTTTCAGTCTGCTTGCGTCTGTCAAACTCTGAGCGCAAAATTTTTCTTTCTTGCGAGCAGTGGGTTTGTACTAGGGCCTTTACGATAAGTTATTTACTCGGTTTTTATTGCACATCAAAATGAAGCAAACTTTCCTGCTCATCCCTGTTTGCAGTTGAGTCTTCTTAGTCATAGCCTTTTCATGATGTCAGGGGTGGAGCTAAACATTGCGTGTGATTCTCTATCTCCAGGAACCCCGCAATTACATCTGGCACAACTCTGCATGAAGTAACGCTTTATAAGCCTTTGTGCATCACAGCTTTGAAGAGCCGCGGCCTTCTATAAGTTTGCTTTTTGTCCCCCCTCTGTTGTACAGCCCCTCATCCCCCCATCCCCCAGCTCGGGACAGAAGACAGAATGTGATGTGTCGTCTCCCTCCCCACACAAAGCCCCAGTGCATTGGACACACCTTGGACAGCACAAAAGATGAAAAGCACGACGAGGCTTGGACACGCAGGACCACGCTGCCAAGCCCGATAAAGACGCTTCAAAAGTCGAGCAGCGAACAGTAGCCTTCTTCTCTTCTGCTCTTGTCTTTTTCTTCCCAGGGCCTAGCGGTGAGAGAACAAAAATGAGAACGCAAAAGAGACTGACTGAGTAGAAAGATATTTTATTTGTTGGTATTTTTACCCACACAAGCCTTATGAATGTGATTTTGGGTAATGTTGTGTCTACAGAAAAACAGACAGTGTAAGTTTCCGTGTTAACACCTAGATTAACATTTGTATGTCTGCTTTTGGTATGAGTGCGGGATTACCAAAAAACATCCCAGCTTTGAAGCAGGCGGCCCAGAAATAAACTCTGCTGCCCCATCTCCAATCCCCTTGTCTCTGCAGCCGTCTGTTCACAGTGGTGAGCCGCAGCCAGACTTAAACCTGACATTTAGACAAGGAATGGACGCCATTTCTCCCCGCTTTTACAATAAGTCACATTTGGGTTTTTACACCAGGTTTGATTACACTGCAGTAATTTTCACACCTGGTCATAAATTCACTTTATAGACTTTTGACGTGCTTTGCATTTGTTGGAACAGTAGATTTCATTTCTATCCTTTAGCGAATATAAGACAAGCAAAAGGGCTGAAAATGTTGCTTTTTTTCTTTCTTTTTAATTTTTGCCCCCTTGTTAGTACACAAAATTGACCAGACATCGTAAAACATGACTTTTCACCGGTAGTAGAGCTCCCTCCTCCTTCCTGCAGCCTCTCTCTCTGCCTCATTCCCTCATTGAAACAGATGGCGTTTTATGCTGGGCACAATCAGGACTATTCAGCGTCAGGCTGGGCAGGCCCTCCCCACCTGCGCTCAGCCCAATCACAACCTAATGAACACATTGGGAGCAGTCTGTTCCAAATTACTCCCAGTTGGAGCCAGGGCCACAGGTAACCCCCCTTTGCCATCACACTCTGCCCCTTCCCCTCCACCTCACCTCCTTTGCAACAGTCTCCCTGCCCACCCGCCCCGAACAGATACTGGCTCCAGTGCTTAGACCCTCAACTTTGAGTCTTAATCAAATCAAGATTCATATCTCTGTGCTGTCAGCATTCCAACACAGCTCAGAGAGTCCGTCTACGTAGCAACAAGCGTATAAGTTACATGTGGGGAGATATGGATTGACAGCTAACGTGTTGACGTGTTGGAGCTGAATTGGTTCTATTTGATATGGCCCAGAGAGCTGTTTTCTGTGCGTATGGAGATCTGTGCTTTTACAGTTAATTGTCTTTCACCTATGCAAACAAGCACACACACATGCACGCATATAGAATGTACATACATACACATATGAAAGAACATTCAAAGTCCCTACAAAGGTGGTGGTGTTAACAACATCAGGCCTATCTCTGTGCCTTATCAGCATGTTTCCACAGCTTCAAAGCACTCCATTTATCCATTTATGTTTAGATTGTTTGCACGTTCAGTTTTCATGCAAGCTGTGTCTGTCTAGGTACCGAACGTTAATGTTTTATTCATGTACTGATGTTGAACAAAAAAAGACATGTTTTTTAGGGTGAAAGGCACAGTTTACACGCTAAAGGCACAGTTTACACGCTCCAGCCACCTGAACATGTCTTTTCCTGTTGGTATATGTGTGGGCAGACAAGGGGCAGCTGTATATCTTAAGCAGTTGACACCAGAAGTGTGCTGTAGCCAGGAGCCTCTGACATTCTGATACACCCTCCAACATCCCCAGGGACAAAAGAATGAAACCAGGGCGCCTGCCTCGTCATGTCCCATCAATTGCTGTAGGACCTCAGAAACCGCAGGCCAACTTACCAGCCCCCACGTGGGTGTCCATCACTGGATTTGACAGGAGCCCTGCCCTGTTGGCTGCCCTTCTTCACTGTCCCTCTGGTCAATCTGCACCTCAATTGGCCCTGCACTGGTGGGTGATGCCTACTCCTTCTGCTGCATGTCAAAAAGAGCCAGGAGCCACAGAGGAAGTGCAAATATCCTCTAATGGCCTTGATCCAGATGGATGCGCCCATGACAATAGACCCCCGTGCCTGTGGTTTGAGTTTTTTGTGAGAAACGCAGAGGCCACCACAATAACAGAGCAAAATTATGCATGCAGGCCAAGTACCATTGACATGTTAAAGAGCACTGCCAGTTGCTATGATAATTAAGTTAGCTCATTCCAAGGCAAAGAGCTCTTTTCTCTTAACATGTCTTTTAAAGGCACTTTGGGGACATAAAGCAGGGTTAAAACAATGGATATAGGAGGAAAAATAATGGATTCAGTAGGTCACCATTTCTCTGCCCATTTGCTTAACATAGGCCCATACATCTCTTAGTGAATGCTGCTTGATGGGATTGCCTCAAGGGCGGTGATTTGTGGGTTTTACATTCTGTCCCTCCAAACAGTGCCACATTCTCTTGAGCTCATGCGGACATCTCAAGAATAAAATAGATTAAAAGACAGATATAAAATATTCAGCTGGCCGTTCTGCTTCATGACAGTGAAAAACTTTGAATTCTCTTTGTAGAGGCCCCTCAGCCCGAATGTTGCTCACAAGCATGCTATTACTTTTTGAAATATCACACTTGCTATGAGTGAACGCTGACCTGTTTAAGCAAGCAATAACATCAATGGCATCCCCTCTGTTCACTTTGCTTTTAACTGGGATGTTTGGTTACGTCAAGGGGTGTCTGCCTCCATAGGGTCTCATTCAGAGTGGCCACTTTGTGTACAGCTGGGGTGTGTTTGGCAAGTAACGTAAAACCAGGAAGCCTTTGAAACTTAACCAAAGCCTTCTCAGGAAGAGGTTGGAAGTTCAAATGTATCTGACGACTCCAAAGCTTGCTCCTTGGACATACCAGAGCGGGTCAGAGACACTAGAGGCCACAATTCTTTGTGTGTCGATGCAGCTGTGGGTTTGTGGAGCTCCGTTTTTTTGGTTTCTGCTTACATCGGTGTCTGCAATGTTTAAATAACTTGATTCATTTCATTGTATGTCCATCAGAGCGTCGAGTATGGGACATCAAAATTACAGCGCAGCCATCACCATCCTGTTCATTCAAACCAGATACTCATGCATGTACGCTGCCACGTTAATTTTTATATTTCCTCTTAATGATGCCAATCTGCCACAGCAGACAGGCGCTGAGTGAAACGATTTTAAAATGCGACTCTAGCACTTTCAAGACAGGTCCTCTGTGTTAACAAGATGGTAGTTAATGGTTCTGCTTTTATGGCGGTGGTCGCATGTATAATTAAGCTGCTGTTGTATTTGTCATAAAAATCACCGGGGGTGCAGGAAATGTTGCAGCAACCATTTTTACTTTGAGCAGTGGAAAATTAAAACCGTCAAACCTCACAATGTTGTTTTGACATCATTCCAATGTTTATGGATTTTCCTGTGTGTGGTTGAGGTTTTGGTATTAAAAAACACTAAAGTGCCTCACCTTGTGTTTGTTGGGGAACAAAGGTTGTAATGTTTGCACAATGCAGATTCTCTCTTCTGGGAGGTCTTGCCCCCGGTACTACTTCTCGAGAAACATATTAGATGTCTGCAATTAATTGATGTCTGCTTGTTATTTGCATTATTCCTGAATTATATAGTTCATGCAATAATGTTTGATCCATTTTTGTAGGAAATTTCTACCTCTCCAGACTGAGGGATTTGCTTCACTAGCATGTCAGGGGTATAATACCAGACCAACACTTTGAAATGGGAGGACAATCCTGTTGTAACAGGTTTTGCAAAGCCACACTGATAACCTCTTACCCCAGATATCCTCACATCTCCAGCAGATGTGTATTTACGCACGCAAGATGCAAAGACAAAAACACTAAACAATAAGTAGCCTCTGTCATGCAGCTTTTGTCAGCCCTGCTCACGTACATCTCTAAACAATTGCTGAATTTTAAAGTAGTGTTTTCTTGCTATACATTCTGAAGCTGACAAAGAAGTGTAAGGGATGAGACTTTCAAGGATTACTGAGACCTAAGGTGGCAGCTTGTTGGCAGAATGTCATGCACTGGAGTCGTAGTTTAGATAAGCCTGATGTATGATTTTCCGTCATGGCCCTGAAGATATCTATGGAGATGAGCAGGGGTGTCAGAGCCCTCGTGTCACCTCCAGAAACACAGGTTCCCTGCCATGCTGATGACTGTATCTATGCTAATATGGGGATCAGCAGGATAGAAAGCTCATCTGACTCGTGCTTTTGCTTTATCTTATCACTTTACTTGCCCTGCTCCTTTTTGCACTGCATTAACACATACCTGGAATGCTGCTCAGTAGAAAAGAGTGGAGTTTCTTCTTTCTCATTCTCACTCCCTCACCTTCACACTTCCATTTCACATTTCTAAATTTCCTCAGTTTCTTTCACTGCATCAACTTATGTGATACTTTGGTTATTTCTTTTTAATATTATGTGCTACGTCTGGCACAAATATTACAAAAGGTGTTCAATCAGATGCATCCAGTACATTTCCAGTCCAAAATAATCACAAAACATTGTAGTGACATTTTAATTAACTTCTCTGCAATAGTATTATAAGTAAAAAAAAACAACAACAAAACTTCAAAAAGAGCATCCTGAGAAGTTGCCATGTCTCTCACATTAATTTTTGGTCAAGAAGGGACCCATCCAGACAGTAAATCCTGTCTGACTTAACTGACCCCCCCGCCTCGTCCCTCTTAGCCTCTTTGTCTCCATCGTGCCCTCCCTCCCTGGCATGATTATTTCTTATCATGTATTTATTTGTTTAATCCACCCCTCCCCCTACAACACTTGGCGGCCCTCTCCCTATGCACGAGCTGCCTGTCTGGCAGTGAGCCCCCCTCCCACATCCCCTCCTCCTTCTACTTGTCCATATCCAGTCCCCATCCATCCCCACCCAGCTCCAGCCCAGCCACAATGGGCGGATGTTGCTACCAGAGCCTTGAAGCTTCATTCAGGGGGAAAAGACCCCCACTTTTTTTTACTTCATCTTTACATCCCTCCCACTTGCATGTGGCCGCCAGCCTCTGTGCACACTATAAATAATGGATGCATTAGCATGCATGAATATCTTTTTAG
>JAPTGZ010000002.1:18575304-18586908 GCA_029814645.1 Fowleria isostigma
CCCCCCCCCCCCCCCCCCCCCCCCCCCCCCCCCCCCCCCCCCCCCCCCCCCGCTGTAATTCATTATTAATCCCCTTCAAGGCAAAATGGGCCGTGGCACTGGTAGAGCTGGGCCCCTACTAAACCCTGTTTTTGGGATTCTACTTGCCCATCCTGTACTCCTCTTTCTCCCTAAATTGGTGACCAGCTCCACCCACCCAAACATACCCAGCCCCCTCTTTATCAAAGCCCCTCCTTCAGTCCTCTCAATCCCTCTCGAAACATCTGGAATGGTAATCTGTATTTTTTTGGGGCGGGGGGTAAATTGTATCTTAGCCTGACCATCTCTGAAGGTTGGGTAGTCACACGGCCCCTGACTTTGAAGTTCCCATCAGTGCCATTTGGTTCAAGAGCAGGACTCAGCTGTGGGAGGATGGGGAGTGGGGGTGTAAGGTTTTAGGGGCTAAGTGTGGGCTGTCATAACAAACCTGTTTAGGGAGCGTTAAGTCATGCACGTGGGTGGGTTGTGGAGAATTATACGTTATTTATAGTGGGAACGCTATGGTGTGCATTAATGACACTTCATCAAATACATTTGTTAGAGGTTAAGCGCATGTGTTTGAAGGAGATAAATTACTATACCCCAAACCAACAAAGAATGTGGATTTGTGGGTATGTGCTTACATGGCTGTGTGTCTCTATGAGTAACATGGAACTTTTGTCTATGTGTGTGAGTGCACAGTGTCTTTGTGAACCGTAGTGCTCTTACCTCTGCGCCACTAGCTCCTCTTCTACCACTAGGTTGCACTGCCTGCCTCCTGGGCTCGTCTCCTGTCTGCCATGGCTCTGACTTGTACAGCCAATCATAAGCCTTTAAAACAGAGCCACATGAGAGCTGTATCCTATCAAAAAACACTACTCTACACACATACTGTCTATGCGTGCACGGGCTGCATTCACCCAAACAGTGGATCAGAAGTGGATATCTGACTGACCATATTACTCACATTGACAGTCCTGTTTTGAATCACCATGACATAAATAGAACTAATCAAACACACCATTCATATGTTTGTAATACACTTTTCTTTTACAAATAGTGATTTTTTTTTAAAGTAAATTAAAAAAGGCATCATAAAGAAATCAAAAAGTCAAGTTATTCTCAGAAACAAAATGAATTTCAGTGTTCATTCATTTCATTTCACTTCATTTATTGTTTATTTTGAGCCTGTGCACTCCATGTACCATAATTATTATATGCTTTCATTATATGCACACAGATATACATAAAGAATTTGCTGTAAACACTATATACATAGAGAATTTTACACAAACAATATGCATACAGAAACATACATAGAGAAGTATTCATACAGAAATATACATATAGAAATGTACATACAGAAATATACATAGATACTTACATATGGAGACATTGGTTGTAAACAGTATATGTACACAATATACATAATACATGAATATATACAGCAATTCACTATTAATATACAACCTAGTAGCCCAAAAGAGAGTGAGAAAAAGGAAAACTTATTTACTCCCACCCCTAGTTTCACTACTTAAACTTGTATGGTTGTAATTTTATCAGACAAATTAGCTGTAAACATGCATTAATACACCAAAACTAACTTTAACACAATGTACAGGACACAAATGTACCCAGTAAAGAGAAAACAATCCCAATTCAACACAACAGATTATAAGCACTAAGATGAGTAATTTTATCTATTAAAAAAAAAACGGAAAATAATTGTAAATGTATCAGTAAATAAAATTAAAAGGAAATGAAGATAAAGGAACAACGAACAAACATGACCTTTATCTGTATATTGTTTTAAAACCACTTTTTATATATCTTGATTTTCTGAAGTATAGTCGTGAGAACATTTAAAGCTGGTGTCAACTTTAGTCATGAGAAATCTAAACCTCTCAGCATTTTTGTTTTGGGTAAAACTACTGCTATAAAATGACCCATGTCCACAGAATTGAGTGATTTTCGGTACTTATCACAAGTCGAATTAATAAATTAATTAGGAGTCTGTTTCTGTTTCATGGCAAAATAGTACATTGTGAAAGTAAAAGCAGATCCCAGGTTTTAAGATCTGATGTAAGTGACAATCAGCAGTCTTGAGACATTTTAAATAGAATCTAATCCACATTTGTGAATAAATCAGCCGTTAACAAAACTTACTCCCAGTAAGTTATGCCAAATCTAGGACCACATGCTACAGGAACAGTTTTGTTGTTCTTGTTTTAAATAAATCTTAATGCACTTCATTTTATTTTAACTCTTGTGTCCAGCTTATTTTAATGTGGTCTTATCTTATCTACTATTTTTTCTTCCTTGAATGGTACCATGTTTTAGTGTTTTTATTATGCTTATACCAGGTTTTATTGGCATTTTAGTGATATCTAATGATTTTATTTATTTTAGTCTGTTTTTTTAGTATTTATTTTAATCTTTTTAACCATGTTCAGTGAGCTGCTGCAGTACCGGTCCGTGTCTTTTGTCCGCCCTTTTCTTAAATTATCTTACGTATGTGTCCTGTGTTTTTAATGATTTAATATTTAATGTTGTATGTTTGAGATGCCCTCTCCAGACTGCAAAACAAACCTACCTACAGGTATCAATAAAGTCACCTTGAACCCTGAACAATAAAAGGAGCATGTTGGCTTCAGACTGAATATTCACCGTTAAGTTTAACGCTGAACTGGCAGAGGCCGTTCTCTCCGCGGCTGTCTGTCAGGCAGGACGATGGCAGCAGGGGTTGTTTTGTTGACTCAGAGTGGACCTGGTTTCTGGAATGTTCTCAGCTGAGTGTTTGGGTCTCTGGTTTTCGGCATGAGGCTGGGGGCTCGTTGTGAGCTGGAGGCCTCACACTGTGCCTCTAAACTTCACTCAACCCCTTAAATTCCTCTTCCAGGACAGGAAATTGAAATATTGTGCAGTATTGGCATGCTGATGGTCATCTATCACGGAGGCCTGCGAGGGGATGAGGGTAAGGGGAGAACCTCTGTAGATCAGAGATGGGCTGCTGGGACGGGGTTCAAAGGTAAAGAGGAGAGACCTGGACGGGGGAAGAGGATAGCGCTCTTAGCAGGAGATGACTCTCTCTGACCACCTTCCGTCACCCGTTCTGCAGCACATCACAGTTTGCCTCGACTACTTCTCATCACAAAGAGCAATCGGTCTTTGTCAGACGTCCGTGGATGTGTCAAAGGATGCAGACCTTTTGAAGTTTTCAGAGGTGTCTTGTAGCCTGATCACAGTCGGTCGAATAAATAATCTTTAGTATATTTAGAAACAGCATAGAGAATGTAAACTTTTCAGATACAAGACTTTCATGATATTGTCTGTATTTGATACCAACAGGTGCCCCATAACTTTGTGTTAAACCAGGGGTTCCCAAAGTGGGGGTTGGGACCTCCCAGGGGGTCGCGAGAGGTCAACAGGGGTTGCAAAATGATTTTCAGAGTCCTCTTGATGTGGCACCAGCTGGGTTTCCATTACCCTCAAAAATGCACAAAATGTAAATAGCATAGAAAACTGGTAATGGAAACACAGAAATGTCACAAAAACTGTCAAAGATCACAAACATTTTTTTACGCTCTTGGTTTTTGAGACGTTTTGATATAGAAGTATTGTGCAAAAGTATCATGAAAACACATTTTATGCATTTTTACTAGTCATGGGCATGACAAGTCCTGGGCCAAGAGAGGTTCAATAACGTAACAGTTCATGAAATGTTACTGGTGTCATTTGAAAATTCTGGATCCCCAATTTGTTCTGTACAATTTTCTCCCAGAAATCCATTCTGCGAGGCCACTGACAAGGACTTTGTCTTGGGACGCGCCTACAGAGTGCTGTGAGTTATGCACGGATGTACCTCTCTCTGCGAGAACTACGACATATCGCTACAACTTCACCAGACTCACACATCAGAACCTAACACCCTTCAATGGAAACACCTACAAGTACGTGTCAAAATTGTAGACATATTGCTTTTGTTTTGCGCAAAACTGTAATGGAAACCCAGTTTATGACAGATCACTTTTTGGGTTTCCATAATGTTTTCCACAAAATATTTATACAATTTCATCAAAGCATTGTAGGTGTTTCCACTAAAGAGTGTTTGGCCTCTGATGTGTGATTCTAGTGAAGTCCCATCGACCCGTCTCGCAATATGTCGTAGTTTTTGCAGAAAAAACCCAAGGCAAAGTCTTATGTCAGCGTCCACACATAATGCATTTCTGGGACAAAATTGTACAGAATTCACCGAGTAGTGGGCCCAGAATTTCTGAATGACCCGATCAACTGTTATGTCATAGTTCAGACTTGTCATGCCCATGACCGGTCATAATTGACAAAATGTGTTTCCATGACACTTATGCGCAATACTTCTATATCAAAACATCTCAAAAACCACCTCATGAGAGCGTAAAAACTTTGTTGTGATCTTTTGACAATTTTTGTGACATTCCTGTGTTTCCATTACATTTTTGAGGAAACCCGGCTACTGACAGTGTTGTAGCAATTGAAAAATCTAAGTAAGGCCAGAAGGAACACAGGAAGTGCTTTTGCTTTACAAATGAGAAACTAAGAACAATAACACTTAGACAACAACTAGCCAACGACAAACAAGTAAGAAATCGTTCAGCCTACAGGTCTGACTAAAGATGTCAATAAAAATAAATATAAAAACGCCAATAAATGTTGTAAAACAGACACAACCTCCTTTTGTTTTTTTCATGTTTCAATCACTTCCGGGATAGTAGGGGTCCAGTCTCCAGCACTATTATTTTGGGGGTCGTGAGTTGAAAACTTTGGGAACAACCGGTTACAGATGTGTGCACTTTCTTATTCTTTTCAAAGTTGTCATCACTTATGTTTGTGGACACAGCCTGACGGATGATGCTGCCATTGTCGTTGCGTAACCGTAGCCATAAATGCGCACAGCGACCAGGAAATGAAACTGCAGCGCATCACGGGGGGGGGGTTGGATGATGTGGATGTGACTAGTTAGATATATATATATGTATATGTATGTATATAGAAACCGTAAGGCGCAGTTGGACTAAACAAGATTGGATGATGTGGTGATTTTCTTGGATGCGTATGGTAATGTAACTCCTGGATGACCCCGTGAACTTCTCTTCCGCATGACCTCGAAAATCCCCCCCCCCCTCTAACGGTTTTCCCACTGAACACCCCTCCACATCCCCGGACTCATTTTTTGAACCAGCTATTACCCAAGCAGGAAGTGACATCAACAGTCCAAAGTAAAAAAAAAAAAAAAAAAATATGTCGCAGGACGGGCTGTGTAGGATGTCCAAGCACCGGTGTTTGTAAAAAGGAGGATGCCGGCTCCACACAGTGATGCTCACTGAAGGATGCAGGAGAGCGCCACACAGGCGAGACATGCAGACGCACTGGAGGCTGAGTGAGTCGCCTGCTGACCGAGTGCTTTCATGCCGTCACTTTCATTCATGCAAGTTCAGATACGGTGCCATACTTTGCCCCTCTCTCTCTCTCTCTCTCTCTCTCTCAGACGCCGGTGACGCAGCGTATATCACAAACGATAAGACTTATACTCTGTTAGAATTAACGAATTAGTGTCGGTGTTTGTAGGAGGGGGGAGGATGAGGATGATGATGATGAGATGAAACCGAAAAAAAACCCAAACACCTCAGTCTGTGGCAAGTGTGAGAAGGAAGGATGGATGGAATCCGTACGAGGTGGTCGGTGCGCTCTTACGCATTTTCATATAAATCATATTAGAGAGATTGTTTAAATAGTCAAACACAATACACTGGTTATAATGATAATAATAACAGTAAAAAATAATTGTTTTAAAGTTGGATAAGTAAAGTGGATGGTGGTGCGTTTACGGGTTCTCCCAACCCATGAATGGCGTCTGTCTGTATGTGTCCAGTGCGTGCGTCGTCCTCACCAGGGAGGCTCTGACAGACCTGCGTCCAGACGGAGAGAGAGAGAGAGAGAGACAGACAGAGAGAGAGAGAGAGAGAGAGAGAGAGCTGCAGTCACGTGGTATTATCCCTCACGTCAGGTACAGCCCTCTGCTGAGTACAGGCAACAACAGGAGGGTCTGTCCCATCAGCCATCAGGAGGAAAAACACAGCTCCTACAGCAGTTTAGGCACTATTCTTGTGAGATTTATTTCAAATGTAACAGTTAATAAAGAGCAAACATGCAATCGACAAGGCCACGAGAACATACAACAATCTTAATATACAAACAAAAAAACTAACAAAGGGATTCTAAAATATTAGTTCTCTGTATATTTTAACAGTCTTTTTTTATATTTGGGGGAGTCTAGAAGCTTCATACTGCATAAGTAATGTTCAAATTCAGAAGTAAAAAAACAACAACATTATTTCAAATATAACAGTAGAGCAAGAGCAAACATACAATTGACAAGAACATACAACAGTTTTAATATACATACAAAAAACTAACAAATACAAAAGGATTCTAAAATATTAGTTCTCTGAATATTTTGTCTTTTCACATTTGTGGAAGTCTAGAAGCTTCATACCACATATGTAATGCTCAAATTCAGATGTTTATTCGCTTTTTAAACAAACAAAAAAAAAACTTTATTTCAAATATAACAGTTAATAAAGAGCAAGAACAAACATACACTTGACAAGGCCACGAGAACATACAACAGTCTTAATATACAAAACAAAAAACTAACAAAGGGATTATAAAACATTAGTTGTCTGTGTAGTTTGACATTCTTTTCACATTTGGGGGAGTTTAAAGGCTTTATACTGCTTAAGTGATGTTCAAATTCAGAAAACAAAAAACTTTTGTGTCAAATATAACTTGACAAAGAGCAAGAGAAAACATTGTATTTATTTTGAATATAACATTAAAAACAAACAACAACAAAAGATTTTATAGAAGTTTTTTCACTTAAAAAATAATTCAAACAAAACAGTTAACAAAGAGCAAGAACAAACATATTGTCAAGGCCACAAGAACATACAACAATCTAAATATATGGTACATACAAAAAACAAATACAAAGGGATTGTAAAATGTTAGTTTACTGTATATTTTAACAGTCTTTTCACATTTGGGGGAGTCTAGAGGCTTCATAAAACAAATGTAATGTTCAAATTCTGAAGTTTATTCACTTTTTTTATAAACTTTATTTCAAATATAACAGTTAACAAAGAGGAAGAGAAAACATACAATTGTCAAGGCCACAAGAACATAAAACAATACACATACACAAACAAAACAAATACAAAGGGATTCTAAAATATTAGTTCTCTGTATATTTTAACAGTCTTTTTTACATTTGGGGGGAGTCTAGAAGCTTCATACTGCATATGTAATGTTCACATTCAGAAGTTTATTTCTTTAGTTTGATATATTTATTAAATAAAACTGAAATAACTTACATAGTCAACATTAAGTCTATGTAAAAGCTTATTTTTACGGTTAATAATCAGTTATTTTTCATTCATGTGAAGGAAAAAAACCATTTTGTTATTAGTGTAATAAAAGGACATTTAAGCCAAGTAGCCTATACATTAATAATCATTACCATATATGCATAAACCTAAGCAGATAAATGACAATTTGTTTCCAGTGGGACCACATGAAACAAATGTAGGCTAGTATCCTATAACACAACAACAACAAGAACAACATACAGTTTATGTATTGAATGTAATAGTAGCCTACATGTTGAACATTAGTGTAAAACAGCGGTCTTCTAAGTATATGTAAATTTAAAGCTGTACAATATGTGTTAAGGAACTCCATGTGGACTACAATGTCTTTCAGTCGATTATTTAATGAATTATTAACTAATGTTAGCTTTAACTGTCACATGACCAAACCCTTTCAGTCTGTGCAGTGATGGACAGGAGGTTTAGCTATGATTCCATCAATTCTCCTCATTATGTATAGTATCATATGTTAATTTGCAGTCATAAATTACAGGTAACTAATAACAGTTAATTTTATGTTTGTTACGGTATTTCAAGAAGTTAGCTACTAATGCTAACTCCTGTTAAACACAGTGGCACTGCTAGCTAAAAAGTATATGTAGTTTGCACCCTTATGATGGATTTTTGACATTAATTTTAACTTTTATGCATCAAATATAGTACACTATATGGATGAAAATACTGGGAAAAGTCAAATTCAGGTGTTTGATCGCTAACAGTTGGCTGGGGTCCAAGATAATAATGATAAATGCTACAATATAATTCTGTATAGTGATAATTAGTATTGCAGTAAACAGTTTTATTTAATCTTTATGGTTTATCTTTACTTACTTTACTCAACGTTGAGTTGGTTTTTTTTTTAAATCATTGTAATAGTTTTAAATGTTCTACTGGTATTTTTCTGAAATATTAGTACCTTTCACACTGTAAACAGTCATTTTAAAACACAGATAAAACATCTGGCTTATTCAGCTCTAAAAAAAACCCAGCTTTTTGACATTTACGGTGATACACTTTCAGAACTGACATTAATGTTTTTTATCATGATGATATTTCAGCCAAATAACTATAAAGTAATGTGAAGTCCTACCAGCGGTAGATGTGGTGTTTCTCAATATTTTTGCCCATGTAGTGTACATGCTTTTACAAATATTGCTTAGATGTCAAAGCAGATACCATATTTTAAGGATATTTCTAAACACAATGTGGTAAATAAACTTTGTGCATGTGAAAAACACAGAAAACAGTTTTTCTACAACAAATATCCGGCAAAAATAGGTTGGTATGAACCCCTGATATGCGATTGTTTCCGCCTTGTCTCTTTCACAAGTGAATCTCTTATTGTTATATCACTGCAAAGCTGAACATGTTGTGGTAAAGCGCAAGACCATTGAGGCACTGAATCTGTTTAATGGACTTTAAGTGATGACAACCAGTATTCAGTCTTCTGTAATGTGAAATAATGCATGACCCATACAGTAGTGCAGCTACTGTACACTGCGTGTTTGGCACGTGTGTGCAGCAGCCTATGGGATTACTGGTGTATATAACTCACACTGCTGTTGCCTGCCTGTCTGGAGTGATAGCTTCATTATTCATGGTTGCGTGTAGACAGCAGTGCTTAATCTCTGGCTTGAATGGGGCAGCCTGTGACTCTGGAAGTGAACGCTTGTGCTCGGTCAGCCTTATCTGGACCTCCTTGAGGAATGGAGGGGCAGCAGAAAGAGGGAAGACCGCTGATGGACGCCTCAGGGTGGCAACAGCAGCTAAATGCCCCGGCCCATAGTGGCGTTCGGGGCCAGTTTGAGGGCAGTGGTAATTAGCCAGGCTGGACCCGGGAGCAGGGCCATATATTCTCTGTGGTGAAAGAGTCCGGGCAGGGGGTCTATTGGTACTCGACAGGTGCAGCAGGGGGAAGGCGTCAGGCGTTTAGGGAATCGAAACCAGAGATGAGGCCAAACGACGGCGTCTCTGGCTTCTGGGGTCAGATGCTCTCTTTCACCCCTGTAGGTTATATAGCACAGTGACAGGCTCTTCCTGCCCTCGGACCGTATCTGTGTGAGCGTATGTGCATGAGTGCGTGCTTCGTGTTGAGCATCTACAGGCATGTGCGTGTGAATAGTGTGGTTTAGGGGTGTGTGACACTGAGGTGAAAAGACCAGAGGGAGTTGTTTTGAGCCGCAGTAATCATCTGTCTAACTATATCTGGCTCACACTGGCACAAAGAACACTGGAAACAGTTTTTGTTTAAACACCCATGTGTCCACTAGCATTACGCAACCTTGTGTGAGGAGCTTTGATCACTCAGCTGTGACAGCACCAGTAAGAAAAACTTGCTATGATGTGTTTTGACATATTCTGAATGCAGAGGGTTGTGGCACTGAATCTGTGAAGGTACATTCCAGGAACATTGTTGCTTTTATGTGCACTTTGAGATTTGATTTCAAATGTAAAGTGCTTTACAAATTAAAGTAAATATTATTATTATTATTATTTTATATTCTTTACTGTAGAGGCAGTGGTGGTCCTAGATCATTTGGTGCCCAAGGCAAGCTTTACCAGCAGTGCCTCCTCCTCTCCAAAAAAAAAATATACAAAAAAAGATCTCATGTCTGAAGAACTGCACATTTATTTAAACAAAAATTCCAAAAATTGAAACAAAATGTGCAAATTTCTTCCAAACAGACTAAAATAAATGTCTTCTTCTAAAATAAAAAACAATAAATTAAAATTAAATGAAAAAAACAGTAAAGTAGTACAACATCTTCATTAAAAACACAACAGGAGCAGAGAAAAAAGTGCACACTCAGGAATCTGAACAGAAAATCAGAAAACTAGTCAAAAATAATACAATTATATAATACAACATGTGATTCATATAACATGTTAAATAATAAAAATATACAAAATAACAAAAAAACATGAGGTGCAAAATCACCTCAAGTAAAGATGTCTATGTTATGTTTCACTTTGCATGATTACACTTTACATTTGTATTTACAGTCCAGTCCTTCTGACCCCGGGGTGCCGAACTCATTTTAGTTCAGGGGCCACATACAACCTGATATAATCTAAAGTGGACTGGACCAGTAAAATAATATAAATAATTTGATTAAAAAAACTTATAAATAATGTCAACTCAAAAGTTTTCTCTATGTTTGTGAGTGAAAAAATTAAAATTCTGTAATAAAATGTTTACATCTACGAACTGTACTTGAACATAACATCACTAAATATGAACAACCTGAACATTATTAAGAAAAATACACTTATTTTTAACAATATCACACCTTAGTTTATCATTTATATATGTGCATTATAATTTACATATTACATTGGATCTACAAATGCACAAAATATTTAGTAACAGGTACAGTTGTACTTACTGTTCTTCAGACATTTCATGTTATTCACATTTTTTGTTAAAGGTTTGTCTGTAGATGTAAACATTTTGTGTAATTTTACTTTTTTTTTTTTTTTTTACAGTAAAACAGAAAAAATATGTGATTTACATTATTTATAGGCTATTATGATAATATTTTACTGGTCTGACCCACTTTACACTGAATTGACCTAAAAGGATTTTAACGTCTTTGAATGTTAACCCTTTAACTACTTACTGGACCATATGGTTTAGCACATTTTAAGTCATTATATTTCAATTAGTGGAGTACCTAACTAATCTGAACCTAATTGAGCCAAGAAAGATGAAAATCACTAAAGACATCTTTACTGTTTATGGTGAAAATGTGAACGATATGAATATTTTTTGGGCCTATTGTAGTATAAAAGGCCTTCTTAAACATAATTATATTATTACATACCACAAAAAAACTTAAATTAAATATGTAATAATCAACCAAATGGTTGATTTGTGACTTTAAGGTAAGAGTAGAAAAATTTAGCCAATATGATATAATGGATTATTTGTTATGAAATCAAAACTTATGTTCATCTATTGCTGCAAATAATAAACATCTAGTGGTAAGTAATTTTTGACACTTTCTGAGTTGATATTATGAAATGACTCACCCAGGGGAATAAAAAATGTAAACACACACACACACACACACACACACACACACACACACACACACACACACACACACACACACACACACAC